>CM041198.1:11559873-12054873 GCA_023078555.1 Ulva prolifera | reverse complement strand
CACACACACACACACACACACACACACACACACACACACACACAACGCGCAGCTGCCATGGGCATCGAGTGCGCGCAGCGGCCGCACAGTCATGACCCATCACAAGCAGGGGCGGGGCCGTACACATCCTTGAAGGCAGCCCACTCCTCATCAGTGTGGATTCCAGCCAGGGGGTGGCAGATCTCGTCCCGCAGGAGTTCCATGCGCGCCTCAAACCACTCGCGGGACAGCTGCTCCTCCGTCGTCGCCGGGAACAGCTCCGGCCGCTCCAGGCTCATCTGCACCGCCGCATTCACCCTTTCACCGCAGCAGCACCGGCCCTCTTCACCTCAGAACCACAGCCTCCGCACACGGCAGCCCCCCCGGCCGAAAGCTCAGCCCCATTTGTGAATGACAGTGCAAGCGCTCCCCGCGCATTACAGCCCAGCACGGTCAGCACAGAGAAGCGGGCACTGTAGGCACCCTACGGCCGCGGGGTGAAGGAGGGCCAGAGGCCAGGGGGGAAGCGCACGTCCGTCTCGGGGTGGGCCTCGAAGAACTGGGCGCGCTGCGCGTCCTCCGCCTGGCGCTCGCTGAGGTGTGCGCCGTCGATGGCGCGGGGGCGCTCCGGGAACACGAGCTCCATCATCTTGTCTGTCAACAGCGTCTCAAACTCGCGCCTGTTGAAGTCGCTGCCGCCCCGCCGCGGCGCCGTGCCGATGGGCGCCTTCTCGCGGATCGCCTGCAGGCAGCCCTCACACGTTCGCTCCTCCTCCTCCCGCGCCCCCCAACGCGCTCTGCATGCTACCTGCCTCGCGCACGCAAGCGCACTGCAGAGGGGCGCCAGAGGGACAGCCCCACCGCCACCATCGTGGCGAGCAGCACGCTGGCTCAAATGCGCCACAATCTTCAGAGAGTCTGCCACTCCACACAGACGCAAAGCCTGGCACGTCGTGTAGAAACAAGATAGCAGCACACAGCAGTGCCACGCAGCATGAGTCAGTGGGCACAACATCGATACAGTGCGATCTGCAGCATCCTGCATCAGTCCCCCAGGCGTCGAGTAGGGAGGATGCACGTGCTCTCGCCCCTTGCGG
Source organism: Ulva prolifera (assembly GCA_023078555.1). Classification (NCBI taxonomy): domain Eukaryota; kingdom Viridiplantae; phylum Chlorophyta; class Ulvophyceae; order Ulvales; family Ulvaceae; genus Ulva; species Ulva prolifera. Next base: position 12,053,797 of record CM041198.1, on the reverse strand, counting down.
GCCAGGCGCACATGCAGGCCAGGGCAGGCCAGGGCAGGCCAGGCGGGCCGGGCGCAGGGCCGCACGATGAGCTTGGCGAGCAGCCGGGCCTCCCGCATGCTGCGTCGCACGTCGCCCTTCATCCACTCGTGCCGCTCCGCCGCCTTGGCCGCCACCTCCTCCTCCGTCAGCTCCCGCGTCTCCTCGCCCTCCCCGGCCGCATTGCCGCCAGGGTCCCCGCCCGCCGCAGCCTCCTCAGCTGCCCCGGCGGCAGCCTCCGCCGTCGCGTCGGCAGCATCAGCGGTGCCTGCGCTGGCGGCAGTGGCGCCAGAGAAGCTGCGGGCCATGTGCTCGAGCCGCATGGAGTCGGCGGTGGCGCCGGCATCGGCCTCACGGTGCTTGTAGTAGAAGTATAGGTCATCCACCCACGTGTACCTGCAGCAGCGCCATGCGTTGCAGAGCGCCTGCATAGCGGCGCTCTCCTCCGCCACCTCATGCTGCATTTCTGCGCGTGCATCTCTCAGAGCCACTCGGGCATGGCAAGCCATTTGCAGCCCACTGGACTCGGCTGACGAATCGAATTCACCTTTGCGAGAGGGTCACATCTACTGACCCGACGGATGGCTCCAAACGACTGATGCCCCAAGCTGGCCTGTTGCTGCAAGCGCTGGCAGTGGGACAGGGTGCAGGGTGCAGGTGGGGGTGCAGGCCAGAGACATGGGCAGCAGCACTGTAGGCGGGAGTGCGCCGCGCGCACACATGCGATGCCTGTGCATCACAGCCAGAGGCTGCAAGGGACGGTGGCGCGCCAGGGCATGGCAGGCGGCCGCACCGGTCAAACATCTGCATCTGCATTGCCACCTCGGCATCAAACTCGGCCTCGTCCTTGAAGCCGTCCACGCCGACCTCCTTGCGAGCGTCTGCCATCTCCTCCCGCCCTGGGCCCCTCAGCCACGCCTCGTGGTCCGCCCGGCTGTAGGACAGCTCGAATTGCAGCAGCTGCACACACCCACCGCCTCAGTGATGCTGGACGCGCCTGACACACAGTCTAGCGCCCCCCAGGTGCCACAGACGCCCTCGGCAAGGCGCAGCCCAGGCGAGCAATTAAACCAGGAGGCCATGAACAAACGGGGAGGGAACAGTAACACGGATTGGGGCGGCGATGCGGGTGCTGAAGCAGGTGTTTCAGCCAAGGGCAGGACTCACCTCCCGCAGCTCGGCAAGGTCCAGGGAGTCCCAGACGTCGTGTATGGTCGTCCCGTCGGGGTCCAGCGTGTATGCGCTGCCTCCCTTGTCCAGCGGCAGCTTGGCCAGCGTGCCGTCTTCGCGCGCCACGTGCCAGTCGGGCTCCTCCTCCATGCCCATGCCGTCCTCCGGGTGGGACACCCTGCCTGCTGCCGCAGCCCGGGCACCCTCCGATTCATCCTCACCATCCACCCCGCCCGCCTCTGGGCCCCCACGCTGCTGGCGCCCACGGCCTTGGACTGCGAAATCACCGCCTCTACCAGCTCTGCCCCGGCCCCTGCCTCTGCCGCCGGTGCGTCCGCGACCACGGCCGGCAGCTTGCATGCCGTCGCCGCGGCCACTGCCGCGGCCACCGCCGCGGCTCGACCTCCCAGAGAAGACTGCGCTATCATCTGAGATGGTGGACATCATGGACGCCGGTTTGCGGCGTGGAGCGCGCTCTGAGCGCGGTCGCCGGTCCGGGTTTGCCGTGACGTCTTCACCGACGTCCGGTATGTCGTCCCAGACCGCAGCATCTGCGGCTGTCTCCTGCGTGAATCCCGGCCCACGGCCGGCGCCACGACCTCGGCCGCGACCACGACCCGGTCCTTGAAACCTCTGTTGCTGCTGCCCATCGCGGCGCTGCTGGGGCGGTCCGTCGCGCGATTCCCGAGCTCTCTGTTGGGACAGGCCTGGACGGCATAGCAGGTGCGTTATCTTCAACAGGCTGTGTACATTGCCGTCCAGGCAGGCACGAGAATATATCTGACGTACCAACTGCCTGTCTGCGTGCCTGCTGTCCCGCGCCAGATGGCTGGCGGTAGCCCTGGTCTTGGCCAGAATCAGTCCTGGGCTGGCTTCGCCTCGGCTGGCCGTCGTCTTTCTTCTTGCTCAAAGGATCATACGAACCTGTTAGTAGGTCTGTCAAGCTACTTGCGGTTGCCTTTGAAGTCGTAGAAAACGCGGCCAGGTAGCTCGACGAGGTGCTGAACAGCCTGCGAGCGGAGATCATGGGACTGAAAATCGCCAGCTGGCGCTTTTAAGTGCGCGGTGTCTATGTGACAGATACGTTCCAAGCCATAGAAGCGTCAGAGCCGACAATCATGCCAATTGCGCAAACAACAAGACAGACTTGAACACATCATTGCCATTCCCATGTTTTCTCTCCCTACATGCCACTATGCAGATAATTTTAAGTTGCAGTAGTAGCTCCCATGGCGGGTTGATTAGCTTCCTGGTGTAGACATTGTGGAATTTTGCCGCGCAAGCATGGCTTGATTGCAGAGCTGGTCACAGTCGTTGGCACTGTGGCCACCTTGTGTAGCCGTCAAGCCAAGGCATTCCGTTGCAACAGTCACCTACAGACGAGGATCAATCACACATGGGGAGACTTCGGAGAAGTGAGCACTGTTCGGCATCATACGCGCCAGTTGAGATCTTATCGGCCCGAAATCATGAATCGTGCTGACCAGTGTTGCGCGCCTTCCTAGCTAGTCTTGCTGTCCGGTATCGCCCGCGCGATCACGACAAGTGTGCCAAATTCATCTGCATAGATAGAACAAAAATTCTTGGCTGGGTAACCAGGACGAATTCACTGACGGAATCCCCGTCGTCCCAGCATGTTGCGGCAGCTGGCAGGCGTCGTCTCCGTCGGAGTCGGAACATGGGGCGCTAGTCATGCGTACTGTGAAAGTGATGACAAGGCGTCTGCTTTCAAAAATGGCATGATCAATCCAGAGGAGCTGGAGCGCGCTGCTAAGGCTGTACGAGAGATCGATCGCTCACCGAACGCCAAGCAGGTGCGCCGCTCCGTGCCAAATCATGTAGTAGCAGACACCGCATAATTATGAACGCGCCAGTATCGCGTTGCTGCCGCATGTTTGGTGGAGCCACGGTGCCTTGGCCAAGAACCAGCTGTTCCGTGGACGTCAGTGTCGGCAACTCCCTGTCACATTCTAAGCAGCAATCCGGAGCTCCACAACGCATATTGCTCGTGGAAACAACAAGTGCCTTTTTGGGGGTAGCTGAACGCACTTGATACCTTGCCTTACCTTGTCAAGATTGAGCACTCGACCGTGGCAACCAGTATTCCATCCGTTTCTTTCGCAGGCGTATGAACAACTCCGGCAGCAGGAGCTGTCCAAGCAAAGCGAATCCAAAAAGGATGAAGCTGCTTCCATTGCAAAGGCTCGTGAGTACGAGCTCGCCACAGAACAGAAACGGCAGGAGGAGGAGAGCAAGCGGGAGCAAATGCGCTCCCAGAGCCAGCAGCAGCTGATGCAGCAGCAGGCGCAGCTCGAGGAGCGCCGCATCCAGCAGCAGGCAGAAGTGCAGAGGCAAACAAACGCTGAGTACCTCGAGTCTCAAAAGCGCGTGTCCCTCGAAGTTGAGGAGCGCAAGCTGCAGCTCACACGCCAGATGGAGGCTGAGAAGAAGGCCAGCATGCAGTACGAGGTACCTGCCAGCACATGTACCTGCCTCTCACAGCGACCATCCCACGCGCTCATCTCACAGCCATTGCAGTCACGTCACCAGAGCTGCGGTGGTGCAGGCGGAGCTGCAGAAGGAGGTGGCGAAAGAGAAGGCCATGGCTGAGGGCCGAGCCAGGGCGTTAGAGCACCGAGAGAATCGGGACATCTTCATGGAGGAGATCGGAGCCAAGGCCCGCGAATGGGGCAAGCAGTACCTCATGCTGCTGCAGGAGGCCTTCCAGAACCTGGGCACCGGCGCGCAGCTGCTCCTCACGACGGAAGCCGGCCCGCAGGCGCTGTACGGCGCAGCCGGCCTCTTTGCCGCCTACTACGGCATCCGCGGCGGCGTCGGCCTCAGCTTCCGGTGCGCCACCCCCGCCACAGCCCCCATCGAGGCTGCCCCGAAGTATCCAGCAGGCGCTGTCCCCGGACACATGGGTTCCCAGGTGCCCAGCTGGAGCCCAATGCGGCGGCCTGTACCTGCGCGGTTTGTGGTGTAGCGCAGCTCTCTGTGGTGCACGGGTGCCGGGGGAGAGGGGCCCGGAGTGTGCAGGCAGCTGGAGCGCTTCCTGACGACGCCGCCGCTCGTGCGCGAGACGTCGAGGTACAACGTGCTGCAGCAGGTGCGGCAGCGGCTGGGCTTTGGCGGCGGCAACATCGTCGCGAAGGACGAGGCCCTCGCGGCCGCCGACAAGACCTTCAGCGACATCATCCTGGAGCCCGCCGTGAAGCACAGCGTGCGCGCCCTCGCCGCCTCCGCCGCCAACACGCGCCGCCACGGCGCCCCCTTCCGCCACTACCTCCTCTATGGTGCGCTGACCCGACTGCCGCCCCGGCGACTGCCCGCTCCGCCACCGTGCCAGCTCTGTGCCTGTGCCTCGTCCCCGCAACCAACACGCAGATCTGTTTGAGAGCACGCCGGTTCATTGAGCTCGCCTGCTACCCCGGTACACAACAGGCTGTCGTGGTCTGTGTTGCCCTGGGCCTCGGCATCGTGGGCGCCGCGCGGCGGTGTGTGCGTGTGGTGGCGGCGCGTGGAGGGTGAGGCTGCGATGCAGGCCCGCCAGGCACGGGAAAGACACTGCTGGCGAAGCGGCTGGCGCAGACGTCGGGGCTGGAGTACGCGATCATGAGCGGCGGCGACGTCGCGCCGCTGGGCGGGGACGCCGTGAAGCAGATCCACGGCATGTTTGACTGGGCGCGGCGCAGCAACAAGGGCATGCTGCTCTTTGTGGACGAGGCCGACGCCTTCCTGAGCCACCGGCACGGCCAGCAGGGCGAGGCGCTGCGCTCTGCGATCAACGCGATGCTGTACCGCACCGGCGACCAGAGCCCCGACTACATGGTCATCCTCGCCACCAACCGCCCGGGTGCGCTGCAGCCGCCAGGCAGCTTTCTGCCGGTTCCCGGGGATGAGACACAGCTGTGCTTGGATGGGTATACCCCATGTGAGGCGCCGCGCTGGCGTCAATGACTGCTGGAGTGCCGCCGCGTGCCAGGGACCTGCCATTGTGTGGCGGCCGCTCAGCCGATCCTGTAACCTGCATGCTGACCTGTGGCACCTCCGGCCTGACTGCGCCTCCCGCGTGCTCCGGACTCGCGCAGTGAACACGCAACGAGTGAGAGCGGGTCACCAGTGTTGGTGGCACTGTCTGACCGCCGCCATGTTGCGCAGAGGACCTGGACCCTGCGGTGCTAGACCGAGTGGACGAGCAGCTGGAGGTGGCACTGCCCTCGGAGGAGAATCGTGAGAAGATCCTGCGCCTGTACTTCCAACGCTACCTCGTCGATGCAGCGCCAGTCGCTGGCAGCGTGCTGGAGAGGCTCCGGCGCATGTTCAGCGGTAGAGGCACAGCCGACACGGTCGATGTGTCGCCAGTGGACTCGGTGCGCCCTGCTGAACGCTTGCTTGCAACATCCACCAACCGTCTACCTGTGATGTCCATGCCAGTCTTTGCAGAGTGGTGGAGGGTCGTGGTGTTATGCAGGTCAAAATGATCAAGGAAGCAGCGCAGAGGACAGCGGGGTTCTCTGGGCGAGAGCTCGCAAAGCTGATGGCGTCTCTTCAAGCCGCAGCGTATGGGACCCCAGACGCCAAGTTGACGGATAGTATATTCCAGATGGTGCTGGAGCTCAAGATCAAGCAACATAGCATGCGTGCCAGATTGCAGGCCAGAAGAGATGCAGTTATTGCATGAAACAGCTCTCCCGTGACGTGTAACCCCACGACAATCAGCTCACTTCGTTCTGCTGCAAGCAACACATGATTTACAGCCACGACATGGTGTCAAATGTCAAGGTGCCCAAACGGCGCACAGAGGCAGCTGCTCCAGTCCAACAACATAATGCATCATACATCCACCCGGTGATGTATCGCCCTGGCCGCCGCCCGCTGCCTACCAGGCGATGTGGCGGTAGTTGTCACCAGCGTACACCGCCTCGTCCCCAAGCTCCTCCTCGATGCGCAGCAGCTGGTTGTACTTGGCGAGGCGCTCCGAGCGGCAGGGTGCGCCGGTCTTGATCTGGCCGGTGGAGAGGCCGACCGCGAGGTCTGCGATGAAGGAGTCCTCTGTCTCGCCGGAGCGGTGTGACGCCATGACGCCCCAGCCGGCCTCCTTGCTCATGCGCACCGCCATGATGCTCTCCGTGACACTGCCGATCTGGTTGACCTTGAGCAGCAGCGCATTGCACGCCTTCTTGTCGATGGCGGTCTGAACGCGCTCGGGGTTGGTCACGAGCAGGTCATCGCCGACGACCTGGCAGACGTTGTCGGTTGTGAGAGCGGTGTACGCCTCCCAGTCGTCCTGCACACGGGACCCTCAGTTAGATTGGGCGGCACTGCCAGCAGGCACGTCCACGCGAGCCCACTGGTGCCACATGGGTTGTGACGATAGGGCAACACTGGGCACAGATTGGCATCGGTCAAGGCAGGTGCAGACACAAAGCGGGCCACGGAGAACTCAGGGAGTGATACGGGGGCTTGAGAGGTGGGCAATGGCAAGTCAAGTGGGCCACATGGGTCGCAGCTAGAACAATACGTAGGGCAAGTTGCGCGGCCACACCTGGTCGAAGGGATCCTCGATGGAGATGACGGGGTAGTTCTCGCAGAAGCCCTTGTACATGTCCTGCATCTGTGCTCCCGTCTTCTTCTGGGAGCCATCGTTGTCCTTGGTCTTGAAGTCAAGGTCGTACATCTTGTCTTCGGTGTAGAACTCGGAAGCAGCGACGTCCATGCCGATCTTGACCTTGCCCTCATAGCCAGCCTTGGCGATGGCTTCGTTGACCAGCTTCAGCCCTTCATCGTTCGAGCCAATGTTTGGTGCAAAGCCACCTTCGTCGCCGACGTTGCAGGCGTCTTGACCGTATTTAGACTTGATGACGGCCTTGAGGTTGTGGTACACCTCGCATCCCATGCGCATAGCTTCGGAGAATGACTTGGCACCCACTGGCAGGATCATGAACTCTTGCATGGCCAGAGCATTGCCAGCATGAGATCCACCGTTGATGATGTTGAACGACGGCACAGGCAGACTTGGCTTGGGGTTGCCGGCAAGCTGTGCGATGTGCTTCCACAGGGGAATTCCCTTTTCGGCTGCTCCAGCCTTGCACACTGCCAGGGACACGGCCAGGATGGCGTTGGCACCGAGCTTCTCCTTGTTGCTGGTGCCGTCAAGCTCCTTGATCATGTAGTTGTCGATCTCAGTCTGCTCTACGGGGTTCTTGCCCTTCAGTGCAGGCGCAATGATGGTGTTGATGTTGTCGACGGCCTTGGTCACGCCCTTGCCCATGTACACCGCCTTGTCACCGTCGCGCAGCTCCACAGCCTCGTACACACCCGTTGATGCTCCGGAAGGCACAGCGGCCCTGAACATGCCCTTGTGCGTGTGCACGTCCGCCTCCACGGTGGGGTTGCCCCGGGAATCAATGATCATGCGGCCTTTGACCTCCGTGATCTCAGCCGGGGTCATGCTCTGCAGCTCCTTTGCCATGAAGGAGAGCGGCTCCTCAGGCTTACTTGCCACACAAGCATTAATCAGCTTCTCGACGTGCTTCTGCACGTCGTGCTGGTCGAGGTACTCCTGGACGGACATGTTTGTGGCGGTGCGTGGTCGAAACACTCGGATATTCTGTGACTTACGAAGTTCGGGCCTATAACATCAGCAATGTGACTGACACGCTGTAATTGTCATCGCTTTTTTACGTCCGGGCTGTCTAGCCCCCGCCGACGAATAGCGCGGCGGATGCATCGCTGTGCAATTTCGCTATCTCGAAATGCCAACGCCAACCATTCATGTGATTGGAATGACGGCTACAATTCGGGCGCAAGCCCGGGCGCAGACAAGGCGCGAGAGCGACAAATTGGCAAGGGAAATTGCTGCCGCGCGGACAGTACTGACGGCCTGGCATGACTGGGGCTGACAGCTGTGCACGCCAGAAGGCCGAAGCCCCCGGAACCAGTTGACCATATCGGAATGGTGGCACCGCATCCACGCCTGAACGGATCTTCTTGAGGCGAACCCATGCTTCCAATGAAAAATCGTCATTTCACATGGGTAGACCAATCGTGAGGAATCCGATCCGCATGCCCTAACAACGCATCGCGACGCAGCGACATACTGCGTGTATTGCCGCAGGCGTCAATCACCATTTACGCGCTCCAAAGCATCGGCATATACATGGCAACAGCGCTGAAGGCTGTTTCACTCACGCATCTCATGATTAGACCTTTCCACGTAACGTAAGCAAGTACGTATCGGGCGCCTGCCCGAAGAGCCTGTTCCCCTGTTTCGGCTACACGCGGTCGGCGCTCCCTTCTGTCCAGATGAAGCGCAAGAAGCGCACAGCACTTGATCTAGAAGCTTCTCAACGTGACGGGACGGGGCCGCCTGATGCCCAAAAGGCCCACCGACTGTCCCTGACGTGTGTACAACTCTCGTGCTGCGGCTGAGCAATTCAGCACACTTGCACGAGCAGCAGTCCTGGGTCAGCTGCCTGTGTAACCATGTGTTGCTTGCAGCTATGATGGCGCATCTCAGAAATGGCAAGCACGGATGCCCCATGGTGCTCTGCTGTATGCAGCTGGCTGCTTTGAGCTCAGTGTGCAGGCAGGTGCTCTGGCCGTCCGAGGGGCCACCGTCACGAGTAAGCAGGGCCCTATAATGTTTGCTACCTCTAAATCAACCCTCTTCTGCCGCCTGGCCGTTCCTGTGAAAGATGTCAGTGTTCCACTGGTGATGGCGCAGGCTCACCTGGGCACAGCGTCTTTCACACTGACAGCGTTGGTCCCTGGCTGCCAAGTCACACAGGAAGTCTCGGATCTCGACGCACTCATGGAAGAGCTCGACACCGTCGAAGAATGGGACCAGGTGCTCCTCTAGTGGTTTGCCTGAGGCTGGCATCCTGCGGCCCGATGGGCTGGCGTGCCCTGCAGGGCAGTACTTACACAGGCACTGCAGAGCCCAGTGTCAGCATACTGCCAGGGCACGCAATTCGAACTACACCAAGCTGGGCACCTCCACATGCTGAGTGCAGCATTCGTGTGCAGGCTCTCCACGAGGTGACTGCAGAGGCAGGCAGCCTTCCGACGCCCACGTACATCATCTGCGGGCCGAAGAAGAGCGGCAAGAGCACCCTTGCACGCACTCTCTGTAACACGCTCCTGCAGCAGCATGCGGCAGTGGCCCTGCTGGAGGCCGATTGCGGGCAGCCGCAGTTCGGGCCGGCCGGCCTCGTCTCGCTGACCACCCTCCGCAGCCCGCTGCTGCTGCCCGCCCACCTCATGCTGCGGCAGCCAGACGACAGCATCCTCATCGGCGACACCTCCCCCCAGAACAACCCCATCACATACCTCAACGCCGTGCGGAAGCTGCACCAGCTGCACGTCAGCCGCACCGAGCAAGGCTCGCTTCCCCCCTCAGCCACCGCCCCGCCACGGGGTGCTGCGGTGCCCCCGAACACCATGCCGCACACACACACGCACACACGCACCGCCCGTACCAGTGGCCTTGCAGCCTTACCCCTCCTGAATGATCACACCTAGCCACCTGGGCGATATGAGTGCGGTGCCATCGCGCTTGCTGATACAGTGTCTCGCTGTGGCTGGTTGGTTGCGTGTGCCAGCGCAGGTGGCATGCAGGTGGAGCGCCGGTGCCAGTGGTAGTCAACACGATGGGCTGGGTGAAAGGGTTCGGGCTGTCGCTGCTGCGCGACGTCGTGCTGGCCACGCAGCCATGTCGCGTCTTCACTCTCCAGTCTGGCAACCCCGTTCGAGATGTCCCGGCAGGCACGTCGTGGATCGGCGAGGGTGCGCCACCCCCCGAATTGCTGCGCCCCTGTACCGGCTGCTTTTCATGTCAGATATGCCAGCTGCGGCGCAGCAAGTGTCTTGATGCCTCGACCCTGGTAGCCGCGCCGGCCGTCCCACCCTGACACGTGAGTGCAGCACAGGAGTCTTCTCATCATTGCAGACCTCACCGCAGAGGCCTGTCGGCGGCGGCTGTGCCGTAGCCACGTCTTGCACGCACTCATCGGGCTGCGGGTGGTGTACGCACCCGAGGCGCCTCCACCGCCAGCATGCATGCAGAGGTCAAAGGCCTGGGTTACCACTGCCTGCCGGGCATTGCCATGGCGTCGTCTCAGGCCGGGGATGCGCCCAGGGCACAGGCACACTCCGCGACAGAGGAGCGCGCTGCGCGGCTGCACGCCTGGGCGCTCGCAACGCTGCAGGCACGCGGCGGCGGCGGCCCGCGCACGGCGGCCGCGGTCGCAGAGCGGGCGGCACTCGGCCGCGTGGCGCAGACTGCGGGGGAGCTGTGTGCGTGCCCGCCGCTGGCGGTGGACCTTGCGGCCGTGCACACGGTGCCGATGTTTGAGGGCTGGGGCGACTCGCCCGTGGGCGCCGTTCTGAGCGGCTCCCTGGTCGGCCTGCTGCGCTGCGACCCCTCGCACTCGCCCGAGTCACTACGGGTGCGGCCCAGCCACCCACACGCTCCCCACTGCCACATGTGTGCCACTGTGCGTGCGCAGCTGTACCCGATCTGCGCCCCAGGAAGCTGTCATTTTCGGCATACCCGTGGCTTCACATCCAGAGATGTCGAAGCGGCATGCTCGAGGTGCTCTGCGGCGCTGGTATGTGGACATGCATGTGCAGGATGCATTAGTGAACGACCCACCCCTCACATGCGGGCTCGGCCTCGTGCACGCGGTGGACCCGCACGCCGGGGCCGGAGGCGTGGCATACATCCACACGCCGGCGCCGCTGGAGGCGCTGCAGGGCGTCGGCGCGCTGGGCGTGTGCGTGCTGGACGTGGCCAAGGGCATCCTCGGTGCCGACGGCCACACGAGTCCGTACCTGAGCCTGCACTGCCTCACGACCGACGGCAGCGGCGGCAGCGCGATGAAGAGCCGCCGCAACCTCGTGCGCGCCGGCCAGCAGTGAGGCCTGAGGGACGCAAGCGTCATGCTCGTGCATACAGCGTTCGTCAGCTTCGTCCATACACGACCGTAGCAGCATCAGCGAACTGTGCTGGCCGCAGTGCCACATTGCTTCTTATCAGCCATCTGGTCATGTAAGTATGCATGCCTGAATGTCACCGTGGCTGCTTGTACTTCGCAATGCATGGTTGGTCTTGTAGAGTCTGGTGCTTGGTGGCACCGGACGAGGATGCGTTGGTGTGTGGGGGGTCCACCCCGCTGTCGTCAAGTGTGCGGGGGGGGTGTATGCCCTTAGCACCATGGCCCTGCTAGCTGGCAGTTACACCAGCAGGCACACCTGCCTCAGATTTCTTCACATGACAGACTATGCCTGGCGCTACAAACTCAATTGCGACGGCAGTTCCCTGCCACGGCTCTACTCCAGCGCTCTACTTACCTTGCCTACGTGGCGCATGCGCCCGAGCCTGCGCAAGGGCCACGGCAGCGCACGCATTGTCAGCTGGCGCCCGTTGCCTTTGTCGCACAGCCCACACCAGCATGCAGCCCCGGATCCAGCCACGCCATGGCCCCCAACCTGTGGCTCGGGCTGGCCTCAGATGTCGAGCACTTGTGCGAGTTTCGCAGTGAGCGCCAGCAGCGCCTCGTCTGAGCCGCGCGGCCCGATGATGCCCATCCCGACAGGCCCCCCCGGCAGCGTGCCCAGCGGCACCGACACCTGGGGCATGCCGCACAGGCCAGCGATGCTGGTCAGCGCCAGCGCGCGTGTGCGGAAGTCCTCGAGGTCGGGGCCGCCGCTGTCCAGCCCCGGTGCCTCCCGCGGCGCCGACGGCACCGTGAGGAACGCCGACTGCCCCAGCATGCCACCCACGTGCCCCCGGATCCTGCACACCCACACCACACCGTCCGAGACATCTGAAACTTTCATTGTTTCATCTGCTTCAGGGTTTCGTCATTCACACCCACACAGACTCTGCAGAGGCCTGAGCTTGCCACAGAAGCATGCGGTCGACGCAAGATGTGGCCGCCACTGCATGCATGCAGGGCAGATTCATGCAAGCGTATGGTGCTGCTCCAGCGCAGCAGCCTGGCCATCAAGTGCGTGTGCGACTTGACCCCGAAAAAGACGCGCACACGCACACGGGCGCGCGCGCGCACACACACACACACACACACACACACACACACACACACACACACACACACACACACACACACACACACACACACACACACACACACACACACACACACACACGCCGGCGTTGTCCTGGGAGGCACGGGCCAGACCTATCACGCTGCTGCAGCGCCGCCGCGACATCTTCCCGGGTGACCTGCGCCGCCATGTCAAACCGCTCGCGCACGCCTGGCCCAAACTCCGGGTTGTGCTCCTGGATCCACTCGCCGTGGCCGGCCCACACCTCTGACGCCTGCAGTGTCTTGAACACCCCTAGCCACTCCTCCAGTGTGCCGTGCCCCTGCAGCCACAACAGCCTGGGCACTCGTCCCAGCACTCCCGCAGCACGTCAGCAGCAGGCGGTGAGCCACATGGCCGCTACATGGCACCGCACCACAGTGGCAAGGACACCCCCAGGCTCCTAGGTCTCCGGGTCAATGCGGGTCCACCGCAGGCCAGCGACAGGAGACACACAGGTGGACGCACCTCCGACACGGACACCTCCGCCGGCTCCCCCAGCAGTTCCTGCACTGCGGCGAAGTTGCCAGAGAGGCGGCTGTAGATGGCCCCGGCGGCCTCCTCTGCCATCGCAAATGCGTCCTTCCCCACAAGCCACTTCTCAAGGGGCGCGTTGCTAGCGGCGGAGCCGGCCAGGAGCGCGTGCCCTACCTTGCTCAGGGTTTCTGCATCGCGCGCAAACCTGCATGCCACAGCTGTTGCCCTCGGCGCCCCCCGCGCGGAACACGTGGCCGACCATCGCACACGCTGCAGTGCCTGGCGCAGGGCGGCAGAGGAGAGCTGGAAGTGCCCAGCAGGTTGTTGGGGCACTCTACCTCGTGTTCTTACACAGGTCACTGCTTTTTTAATCCACTGTCGACGCCTGTGCACGTCGTCTGGCGTGGAAAATCAGATCCCAAGCATTGCTCGCAAAACTGCGTGGACAGGCTACCTAGCTCGTCGCTGCATGTTCGTGTGTGAGGTGGTGAGGGGTGGCACACCCACAAGCAGGCCGCAAGTGCAAGCCCGCGTGGTAGAGCACAGCCAACACCCCCCGCGTGGCATGGTCACTGCGGCGCCAGATGCTGGTCAGTGAGGCAGGGGCGGGGGGGGGGGGGGGTTTAAGGGTGGTAGGGGTCAGCGCACCAGCCGCAGGTGTCGAAGCTCGGGGCGAGCGGCACCGCCTGCGCCATCGAGATGCGGCCATGCGTCGGCCGGAAGCCAAAGAGACCCTGGTACGATGCCGGGACGCGCACGGAGCCGGCCGTGTCGCTACCGATGGCAAAGTCGGCCTCCCCCCACGCCACAATCGACTGCACCGCAGCACCGCTGCCTCAGCTGCTGCTCACCTTCCTCCGCCGCCACACGCACAGGCCTCTGCCACGGGCTCAAGCAGTTTGGCGGTCAGTGCAGCCGGGGCAATGACTCCGGGGTGCTACCATGCATGCGGTGGCCGGCAGTCATGCACCGCCGGCATGCCACTGTGAGAGGCGCGGCGTGCGTGCCTTGTGCGTGGCGATGGTTGAGCAGCAGCCGGTGCAGCATTGAGTGGCCATGGGGGCGAGGCGGTGCTGGGGGGTGCGCACCGCGCTTCCGGAACTGGAGCCGCCGGGCACTCGGTCTGGCGCCGCATGGTTTACGGGTGTGCCGTAGTGGACGTTCTGGCCTGCAGGCAGAGCACATAGTCACCACACAGTCGCAGCACCCGTGAGGCGCGCGGTGCAAGTGCGCAGGCCTGTCGGGGGAGGGAGCAGGACCATGTGCATGATGGCAGGCAGAGCATGCATGTTGGGCGAGTGGAGAGCACCGTTCAAGCTGTACGCCAGCTCGTCCATCTGAGACATGCCGGTGAGTGTGGCGCCGGCGTCCAGCAGCGCCTGGATGCACGGGGCAGTGGATTGGGCGGGCGTCGAGTGGGTTGCGAGCCAGGTGGGGTTGCCGCAGGCATTCGCATGTGACGCCACCTCGTACATGTCCTTCACCACGAAGTTCAGGCCTGAGAGGATGCCGTGGCCATCAGCTGCCGCGCCCCGGAGGGCTGCAGACTCCCTGGCTGCAAACTGCTTGACCCAGCCATGGGAAGGCCTGACCGCCATTGCGCTGGCTGATCTGGTGAGTGCCTGCGCAACGATACACACACAATTTGCGCAGACTGAATGCAAGGTCATCGAAATTCTACACAGGCGCCCGGCAAAGACGCGGTGTGGCTTTTGTTCGGGCCATGTCTGCAGCACAGGTCGCCACGCGCATGCCCTCCAGCCGAACAGCTACGATCGCACGACTTGGTCACATAGATACCCACACTGAATACATAAGCGAGTTCAAACCATTTGGACGGGGCCTCGATACCGCATGTGCAAAGCAACGTTCGCCTCTACATGCTGTTCCGTAACGCACCACAGGATCACGGTCGGGCAGTCTCTCTGAATTGGATAGCAGCAGGACACTTCAACGTCTGTACTCTGCTGTGGCCTTGAATTTGAGCCTCTACTGAGGCCTTCCTAAAGCTGACAACAGAATCGCGTTCGTGGCCAGGAGCGGCGACACAGACTGTATACACATGCGTTCGCGCAGGCGGCCTGTCCATTATGGCAAGATGAACAGTGTCCCTGCATGTGTGACTGAGTACAGCCTTCATCAGCCTCGGTAACCTGGACGATCATGCATGCCGGTGCAGGAGTTGAGGATCTGGAGCAGTGTTTATCGCCACGTGTGCACAGCCAGCGCTTTCATCCGTGTCGATCTTTGCGGTACTGTAGGTCCGTCTGATACACAACGGAAACGTACGCTGCTTGCTGAAGCTACCAGCTCATTGGCCCGACCAGTCTGGTTTGCAGCGGACGCTGTCGTTCGGCAGCGTCCTGTCTGAATGTCACTCAGGTCATAGCCAGTCGTAGCCAACACGACGCAATGGAGCCCTGCATTTTGATACATACAGAAGGTGGTGGAAGTAATTGTGCGCGCCGCCTATCATGTCACGGCAAAATTTCCACAGGCATCTGTTCGGGTGCAGGTTGCAAACACCACGAAGGCCCTGCTGCTGCCTGGCAGCAGTGAACTGCTCTCACAAGCACACTCGCCCATCAGCAACATGGCAGCTGACGGAGGAGTGTCGTTCACTGATGAGCTGTGGGCCTGCATCAGCCCGGGAGTCATCGATCAGATCAAACAACATCCATTTATAATTGGACTACTGGATGGCTCCCTGAAAGAGGACATCTTCAGGTGGCCCACTCGATGCACATGTAAACTTGGCTCTGTATCATGGAAGGCTGCATGAACTGTTCTGTGCGCCGGAGTGCAGTCTTCAGCCGGCCATGCCGCCACATTTACAAGCACACCTAAGGGCCAGGCTGCGTGCAGGGAGTATATAGTGCAAGATCACAAGTACCTGCACACGTACGCACAGAATCTCAATGTCCTGGCGAGCAAGGCACACGAGCGTAGCCATGCGCAAGTGTTCACTCGATCGGCGATGACCATCTACCAAGAAGAGTTGAGCCTGCATGGCACCCTTCTGCAGCAGTGGGGAATTGACGAAGCTGCAGTGGATGCTGCTGAGATGCAGCCCCCCTGCTTCACATACACGCACTTCCTTTCATCCATTGCTTCCACCCGCCCATTCCACGAAGGTCTGCCCGGCGTGCTCTGACAACAGCCTTGATTTTGTTCTTTTTTAATTTCGTCAACCCCACTCTCATGAGCGTCTGAAATGTTCGCCTCTTTTCCCTCCATCAAGTGCCACGTTGCCGTGCAGGTGTTGCGGCTGTGCTGCCATGCTACTGGATCTATCAGCATGTAGGGCAGTACTTGAAGGTCCAGGGCTCCCCAAACGAGAAGTACCAGGCATGGATTGATGTGTACGGGGGTGAGGACTTTGACAAGACTGTACATGAGGTGCTAGATATGATGAACGCGATAGCTGCTACATTGACAGTGCAGCAGAAGGAAGCCTGCAAAGGCCACTTCCTGTCTGCGAGTCGAATGGAGTACATGTTCTGGGATGGACCTTATCGAGGGACGGTGTGGCCTTGCTAAGCGCGAAGACAGCCTACACAGCCCGAACTGCGCAGCGAGAGATTAGAACTCTGTCCAGGGGACAGTCATTTCTGAACAAGAACTCCCGAAAATTTTCGAATAGGACCTACACGCCATGGGCTTGCTACTGAGAGCTTACTTTGCTCACCTGTATTGTCATCAAATCTCACCAGATACAACACTGTCAACCAATTGTATCACAACTCCATGAGCATTGAACACGCCGTGAGCTTAACAGACATGCAAGCCCAATTCAATCAAGTCACACAACGCCAGCCGCAAAAGAATACAGACGGATGCCCACCTATGGCCATGTGTGTTGAGAGCATAACACCAGCGCTTCAACAATATCGAAGATGCATGCACACGCATCGCACAGGTCCCCGGACCAGGTGCTCTAATCGCCATACCAACCAATCCGCAGCGGCCAACGCCGCTCAGGCCATGGCCGGTGCTGCAGCGTGCCGCCACCATCACCCCGAGGCCTTGTGCTTCAGCAGACTCTGCAGCCTCTGCCGCAGGAACTTGCCCGCGGCCGTGTCCTGCCGCAGCAGAGCCTGCAACCGATGCGGATCCTTCAGGATGGACGACAGCTGCTCCTCACTTGGTACAGCCGGCGCCGCACCCGCCGTGGGTGCTGCCGGCGGCGCCACTGCCATTGCGGTCCCGGCAGCCGTGCTCTGGTTGCTGGCCGCTGGCGGCGGCGCCGGCCGCGGCGCCGTAGCCGCCGCCTGCTTTGCAGCAGGCACGCGGGAGTACACCTGCCCGGCCACAGGCGGCGGAGGCGGCAGGTCTGAAAGTGGCAGGCCTTCCCTCGGCGGTGCCAGCCCACTTGGTGGCGGAGGGAGCCCTGCTGCTGCGGCCCCCGACGGCCCCTGTGCCGCGGCCGACGCCTTCCCTGAAGAGGCGACTGACTGTTTGCCCTTGGGCATGCTGGCCGGGAGCAGGCCTGCTGGGATGCGCTTGCTGCTGGGGCTGCGGCTGGTTGCCGGCAAAAGGCCTGCAGGTAACCGCTTCGGCGCCGCTGGAGTCGCCGGTGGTGTGGCTGCCAGTGCGGACGGCTTGGGCGGCACCTCGGGGGCCGGCCGAGGCGGTGTCGCCGCCGCGGCCGACGCAGACTGGCTCGCTGGGCGCGACGCGGCAGGGACAGAGTCGCTGCTGACCCGCGACCGTGCGCTGGCCCGGCGCTTGGACCCTAGGGACGACCGTGGCGCGGGGTCGACCGCAAAGTCCGCGTACAGGTCTCCGTTGTCTACAAATCCTTGTGCCGGCACCGCAAACGGCCCCGCCAAGGCAGCACTGCTGGCACGTAGACTCGCCTTTGCCCCCGGCCCCGCCACACCCGCTCCCCCGTCTACCGAGGCCAGCCCTGGGATGGCTGTCGCGGCCGGTGGTGCCTTGGCAGGCTGCGCTGCGGCAGCTTTCGGCCGCGGCCGTGGGGCGCTCGGCGTGGGCGTGTGCGACATCGGCACACGAGGCGCGGCTGCAGCGGCCGCCAGAGGCCAGTTTGGCGGCTGCAGTGCTGGCGGGAGGATGGCCATGAGCGGCTCTCCGCGTGGCCGAGTCCGCCGCACGACCTCCACGCTCCCCTGCTCCTCCTGCGGCAGCAGCCGTTGCGCAAAGAGCTGCAAGAACCACTCATGGTCGGGCCCGCCGAACAGGTCAAGCACCGACGCCAAGTCCAATGGCAACGAAGAGTCTGCCCCCCGGCTGCCAGCATGCTTCTCATGCACCGCCTTGGCGTGCGCGGCGGCCGTCGAGATGCGGTCGACCGCAGAGATGTGCTCCAGCGGCTTGCTGCCGGGGTCAGACGGTAGGTTTGCGCACTGCCGCAGCAGCGCGGCGGCGTCGGCGCATGCCGTGGACACGTTGCGGCGGCTGCCGTGGGCCTCAAGGCGCTGGGCGCGCCGCACGAGCTCCTCTGCGAGGTACTGCAGGGTGTCGGAGGAGGAGGCGGTGAGGGCGAGGTGTGCGGCGTCGCCGCCGACGGCCCGGCGCTCTTCCTCGTTGAACGCTGTGGCCGCCGCGTCCGCGCCGGCCTTCACCGCCGCCACCACCACGGGATCGCTGCACTCCGCAGCCGATGTCAGGCGAGGCCCTCGCAACAGCCCGTGGCACTCGCACGCATCTATCTCGGTGTGCACACGGCGTTGGAGCTGCACCGGTGTGCACCTGGGAACATGCAGCAGCGGATGGATGGATGGGGGGGGGGGGGGGGGGTGCGCACTAGGGGGCATTGATGATGAGGCGCAGGATGTCGACGGCAGCGGTGCCGGTGGAGCCCTCGAGGAAGGGCAGGCACTCGAGGAGGCCACAGGTGATCTGCGACAGGTGCTTCGGTGGCGGCATGTCGTACTGCAGCCGCTGTGCCAGCGGCTTGCTCGGCTCCATTGTCACCTGCACCCCTCACACGCATGACCTCATGCATGCACACATCCAAAGCACCCGCTTCCCCAGCATCTGCTTCCACAGCACTAAAGCTGTGCTGCAGTGGCGAACACACAGAGCATGGGTAAATTTGAACTTGTTTGTTGCAGTGTCGGCCGAACGAATCTGAAATCACTGACGAGATCTCGAAAGCATCCATTGCTTTCCGAATGCATCTCAGGTCTCTTGACAGTTACAAATGGCGACAGATGGGAGAGCCCAGTGTTCAAGGTTACAAGCCATCGGGGCCTCAGCACCACATGGCTCGGGACGTGGGCGGCGAAGGCAGCAGGGCGACTGTCGAAGCTCATCATTGCATGGCCACAGGCAGGGGGGAGGCACCTTGTAGTCGCAGAGGAAGCGCATCGCGTCAAGAGTGAGGCGGCAGAGCACGCGGTACGAGGCCTTGTCGCCGTCCGACGCGCCGTCGCGGCCCCACGCGGCCACCATCTTGTGCAGTAGGTCGTTCAGCACGATGCTCAGGCCGTTCTCCCGCAGCGTCTCCTTGCCAAGGGGGTGCAGCGCGAGGGCGACGGTTACGGCGAGCAGCGAGTGCGTGCGGCCCGCCGCGAGCGGCCGCGTCCCCGCCGCCGCCGCGCACGCGGCCTGCAGGTCCTGCACCAGCGGCCCCAGCAGGAAGTTGCCGATGAAGGAGGCGCAGCTGATGACGCGCGGCAGCGCGCGCACGAGCGCGGCCAGCGCCGCCGTGCTGCGCGACAGGCGTGCTGCGCCGATGAGCGCCTGCAGGTCGGTCATGACGCCGTCGCAGCTCGCGGCGACCGCGCGGCGGAGCTCCGGGAACGTCAGCGCCTGCACAACCCGCTCCTCTGGTAGGGGGCCCTGGACGTTGATGCATGCGGTGGTGGCACAATGCGGGTGTCAAGGGGGGAATCTCCATGACCTTGCGATGGGCATCCCCGGCATACCATTGCCTGGTGCAGAAGCAACACCTACCGCGTGGCAGTCAGAGTGCAGCTGTACCTGTCTTGGGGTGGGTATATAGTGGCCCGCACGTTGTGGGCATGGACCGTGCAGCATGAAAGCAGTTCAACGCATGTGCAAAGGACCATCGCAGAAGCGGAGGCAGGTGCAGAGGTGCGGCAGAAATAGGGGGGGGGGGGGGGGGGCACGTTGATGTTGCGGACACGCTGCACGGCCTCGTTGGAGGGCCACGGCGGGGGGCAGATGTCGCCGAGCAGCGCGAGCGCAGCTGTCATGGCGGACGGCCGGTGCCAGCCGCGCACGTACTGCGCTGTGCTGCCACCCGCGGTTTCGTCGGCGAGGCCGACAGCGCTGTGCGGCTCCTCAGCGCGTGTCCCAGCACGCAGCATCTGCTGCAACGGGCACACCGGGCTCCCGCTCACCACCCAGCGCTGCAGCGTCGCGGCGATCAGGTGCCGCGCCTCGAGCGCCACCGTCACCCGGCCACAGGTCCCCGTGAACGTCTGCACACATGTCCTGCTCAATGGCACAGAATGCATGCGTGGCCGTGTCCCTCTACTGCTGAATCGGGGTATCTGGTCATCACGCAACAGCATGCCGGTACGTACCGGAGCGGCAAGAGCGACCAACGACCCTTTGCACGCGCCTCTAGAATTGGGAATACATACATATAGACAGACACGGTGGGGCAGCAGGTAGGTGGCGCACCGTGATGTTCTCGGGGCGCCAGTGCACAGCATGGTACGCCGCGAGCAGCATGTGGCACACGGTGCGCCAGCGGCCATGCATGCGCTGCGACTTCTCGACTGGGCTGCGCTGGCTCGGCTGCACCAGGAGCGCAGACGCCAGCGCGCACATCGCGCGGCACGCCTCGTGCAGCAGGGCTAGCGCCTGCTCCGCCTCTGCTGCGGCTGCGAGGGGGCAGCGCCCCTCGCCGAGTACATGCGCCCGCGCCTCCGCAGCACGCGCGCCGTGCATCCACGTCACCGCTGCCGCCACAGCACGCGGCAGCACGTACATGGCGCCCTTCTCATGCGCGAGAGCGACCGCCCGCGGCGCACATGCGGGGTCAGCGATGGTCGCGGCGAGCACCGAGAGTGCGGCCGTGACGCGGCCACGAGCGGCAGCGGACGTGCGGAGGCGCACGAACGCCGCCGCTGCGGCGTCGCACAGGGGCTCCCCTGACGCCCAGTCCTTCAGGCCGAGGGGGAGGGGGTGGATGAGGCCCGGCAGCAGCTGTGGCAGCAGCGTGTTGAGCGTGCCGACTACGGCGCCGATGCCGGCACTGCAGTGCTCACGGAGAGTCAGTGAGCAGCCGGCGAGCCAGCACGCATGCTGCGGCCGCGTCGCTGGGTTGCTCACAGGCGAGACGCGCGCAGCCACCACGGCGGAGGACGCGGCCTCCGAGGAAGCCAGCAGCGCGTCGGCTCGGCACGCCGGGAGCGCCTCCAGCAGCGGCAGAAGCGGAGGAAGCAGGTCCGCCCAGAACCGTGGCAGGAGGGGGAGGGTCGCGGAGCACAGCGCGGCCAGCAGAGGCGGCACGAGGAGAGCCTCTCGCAGCAGGGGCCGGCCTGGGTCCAGCACGCTCTGCAGCGGCTGTGCAAGGGCGTCCGGCAGGCGGCACGTACCGCCGGCGGCTGGGTCGGTGGCAAGTGAGGGGTCGGCCGCCAGAGCTTCGAGCGCCGCAGCCTCTCCAATGCTGCGGCGCACCCATGACTGCGCCTCCGGCAGGTGCTGAAGCGTGTGTGCCAGCATCTGCATGCCCACACCATGCATGAAGCACCTCTGCAGCACATGGGAGGTAGCAGGGAGGGCATAGGATGCAGAGCGAGCTGCACGCGGGCGCAGGGCAGTACCTGACACATGCGGCGGTCCCGCGTGGCGGCATCCAGCAGCGCGTGCGAGGCGTGCTGCGCGTCGGGGGTTCCCGGCGGCGCCCCGGCCGCCGCGCTCCACGCCCCATGCGCCTGCGCCAGGTGCAGCAACTTCTCAGAGAGCAGCGCTCCGGGGGACGTGTCGGCGGCGGCCCCACCTTCGGTCGGGCTTGGCGGCTCCGGTGGCGCCAGCACGGCCGCGATGTCGGCGCACGGCGCGCCCTGCTGCAGCAACAGTGCGCTGCCCTGTGGCGTGGCTAAGAGGCCACAGCAGAAGTCCTGCAAACGTGCGTCTCTGCCTCTCCCGTTCTGAACACAGTGCCCCCTCTGCATGCAGGAAAGTCCCCCAGCTGCCATGGCCGCCGCTGCCGCATGCGCCGGCTCCCCCCGCCTTCAAACCCAGCAGGCGCCATGGCCTCGCAGACGGGCTGTACCCCGCAGCACCCCAGCTGCGTACAACGCCCCCAACACCTCACTGCAAACTACTTTCGACCGGCGTATGCAGCCACGACAGATTTACAAAACCGCGGCAGAACCAGTTCACTCGTCTTGCAGCAAATGTCGCAGCGGATGCGATGACAAGCCGCCAAACACCGCTGTTGCCTCAACTGCTCTCACCATGTTCACCGCCAGCACGGGGCTGAACCTCCGCGACTCGACGCAGATGGCTGCTGCTGCCAGAAGCCAGGACATCCAGGCTGATACGGCAGACAGATCCTCATGTGCAGGGAGGCGCGACTGGGAGGAAACCTGTTGATAGTATGCATGTTACAACAGCTCTTGCATGGCTGCCTTCGCAGTGCAGCTGCTTGTGGTCGGTTGGCCAAGACCTCACAGCATGGCAGGCCGAGGGAGGGGACCCCCCCCCCCCCCCTGCGGGGCCTGTGCACATGGTGTCTGCAGCAGCAGGCAACATGGCCTCGTGGGGTTTCAAGAGCCGCGGTGCCTGGCCCTCACCTGGCCTGGCACAGCTGGGGCCCGGTGGTAACGCAGGAACTCTGCTTCACCAAGTTCCCCATAGCCGCGCTCACACAGCAGCGCCCTCATCACTCTCTGTGGCTGAATTGAAGCAGCACTCAACAGCACCTTCGCCACAATGCTGCATGGCCGCTGTGTAACACAGCAGACATGCAGGGGCATGACCTGCTCGCGCCCCAACACAAGACACCACGCTGGCATCCACCTCCGTGCAGACTCGCTTGCAGCTGCAGACAAAAATAAAGCCATGCATGCGGCATCTCTGCCATGTCAAGTCCTCAGGACACCTAATCGCACACAGCTCTCCATTCACAATGTGCCCAAAAGCCACTCAGAATGGAACCGCAGACCACCCCGCAGTTCGTACCGGAGTAACACAGGAAGAGGAGTTCAGTGAACAGGGCATCCCAGCTTGCGCAGCACCGCGACTCAGGCCTGCACGGAGGCTCCACGCTGGCAAGCCTTCCGCAGGCGGCCCCCGCCGCGCCACCTAGGCGGATCTCCGTCCCCAAACACTTCACATCAAGCAACAGACCTCGTGCACCCTTAAATCGGAAGTCACCCCGCGGCGCACAGACTTCCACAGCAAGCGCGAAACCCGGTTCCCCACACCCTCGGCCGCCCACCTGCACCCCCCGTCCTGGCCAGCACACAGCAGTCCGCAGCAGGCCCTCTCGCCCACTGCCCCTCCGCGCCGGGCGTGGCCGCGAGACGTTCCACAGAAGCTGCCAGCAGATTGGGGCGCACTCGCAGGGGCACAACAAAGTGGGAGCGCAGGCGCCGCAGCAGCGAGCGCCGCTCCGCGCCGCTCAGCACGCTGCCCGTCTCCACCAGCGAGTCCACGATCAGCGCCGGTAGCTTCAGCACCTGCAGGCACCGCCGCAGCACGCTGTGCTCCGCCACGCAGCGGACATAGCACGCGTCTCCCCGCGGCGGCCGCGGCAGCCGCCGCCGCGCCGCCACCTCTGCCTCCGCCCACGGCGGGGGCGCCGCTGCGGTGCGCTCGAGCGCATCGCCGGTCGCCGCGAGCCGTCGGAGGGCCTCCGCGACGACGATGATGCTGTTGTCCACGTGCCGGAACTGGATGCGGCCCTGCTGCACCTCCCCGATGAGCGTCTCCGTGTGCGACGCAAACGCCGCCAGCGCCTCTCGCACCTGCAACCGCGCGAGCGCCAGGGCACACAACGCCGCCGCCACGCGCGGCTGCGGCTGCTGTAGCGCGCTCTCCAACAGCGCCGGCAGCAGCGGCAGCACCACGAGCGCGTCAGCACCGGCGACGTCGACGGGCTGCTGCTGCGCCCAAAACCCCTCGTCTTCCGCCAGCGTGTCTAGCGCATCCTCTGTGGTTCCGGCGTCGCGGCGGCACCGCGCCAGCAGCCGCTGCAGCGCAGGGTTGCGCTGCGGGGCCGCCCCAGCCGCCTCCTCTGCCGCTTCCACCATTGCCACATCAGCGGGTGTGTTGCCAGCAGCCGGTAGAGCCGCTCCGTTCACCACCGGCGGGGGGCCGGGAGGCACCTGCGGCCCCTCCCTACCATCCCCCTCTGCGTCCTCCATTGGTGCCCCTGCCGCATCCACCCTGCCGCGCTTTGACGGCGAGGGAAAGCCAGGCCCGCCCTCCGCTTGTGCGTCCTCCCGGTCTCGCTTCGTTTGTGACCCAGCCGCTTCCCCTCCCACCAACGGGCCCGCAGCAGCGGCAGGCAGGCCCCCGTTCGCACGGCTAGGTGAATCTTCATCCATTGGCGCCGAGTCTCCTGTAGGAGACTGCGGTGCAGCTGTACCTAGCGTGCTGTCTCGCGGCGTGGCCTCATCCAGCCCCGCTGGCAACGCATCAGGCACGTCCGCTCTTCGAGGGCTACTGATGGGCGCCTCCCCTGCAGCCTGCCTGCCCGCATCAGCAGTGTGGTCAGCGTCCGCTTCAGCCCCCGCACTGGCGACGCCATCCACGTCCATCGCCATCGCTGTCAGGCCGCCATCATCATCTGCTTCATGACCACTTGCCCCCACCTCGGCCGCGTTCACGCCAGCCTCCGATTTGCTCGGGCCCCCGGCGTCCGCGTCCGCGTCCCCGCTGCCGCCCGCCACATGCTGCACACCACCCCGTGGGCCTGCCGGCGGCGACTGCGACGCCATCGGCTCTTGTGACACGCTCCGGGCGGGGCTTCCGCGCCCTCGATGTCCGTCGCTTGGGCTGGGGGGCGATCCAGCCACCTCCGGTCCCTCGGCGTGATCGTCCCCAGACGAGAGCGATGCAGATGATGCCGAGTGCCCCAGCAGTGAGCTGGTGTTTGCTGAAAACGACTCGGAGCTCAAGCTGCGGTGTGGCACCTCAGCTGCATGGCCCTCCCGCATGGACGGCTCGGCCCGCTCACCTGGTGCTTCCCCAACCGCCGCACCATCTGTCGCCGCACCCTCCGCGACTCTGCCTGCTTCTTCACCGGCTGCTGCATCCGTATCAGCAGCTACCCCCGCGTCACCAGTGCCGGCACCCCCTGCAGGCTGCGCGTCCAGCGCGGCCGGGGGTGTCGACGGCTCCGGGGGCGGCGGCTGCGTCCAGAAGCGCCGCGGCGTGGCTGTCGGCCGGACCCACTCTGGGGGCAGTAGCGGGGCGCCTGTGGCGCAGGTCCCGGCATGCACTCCGGAGATGAGCGCCGCGGCGACATCACCGCAGGTGGAGAGCAGCATGCACAGCACGGCGGCCGCGAGGCGCGTCAGCGGCGCGGCGGGGACCGCCTGGAAGTCATGCAGGACCTGCGTGCACCGCCGAAGCCCCCCCTCCCGCAGGAACAGCCACGCGCCGGCCTGGGTGGTGCACAAGAGGAGCGCAGCCGCGTGGGCAAAGCCGGCAAACTCGAGGGCGCGGCGGCCGGCGGCCCCGGGAGTCGCAGCTAGGCCCATCCAGGCGACCGTAACGCGGACAAATTGTGCCAGCGGCATGCCGCCGACCTGCAGGCACGGCTACCCTGGAACAGCCTGACAGAAGTATGAGTGCCCAGCACGACGTAGCGTGGCGGGCTGCTGGCCCCTGCAGCTGTTAACGTTTCGGCTAGGCTGTGCAACACTGGCTGCAAGCTTTGCACTCTTCAGGACAGAGTGAGCGCATGCGGTGATGGTCGTACTACTTGAAACCAGAGGCATACAGGGTCACTCCAGGACGGCGGACGAGTCAAAGACAGATGTGATTGTTAGCAGTCACCTGAAGACTGTTGTGGAGCAGCTCAGGATGCCTGGCGTTATTTGTAAGGCTCAAGAGAGCGGAGAGGCATACCATGGGGGAGGTGTCCCCAGCTGCCACGGCTGCTTCGCTAGCGCCAGCGCGCAACCGGCTATGGACACGGTCAAGTGCTGCGGGGGTGGCAGGGCACTGCAGTGAGTCCTCCAGCAGGATAGACACAAGGTCGCCTGCGTGGCTGACCAGCTCCCCAAAGGTGTCCTGGAGGATGTAACTGTCAAGGCAGTCTGGCCAGGCACCTCCCATCGCCATGCCCACGACATGCCAGTAGTCTGCGAGGGGGGCTAGCGCCTCCTGGAATGCTTGTGGCAGCGCAGCGAGGGGCAGCAGGTCCGGCGAGCTCACATATGTTTGGCCCAAGGCAGAGTCCAGCAGCGCTGGCTGGGCTCGCAGATCGTGCACCCCCGCCGGGAGAGCTGGCACAGCTTGCATTTGACTCGGATCTGGATCAGCCACGAAGGATCCTGCGGGTACAGGAGCCCTGAGTGAACCAGCCGTGGTGAAGGTGGCATCAGCAATGTTACCTGGCCAGATGTGCCACAGCTGACAGAGCGCACCAACAGCTCGAAACGTAAGGCTTTCGAAACGGCCACACAAGATGAAAGTATCCGTAATGGCAAAATTCCCGCAGGTCTTGTGGAATTCGTCGGGAGAGAGCCCGATCCGACCTTCAGTGAGTTCCCTGTGCTGCACACAGCTGGGTGAGGGACCATCCCGAATAAACACCTGCAGGAAGGTATCGACGCCCTTGCCATTATCATCTGCGTATCCATACTCTATGTAGGATATCTCTGCCAGCTGGGGGAGTTTGACCTGCACAGGACGTTGACATGATCAGCTGGACTGTAATCACACTGATGTGGACCAAGCCCTACTGCTGCTCCAGGGTGGGTCCGCGCCTCGATCGCACGGTCATCAATGGCATCCCTCCGAATGACCTGATGTACAAGCTCCCATGCTTGCCGTGAGTTCGATGAGGATGCTGGTGCCATGCTTCGCTGACGAGGCCAGGCAATCACTCCCTCAGTGGGATCATCGGTGCCGGTATGACCAGCAGGCTGCTACTGCTGATATGCACCACACAATAGGTTCGCCGGTTCTTCATCTTCCGGCATCGTGGTGCGCCTGAGAAGTGCGACACGACAGTGCACGTGCCTTTTGCTTCGATGAGACTGCCGGCGGCAAGCCGTGAATGTTAGAGTTTGACAAACGGTACAGTCCCTAACTTCTGTTGTTGTCGACGGAGTGCGAGGCGTTCGTGCTTAGGTGCTGCTTGGCAGCTGTGATGCATGAAGCTGATCCTATGTGGAGAATTCCAGCAGGATGCCGCTCTAAATTGGCCCCGCCCACCGTGAAGCAGCATGTGATGGACGCTGCATAGCATCTACAGCTTCTTCAGCTCTAAGCGACTGTCTCGCACGCTGCCTCCTCTCGCATTGTCCTTGGCTCTCGGCGTTGTGCGCGGACCAGGTTGTGAACATTCGCCGGAGTTGTTCACCTGCGTTCACCCGACCTCTCGCGCGCCCGACTCTGTCAGATTACTGCATAAAATCTGCTCACAGAGTGGTTGCTGTATGCTACAATCACGGCGTCGGCCATCGATAGGCAGGCTCGCACAGGCCTGGCCTTCCATCGCACCTCCCGCAGTCAGCTCAGTCGCGACCACGACAGCGGGAACTTTCAGCAATGCCCGGTACCTCCACGATCTAGAGGAATTTTAAAGCAAGCGCCGGTGATAGGCAAGCTCAATGGGGTTCCATGGCATCTCTTGTGAGGCAGGTGGGGCTGTGAGGCGGTGACCAGCGCAGCATCTCAGGAGCACTGCACGCTCTTCACTGACTGACAAAACATCCATTACACGTCCATCCAATAGCATTGCGTTATTCTGTGGTGGCACGGTAGCCTGCCCACAGGACACCTGGCCCACGCCACACGCTCTCAGAAATCTCTACGCTCTCTCAAATCTCAGATTCAATTCCAGCTGGTGTCCAGCAACTTTAGCAAAGCTAGGCTCATGAAATCATTGATAACACTCATAAATATCGGTGCTGCATCGGTATGGCCTCATCGGGCAACCATGCAGACGTTTCGCTTAATCATCTTCAATAGCCTTGTTTAAATCAATTGCTTGCAGCGAAGCATAATCTGGTGATTTAATTTTCACTCTATAGGGGCGATTTAAGAAATACTTTTTCAAATGTTTTCAAAGCTATAAATGGTCTTTTTTATCAGCGGAGCAGCATTGACTAAGTCGATAAAATTTCTTAAACAAACATTTCAGGCACCCACTTGTGACCCAGTCTGCCTGTAAGCGCCGTTATCCATTAATTGATTACAATAACTTATCGTGTGCGCAGTAAACATTTATGGCACTCTGTTTTGATATAATAGTATAAGATCAAGCCGACCTTCAGCAAAACAAACGCATGCCCTGCCAGTCCGATTCCAGTATGCGCAGCCACCGACTAGGTCAAACAAGGAGTCCTGGCCTTAATCCTTTGCCACATGGACCCAGCCATGCATCACTGCTTGCTACCGTCCGCCGTTTGCATCGTATCTTGGATGACCTTCTCCACGTGCAACTGCACAGCAGCACTTGCCCGAGTCGGCACGTCACTGTGTTGCAAGACGGGCAGCACCTCTGTGCAACCAGCGAAGCCACCGCCACACGGGCCTCACCGCACCATCATCACTCCACCAATGTGGCAGGCTCACCTCCACAGATGGACATGCTGAGGAACATGCATTTCAGCAGCTCTTAAGCGCTGTGAGGCCGCCCGGGGGCTCTGGTGCACGCAGCCACTGCGAAACAAGCACCAGCAGCGGAACCTGTCTGGTGAAACGATCTGTGAGTGGCACTGTGTGCTGCATTCACTTGAAACCCATGATGCACTTTTCTGTAGCGCAGCCCGCAGGCACTGCAGTGCATGGGGGGTGGAAGGGCGCACCATGCGGTCAATCTCCCGCTTGCTGGAGATTTTTCCATCGTACGGCGTGAGGTACCACGTCGGCTCTGCGGAGGCAGAGTCCTTGGTGTTGAACACCTTCTCGATGGCGCCCTGCAGGTACTGCCGCAGCGTGACCGTCTCCTCGGCGGGTGCGGGCAGCGCAAGCAGCGGCCGCCGCTGCGCCGCCTCCTTGCTCTCGCGCACGACGTCGTAGATCTTGCGCAGGCGGGCGTGGTCGTCGTGCGAGATGCGCCCCTGGAAGCCGCTGGCTTTCCACTTTAGCGTCTTGTCCTCCTCCGTCTGCAGGGCGGCCGCGGCGTCTCGCCTCGCAACTGCCCGGTCGCATGCTTATGCGTGTATGCATGCCTGAGCCAGATCATTGGTACGTTGGCCACTGTGGATGTCAGGACCGATAGGGGCACCTATGCCACGTGCTGCCGCACACTCCGGCTGTCGCAACAGAAAGCAACAGCACGAGGCAGCTCAGGAAGGGGTGACGGGCGGACGGCGACGCCTGACACCCCAGAATCACCATCAACACCAGCAATACCCACGGCAAGCACGACCGCTCCATCAGTCCTCATAACAACAGAGGCACCGCCATGATGTGTGGGCGGCGTGTACAACTGCAGCACCGAGGCCGCGACGGCGGAGACGTGCCACGCACATCATGCCGCCGGGGCAGGTGGCAGGATGCCCGGATCCGGGCATCGGCATCGTCGACGGGTGCGCGCGAGACATGCGTGCCTTGAAGGCACCAGCGGCTGTGATGCAATTGGGAATGAATCAATTGCTAATGCTGAGAATGGCTGCATGTGTCGGCCCTGCAACTGTGGCTGTGGCTGGCCGTACGTGCCTGAGCGACAGGCTGTTACAAAAGAGTGAACGGAAGAAGACAAACACCACCTGAGCTACAGGTGGATAAAGTGGATATGCACAACAGGTGGATATCCACAATATTGCCCATGGCTGCAGCTGTGGGAGCTTGAGTGGGTTGCAGCAAGCAGGGCAAATGGCCTGTTAGAAGAGGTAACGGAACAAAGACAGTAAAGACCGTCTTCCACACATGGCAGGATGGGTATGCACTCTGAATCCGGCATGCATGTGCGCAGGCCATACGTATCTCGAGATATGGGCTGTGCGTGGCGCACAAGGGTGTGCCAACGCACTAACGCTGCAGCCCCCGATCGATCGCGGCATCACCACGACAGTAGCATGATGCTGCGAGGCAGAGGGCCGCCCGAGCTGCTGGACAGGGCCGCGGTGGCGATGGATGTTCCGGAAATCCCGTGAGGGCTAGCTGCACCACGGTTCGAGCTGACTGGACCGCAGAACGGCAAGTGCGTCCGGCACGCGAGGACAGCTCTCAGCAGCGGCTGCTTGGCCCCACGGACACGATCTACGGCACCTGTGACGATGTGGTGGAGGCTGCAGGGGAAGCTGACCTGGAAGACGTGCTGCACAGCCTCGGTGAGGTAGTCGCGCACGGAGCCTCTCGCGGCCACGGCCCGACATGCACGCCCTTGCAAGCGCCCCAGAGCACTACGACGGCATTGTCTTGCACTTGAGTGAGGTGTTGTGGCCGCTGCCGACATGCTGAGGTTGCCTGGTGCTTTGAGCGCGATCGAAGGGGTCTGTCGTGACTGGCTTGCCAACGTTGACGCGCTGCAGATGCGATCACTGGAGGACAGAACTGCGTTGACTTGTCAAGCGGAGCCTGGCTGAGCTATAAGTACTTTCAGCAGCGTGAGGAAGATCTCGCCGCCGCGCCTTGATCTCAGCGATTCAGTGCACTGTGGACCACTCCAGTGCACTGGATATTTCCGCAGAGTGAAGCTGACGTGGGAGCGATAATGCATGGATTTCAGCACGCGTTCGAGAAGTGCGGAGAGAATTTTTTACCAGGCACGTGACTCGGTTGCTCGAAGGGGGCAGGGACGACACGACTTGGGCACCGTGAGCACGCCGTGCCAGACTCAAAGGATGTGTAAAGGTTTGCTGATGTGCTCCACCGTTCCCCTCTGTTCATCTTGTGGCCAACCCTGATAACAATGCAGTGCCTCACCCCAAGCAGCAAGCGCTGCATCGCGCGCAGCGCCCGCGTTTCATCCACGAGGGCCGCAAAATGCACACAGGGCAAGGTATGTAGACTGCTTATCCGGGTGGCGTGTTGCTGTACTAATCCAGTGCGTCCGGTTTACCGACGTCCACTTGCAGGTGGCTCCCGTCTTCGCAGCTCGTGGCACGTCCATGATTTGCCAGGTACTGTTCAACGCCTTGAATCATATATGTACACTCTCAATTCGCTGGCTTCTCCAGCAGGCCTGCGTGATGTACCGCGGTGCACTCGTTTGCACTCTGTCACCGTAGATGCGATGCGGATGCCGCGCTGCAGCAGGACAGCACTGGACAGGCACATTGTCGCATTGCGTTGATGTGTGAGGGGCTCTTCAGTCCAAGCTGCTGTCACCGCGGTGTCGCATTGAACCATCGGCCGGTCCGCTAAGTAAACTGAGCGCTTGTTCACGCTTTCTCGGCTGCAGGCGGCAGCTACAGACTCCGCGGCGTCGGATACAGCTGCTATGTCAGCTGACACGGAGCTCACCACATTCACCACCTGGCTCTTCCGGGTACGCCATCGTCTCTGTGCCTGCCCATGGAGCCCGCTGCCATGTATGCCAACATCCACACGTCCACGGACGCTCGCGCAAAACTTTACCATCTCCAGACATCATGTGAATTCAGAAAACGCGCGTGTCCGACGCTACGGGCGTAGCACAGTCGCGCCCGTGTTTCATCGCCCGGGTCATCAAGCACTGTGAGGGGCCAGAACTCAACACTTGCCTGGTGTGCAGCAAGAGGCAGCTGGCAAAATCGACTCCGAGCTGGCCGTCGTCCTGTCATCCATTGCTCTGGCATGCAAGCAAATCTCCTCCCTGGTCTCCCGCTCTGGCATCTCTGGCATGACTGGCCTCGCCGGCGCCGCCAACGTTCAGGTGCCCCGTCCACACCCCGCCCATCGCCGCCGAAGCCAGCTCCCAACCGCTCTCACAGCATGCTGTGAACAGTCTCTGACACAGTCCGCCATGCATGTGCCCTGTGTGGGTCTGCTCCACGACGTTGTGGACCCAGCTGCACTCACCCGTTGATCATACAACCGTGTTTGCCAACGGCGGTGCCACACCTTCAGGGCGAGGACCAGAAGAAGCTGGACGTCATCTCGAACGACATCTTCTGCAACACCCTTCGTAGCACGGGCCGCACGGGCACGATCGCGTCGGAGGAGGAGGACCTGCCGGTCGCCGTCGAGGAGACGTACTCCGGCAACTACGTCGTTGTGTTTGACCCCCTCGACGGCTCCTCCAACATCGACGCCGGCATCTCCGTCGGCTCCATCTGGGGTGCGCCCCCCTCGGGTACCCCGTACTGTGCTCAGAACATAGACCACAATGGCATAGAAGGCTGACACCGCTCTGTAACCCATTCCTGCACGCCGCCATGGGTGTCTGTAGAGAACAGCTGCGTGGTCTAGGTGCTGAGCGCGCACTTGTCGTTGTTCTTGGGCGCCCCACCTGTGATGCGGTGCACGTGTGGCTTGTCGCTGTATGGCTGGCTCCGCAGCGAGGTGATTGTACAGTGAAGAGCTGTTGCTGCCGTGCGATAGATGGGCCGGCTTGCATGGCCTCGTGTCTATGTGCTTGCCTGTGAAGAGTTTGAGCTTCTGACTGCGTGGGGGGGGGGGGTTGTAAAGCGCCGGCAGCGCTGCCAGGCCGCCCCTGTCGCTGGCCCTGCGCGGGCTGCAGGATCCGTGTGACTGTGTGCTGCTTGCGAGAGGTCGTCATGGGTGTCCGTGCAGGCATCTACAACCCTTCAGAAGAGTGCGAGGTGTCCGACATGGACGACCCCGAGCAGATGATGCAGAACTGCGTCATGAACGTGTGCCAGCCGGGCAACCGCCTGCAGTGCGCCGGCTACGTGCTGTACTCGTCCGCGACCAACCTCGTGCTGACGGTCGGGGACGGCGTGTACGGCTTCACGCTGGACCCCCTCGTCGGCGAGTTTGTGCTGTCGCACAACAACATCAAGGTGCCGGCGAAGGGCAAGATCTACTCGTTCAACGAGGGCAACTACGGCCTCTGGGACGACGGCACCAAGGCCTACATCGACTCCCTCAAGCAACCCGAGAAGTGGGGCGGCAAGCCGTACAGCGTGCGCCCCCTCCCCCGCCCCTCCGGCGCCGTGCTCTGCCACAAGCGTGCCCCACCACTGCACGCGAAGCACCGTGCCCCGCATTCGCCTAGAGGGCACCTTGACTGTGGAATGCTGTGTGCCGTGTAGCGGCATCTGTTCCACGGTGCGCACACGCCGTGTTGCAGAGTGTGGCCTAAGGTGAGGTGGTGGTGTGCAGTCACGATACATCGGCTCCCTCGTCGGCGACTTCCACCGCACGCTGCTCTACGGAGGCATCTACGGCTACCCCGGGGACACCAACAACCCGAACGGCAAGCTGAGGCTGCTGTACGAGTGCGCGCCGATGTCGTTCATTGCGGAGCAGGCCGGCGGCAAGGGCTCCACGGGGCAGATGCGCGTCATGGACGTCGACCCCGAGGCGGTGCACCAGCGCGTGCCACTCTTCGTGGGCTCCAAGGATGAGGTGGAGTACCTCGAGTCCTTCACGAAGAAGGAGTAGGCGCCTCGAGTGTGCAGAGAGTGATGTGCGGCTGAGTCAAATGGTTGTGTAACAGCGAGAAACCAGTGGCATTTGAGCCGCACAGTTAGCGGTGTTGGCAGCTCAGACGGAGAGTCACAAGCTTGTGCGAAACACAGGGAATGACCAGAGTTCCAGAACAAGTCAAAAGCAGTGGTCCCAGAAAGCTTCAGTTTTGATGTCCCGCTTGCACGTTCATCATAACTTGTCTGTTATGTGCCCACAACATCACTGCCGGGCCGCCTTGAGGAAGCAGATTACAAATCCTGGCCTGTCACAGGTCTCAGGCTCTTACGACTCCCGCACCTGATCCACTCAGCCGCGGCCAGTGCAGCCTGTCGTGGGGAACATATCTCGCTTCAGTCACACACAAACACACAGCCCGGCATGTTGGTAGTCCTACTGCTGCCGGGCACCAATATACAATCAAGATGAAACTTCAACGAAGCTGCTCAAAAGACACACCAAACATCAGCTCTTCAAGAACAGGTGAGGCGTCCACGGTCTTGACATGTCATGCCCGGCTGTAGGTTCCGCTCGAACAAAGCTGTTCAGATTATTGAGTTGCACACAGCAGCGTATGCAGGAGTCGTGCACAAACGGGGTGTCTAGGCTGCGGGGTACCCTGGCGGAGCCTGCATTTGCTGATTGGGGGGGGGTGCATTGGCAGGGTAGCCTGGCACTGTACCCTGGTTGGTATATGCCATCTGCTGCTGCGGCGGAGCCTGCAAACATGCGGCAATGTAACACAGTGCATGCAGTCCCAGCGCCCGTCATGTACAAGAGCATGCATGCCGCCGTCACCCAGGCACCGACGTGGTCGCAGAGCCTGTGGTGTAGCGGCCTTCAGTGCGAATCACCAGCTAGACAGTAAAGCAGCACACGCTGAGTTGCGAATGTGGCTGTTGCGATGGAGTGTGCCGCCTCTGCAGTGACAGCAATGACTGTGAACAGCCGTGCAAGGGAGAGCGGTGCACGCACCGCATACGGCCCAGGCGCAGGCCCGGCAGCCACCCACCGAGAGTTCTCGGTCATCTCGATCTTGACTTGCGTCTGCAATCACAGCCCTCACAGCTCAGCTGTGATGACGTCAGACAAGCAGCAAGTATTGAGTTCAGGCACGAGGCTGGTGCGACGCAGCTAGCCTGCTCGCTGAGCTGGCCACTGCAAGTGGTGGTGAGCGGGTCTGCAATGGCACGCTGGCAGACACTCAAGAGCAAGCAAGGTACTCTGGGTGCCGCAGTTATGCTGTCAATGCAGGACGGAACCGCAGTGGGAGGTGCAGACCTGCATACAGCCGCACACTGCACACCAGACGATGTCCGCGACGAGATCCACGAGATCTGCCGCCTGGTCGATCGCCGAGTTCTGCGTCAGGCATGCGACGATGTTGCAGATGCACGCCAGGAACTGCAGGGCAATCATCGTCTGGATGATGCAGTTGTCACACCTGCAGCAACACAGCGCATCAGAGGCCATGAAGCGACTGGCGTGGAGCAGATGCTACATGTTTTGACCAGCATGTAAGGTTCTGTGCCGTATACGCAATGGACATGGTGCCGGCCTTCTTCCTGCCTTGATGCATCGGTTTGTGACAAGACAACGGCGATGCAAGAGAAGCAAGAAGCGACACGAGCTGAAGAGAGCTGGCTGATAGGGAGGATGAAGATGGTGAGGCCGCACTTGGTGTTCCGGATGTGGAGCTGGTCCTGAAGGCCCCACCTGCATGGCCCATCACTGCTTTTAAGCATGACCTGGCGTACCGAGACACACGCTGCCACACTGGTGCACAGAGCCCCTGCTCACAGTGTGCAGCCAGTCACGCACAGACTCAGTCGCAAGTGACTGCAGAACGATGCCAGTCAGGACAGTGATGCAAGGCAAGCTCCTGCGTCCAGCAGGCACAGCAACAGGCGGAGTGCAAACAGGGCTACGACCTGTCGTGCATTGTGATGACCCTGGCCAAAACTACATGAGTTGGAATGATCTATGAGTTTTCCTACATGGTGCATTGACATGTTGCCATGTACACATGGAATGCTGAAGCTTTGAAGGGCATACCGGGTACTGGCCACACTCTGCGCAAAGCAGCACCAGACCTGCACAAAAATAAGCTCATGATATGGGTACGATGAGCATGAGCCCTGAATCAGATTACATGTAGACGAAATGGCCTGCTACAATCGTCCAGGTGATGGTCAGTTCGGTTGTCGAATGGCTCAGGTGATGGAGGGGAGGTGCGTAGCATACCTCCAACACCAAGCAACATTCTGGACAACTCTGCTCCTTCATGCGACCAGAGCATGGCCAGTGGCCATTGCAGCACGTGTACCTGCACGCAAGCCAGTGTTGCAGGGCCTTTTCATGTTTAAGGTCATGTCTAAGGCAGCAAGCTTCAGCAAGTACTCACCTGGTCATGTCACCTCGTAGGAACTCCTTCCGGTTGGTGTAGCTTGCGCAATAGCAGCAGAACATGGCGTAGCAGAAAACTGCACACAGAAATCCAACCATGTACGTTGTTGGGCTGGCTGGTCAGAGCGGGCGGTTCCTCTGCCGAGCTCCCACTGAGTGCCTTACATGGCATAACACACACGGCGATTCTGACACACAAAGCAGGCACGACAGGCTGCGAACATGAAATTGCTGAGTGATTGTATACAAGCAATTCTGAAGTGTCTGTGGCGCACATCCAGGCTTGTGTGAACAGGTGCCTGTGAGAGGCACGAGCCAGTTCTGCCCATAGTTTTCACGGGTTTTGCACTTCTCCTGCAAGCTCCTTTCCTTGACTTTCCAAACTGACACATCATTGGCATATTTGCATGTCCTGGGAATGACTTTCTGCGCTGCGCTGAAGCATCGACGGTCACTATACGCAAGATTGTGCACATGTGTACACCATGTCAGTGCGGACCAACGCCCGGATGGGCGCCAGCCATGCAAGCCCAAGTTGAGCAGCTATAAGTCAACAGGGTGTTGAAGAGGCGAAGACGAAGGCATGAAACGAAACGCCGCGGAAAGCAAAACAGCCATCTCCGATGACCAAATTGAAGACAGGCGGAAGACGATGAGACGAACCAACTTTGCTTTGGACGCCGCAGACATGATTCCTCACTTGTGCGCGTCCTGGTCAGATTCCTACCTGGTGTTGGCCCGCTGCCGATACAGACGGCACGGCTCGACGTCTATTGAAGCGCTAGCACTCTACAAATGAGCACGCACATGCGATGTGAGCATTCCCATGAGATGTATTGACTGTGTGATGTTGTCCATCTCGTGATTGTCCTAGCAGCGCAGTATGCCACTGGTCAGTCCCGCTATCTCAGGTCATCGTCGGCATGATGTCAAAACGACGCTGCCAGCAGGTGGACAGGTTCCATCACTCGCCACAGCCTTGGCGTCTGTCAGAAGCTGAGACTGCCGTCTAGAAACAGTCCAACCAGGGTTTTTTGTATGCTTAATTCGCGTCCGTCACCGCATGCTTCTCAGGTCTCTGGGTCGCATGGCCCCGCTTCGAAAGGCCACAGGAGAGATCTGGCCAGCAGGTTGCAGCATGACGCTGGGTGTGGGACGAGTCCAAGGTATCAGCTGGCAGTGTTGAACGAAAATGCGCCTGATTCGGAAGCCAGACACGTTGCTACGTCCAGCCGCGCGCGGCGGTGCTGGCAGCATCAGTAGCAGAGTACCACCGGGGGCGGGCTGTAGTACAGACTTCACTTTCAGGTTCCAAGCCCGACTGTTCCGAGGGGAGATGATGGTCACATGATCCCCCCCCCCCCCATCGTGTCATGCCGACAGACCCTCTGGCACTGGCCCCTGTGCCCCCAGGGTCGACAGACAAATCACGAACACACTACCCCTCCATGTATGCCTAATTACATATGACATCGCCATTTCCATAGCGACATTGGCGACTCCAAGATTACCTGTATGGAAATGTGCAGTACAGTACGGCATATGTGGTCCCGTTGATTCGCATGCCAATGTCCTCTTCAGGATGCGCCTCATTAATTTCAGATTTTCTTTACTTTACAGATAGGTCGACTTGACTAGGATTGTAGTAGATTATGGCTACTGCAGTGATGCCAGCTGTGAACGCTCCACACGTGCCCCGGGAGCCTGCACAGGCATCTGTGCAGCCCAGAGGAAAACGAGTCATCGGGCACACCCACAAGGGCATCGGCCTCGGCACCGGGGAATGTGGGCGGGCGGGTCACACACGATCACATGCACCGCCCTCACCCCAGAGGCAGCGCAAGCCGGCAGTGCGCCGAGTGGGCCACCAACATCCGCTGCAACTCCGCCATGATGCACATTGTGTGCACTGCGCAGACCTGGGGCCAACATCCTTGGTTGCTGCCCGGCAAGGCAGTGGAGCCTCGCCTCTGTCCAGGCGGGTGAGCTTGGTGTCACGGAAGGGCACGTGCACGTCACGCTCGCCGTCCGTCAGCGCCTTCAGCATGGTGCCCAGCGCGCTGAGGCTCGTGTTGATCGCGCAGCCCTTCGACAGCGACAGGCCCACGACGTGCGTCGAATGCATGCCTGGCTCTCGCTGCTGGCAAGATGGGCAGGGCCCTGCAGGGGGTGAGGCACGCAGGGCTGCACCGCTGGACAAAGGCCGGCGTGGCGCACGGCCCCACGTTGCTGGCTGTGCAACGCAAGTGCGGCGCCACAGGTGAGGAGCTATTAATGCACAGCAGCGCATCAGGCGTGCATTCGACATTGTGCAAGGACCCCGCGAAGCTCAAGCTTGGGCTTCTGTCTCTCAAGAGATAGCTGGATAAGGTGCCGGTGCATCGAGAGCGGCCTTGTTCGATGTTGAGTGCAGCCGCGGGGCGTCCGCATTGGCTGCTGCAGCGGTGTAGATCGACGTATCTCCAGCAACATGAGCACGTGAACGTGACCGTGGATGCATTGCCAGCTGTGGTGACCACGCCCTGCAGCCTTGAGGGCGTAGCCCCAGTCTGGACTGCAGGGGCCCTCCATGGTTCTACTGGTGTGAGCGGACGGGTGCTTAAGCAATTGATTCGATCAGATGCTGTCCATGCCTGCCCTCTCCACATGAGTGACTCCCAGCTGCATGTACAGCCTGACTGTGAGTATGTTTGAACGATGGTTGGTGCAGCTCGGCCCAGCAGAACAAAATAAGCCATGCTGCGATCTGCGGAAGTCGGCTTCGGCTTCCAGTGATGCCAGTTGTGGCGGATCTTGAGAATTTCTGCAAGGCTGTACTGGATTTACTGTCGGCACAACTGAATAGCCACATTGCAGCACAGTGCAGACCCGCCTAGGTACTTCACAACATGATTGCGCTGCTGGGGAAAGCTGTGTGCCAGCAGAGGGGCTATGGCAGGAAGCGGCTGTGGGCTCATCACTTGCAGCCACCTGGCAGAAGTGCCCACTACTTCGAGCCATACCTAAATGAAAGGCAACACCGGGGAAATTCTTCACTACAAGCAGGATGCTTCCCGGGAGATGTGGACTGCGCTGCAGCATCTGGAGCTTGCGTCTGAGGTGAAAGTGTGCTCTGTTATGAGGCCAACCAGGAGTCTACATGCATGCTTTGGCGCGAAACATCGCGCGCGTCCTCAGCTTATCGAATTCCTGGAGCTCGGACTGTCTTGGAATGATCACGTTACAGGTGAAAATGATCTCCTGGCATGGTCACAATGCTTTGGTGATGGATTGTTGTGCACATCCTTTCTTACCGTGCAGTTTTGAATTTGCTAATAGTCAGACCATTCAGCAGCTGGAACTGATATCTAAACATCTGACTGCTTCGCTTGTCATTGATGGCGCGTACGTAACCTCGGCTGCCCTGTCTTGATTGCCGCTGCGCGCAGCGCTGCTTTTCCTCGCCGTGTAACCCTTCGCTCGCCAGCATGCTTCGCTGCAGCAGCCTTCCAAAACAAGGAGTACATCTTTCGCGATGTAAATCGACTATTATTCACGCGAAGAGTGCACCGCAATTCTGCTCTTTCAGACCTGTGGACAGCACGCCCTCAGATGTCAGGGCCTGTGCTTCCACCGCAGCCACACTGGCTGCGTACCCGGAGCAGACACAGCACCAAGTTCGCAGTTTGTGTGCACTCCGACGGATAGCATGGTCAATGGTGTACGCTGGTGCAGCCGCAGCTTTTTGCGTGCTCGCGAGCACCGTCACCGGCTGTGGCTTATTCGCCTCCTCTACAGCAGCCGGGGGTGCGCTCATTTAGTGATTATATCAGATAAGTGAATACGTTCTGTATCTGTCAGGCCAGGGAGAGCGTGCGGTATGCTACATCTATACCTTGACGCCATAGTTTGGATCCCCACGTTTCGTCTGCCGCGCAGGCGCCCAAACAGGCCTACATAGTCACATTGCTGTGACATCAGCTGCTTCCGGCCTTGCAGCAGGGTTCCTGCACACACTTTGCGGACCCGATCATTTGGCGGTGCGTTCTTACCTGACCCTGCATCTTGCATGTGCAAATCTTGATGTAGAGCTACAGAGCTCATACACAGAAGGTCTGACGCTGTATGCGCGTCACTCAGGCACTCACACCCCTGACAATTGGCCGCAATCGCTTTGCGGCGTCGTTCCTGGGCTCGCTCTGGGGCCTTGGTCACTCCACAGGGCAGCTATTGCTCGGGTTGGCCTTTGCCCTACTAAAAGAGCAATTCACAGCCTTCCTGCCGTTCCTTGAGAGGTGGGCAGGCACCATCGTTGGTCTCACACTCATAGCTATTGGTGTCTTGGGGATTTATGAAACATTGTTTGAGGGGGAGGAAGAAGGAGACCATGATGATGAGGAAAAGCTAAGGCAAATCACAGACAAAGCAAACAGCAAGAGCGAGGCACGCATCGCAGTGGCGACGTATGGCACAGGCATCCTGTATGGTCTACAGCCTGATGCCCTTTTTGTAGTGATCCCGGCACTGGCACTGCCGTCCTACGCGGCAGCGTTTGCGTACTGCGTCATGTTTGTCATTGGCACAGTGGTCGCGATGGGGGGGTACACTCTGTTCATAGGAACGGCGTCAGAGGAGCTCTGCCGAGACCGCCCTTGGCTGCAACAGAACCTGTCTGTTGTCGCGTCGTGTATTGCGATCATTGTCGGGATCCTTGTCCTGGTATCGGGCATGGGCGTGGACATTCCATTCTGGTCTTAGACAATGTAACAACTGATCCCAGGACCTGTGCTGGTGCACGTGCACCAGTGAAATCTCTCGCAGAGCCCATGCCTCAAGATGCTGTATGGCCTCTCCCTTCACGCATTACATCAGCTGCACCTTGCGTCCATGTGATGCAGCTCAGCGCTGCATGGGCAAGGCAACACCTAGGCGCTGGCGTTGGAACCAAATTTGACCGCAAATTCGTTATGTTTCCCGTCACACGACGTTGCCGTGCTCTGCACCACCGCAATGGCAGCTGCCAGGTCACCCTGGGTCACAGGGCCCATCGTGCAGTCACCGCCCTCTGTGCTCTCCAACGTCGCCACCATCCTCCGCAGCGGCCGCATCGCTGCCTCCTTCGCCACCTGCATCACATCACTGCCGGAGTACATGTCCATGCCAGCCGCGGCAGCCAGCAGGTCCACATCGGGCGCGGCCCTGTCCTGCAGGGCGCGCTCCAGCATACACCGCCTCGCATCCACGCAAGGAAGCCCGACCAGGATGCGTTTCTCTAGGCGCCGCAGCAGCGCATGGTCCAGCTCCCACGGCAGGTTCGTCGCCGCCAGCACAAACACGCGGTCGTTGTCCCGTGCGAGGCCGTCCATTTGTGTCAGGAGCTCCGTCTTCATCCGCCTGGACGCCTCATGCTCACCCTGCACTGCGGCGACCCCGTCCGTGTGACATCAGGAGAGGCCTCCACCGGCCCTTGCATGCCGAAGCACTGTGACTGCACCCATGTTGAGCCTGGTGATCGCAAAAGCGGGACCTATGCACACACGTCCTGCAGCCAGGCCTGCAGGACGTGGGAAGGTCGGCTCACCTCTCCACCGCGAGCCGAGCACAACGCATCGACCTCATCGATGAAAATGGTTGACGGTGCATGGTGTCGTGCCATCTCGAACAGTGTCCGGATCAGCTTCTCAGAGTCCCCCCGCCACTTGGAGATGACCAATGAGGCAGATATGTTGTAGAACGTTGTTCGGCATTCCGTGGCCACCGCCTTAGCCAGCAGCGTCTTTCCTGTTCCAGGCGGACCAAAAAGCAGCACGCCTCTCCAGGGGGCGAGCAGACCTGGACGTGTGTCGCTTTCAGGAGCTGATCTGCCATGTGTGAGGTGAGCGACATGTGGAGCTGCCGGCAACAGGTGAGACAGAGGTGAGCACCTGTGAAGAGATCAGGATACTTGACAGGCTGCACAACAGCCTCTTGTAGGAGCTGCTTGGCGCTCGGGAGGCCAACTATGGCATCCCATCGCACATCTGGATTCCGTGTGAGGATGGAGGCTCGGATGCTCTCGGCCAGGGATCGCCACTCGCCCGTGAGATGTGGAGGGATGTCCTTCGTGACTTGACGGTCAAAGAAATCATTCGGGTCAGAGTCAGGGGAATCCTGATCCTCTTGTGCATGCAACGAACAGCGTTGAGCCTGCACTGTCAGCTCCGGCATGCCTGCACTTGCTTGCATGCATTCGCTGCTGAGACAACAGATCGTGCATGGCTGTGATGCACACTTACAGATCTGTCTAGCCTAGGCACTGACTGGCATACCCGTCGTGGTGTGCGTTGGCGTTGAGGCTGTGACGCCACTCAAGGTGTTCTGCAACGGTTCCAGTGTGGACTTTCCTGACTTAGGCTGCCTGCGGCCACCAGGATCTATGTTGACAGTACAGCTTAGCACACGCAGTTAGCATGATGGCACATTGCAGGCCAAGTGCAGACCTGCTTCTACCTGACTCGGCTAGCTGAACTTTCGGCTTCGCAGGAGGTCTACTGTTGACTTCTGCTGCACAGCCGTGTCCAGAGGACTGGCTGGGTGCGAGCGGTGGCAAACTAAACTTGCCACGATTCCTTTCTGGCACGATGCTATCTACGCTGCAGCCTGTTGCTGCGCACACTATCACAGGTTTGGTATCATACTGCAACTCGTAATTAAGCTCGAAGCCCTGCATATGTAACAGTGTGCACTGTTTGCAGGTCTTCACCGTTCACATGTGAGGTCCGGTATGACCTACAAATTTCAGCCGCAACACTCATTGCAATTCACCAAATTAAAATGTGTTGGCAGTGCCACTCAGCGTGTAGGCACCTTCAGTATGTGGGACAGTGACATATTTGCAGCCACGTCGAATTTCTGCAGCGAGAAGCCAGACTCCCTAGACAGTGTTTCGTAGCTCTCCCGATATCCTCGATCCGTCAGATGACGAAGCACCAGAAGAATGAGGTTACGCTGAAATGTATGAGCTGTCCGCTGAGCGGCTTTTGCCGCTCTTGACGAGACGCGCCTACGATCTAGCTCCATGTTGGACAACGCAACTAAATCTTGGCCAACTCCACCGCATGCAGATATCAGGTGCAAGTTATGTCGAGTCAGGCACCTCAGGGCTGGCGATGCTCTGAAGCCACTGCTCCAACCGCAGGCGTTCACAGATGACATGCATCAATCAGGATTCAACAACATGGTCGTCATTGTGCTCACCAGGCCGAAGCTGGTGTCGGTCGGGCATAATTTCATCAGTTGAGCTGGGGACCCATTGCTGATACCTAGGCGTAGGAGAGCGCTGAGGGGGGTTGCCATAGCATCGCTGTAGAGAGGACCACCCGTCGTGGATCAACATGTCTACTTGGCTGATCCACTAGTCTCGCCATTGCACCATACATTGTCTTACGACCTCGTTCTGCGCGCCCGCTATAGCATCGGTGATGACTGTGAACAACGACAGGCTTTCAGAGAGGAAGCGCCACTCTCTTCCCAGTTGGCATGTGCACCGACATCGATCATGGTTCACATTATCGATGTGATTCGAGCCGAACATTTGAGAGCTGTGCCTGGATCTAGATCTCGCGGGTCGGAACTCGCCAGCATTTCTTGGGCAGTTCTCTGCACGGTTATTGTATCATTCGCCTCGATGAAACACCGATGACGAATTATATATACTGCGCCTTGTTTTGTGAGGCTTCACAAGCGTGACCACACGTGGTGCACCTCCCTAATCTGTGCCGCATCTGGGAGACATGTCTACAGTCGCGTTCCGACGGGCGTGGCGTCGACCAACGTTGCTTCAGATCAGCATACACAGGATCCTGCCTCCAACACCAGGATGTATGGACGGGAAGCGCATGCACACGCACGCGGTGGCTGCTAGTTTTGGGGAAGGCGAGCGGCGTCTGTGATTTTTCAAACATGTTGAGCGCAGCGTCTGTCAAGACGGTTCATACGTGCCTGCTGCTGTTTTCGAAAACAGATGCTTCTCAGCTGTTTAATGTCCTGCTTTGCCATTGAGTAGCAACGCTGGTCGCACGCATCGCGATCTGCATGTTTGCCTTGTGCGCTTAGGCTGTTTTCTTCTCACCATGACAGATGTGGACTTGATGCGCCGTCAGAAGGGTGCTATGATGCCAGCCAAGGTGCATCATGGACGACTGCAGTCATTGTTAGATGAAGGAGCTGCTTGAGCTTGTGTAGCTGCAGTGGTGTATACACCGTCATCAGATACTTCCGCCTTTGTGCAGCTATGGATGGCGTCCTTGTATGGCTGTCTGGGATTCCTGCTGCCCTACTTCAACCTCATTCTAGCTCACTTTGGCTACAATGGCTGGCAGATTGGAGTTATATCGGCTATTCGGCCACTTACAGCAGCGCTGTGTGGCCCCTTGTGGGCTGGCTTTGCAGATCTCTACACGCAGCACCGAGCTGTTCTCGTATCATGCTTGGTCCTATCGTCTGCGGTGCGCCCGTGTTGACAACTTCATCATGCAATCTGCTTTTTGTACCCTGCGATGCACGGTACACCCCTTCAATGCCACACACATGTTTGCAGGCAAGAGCGACATTGGGGATCCTCGCTCATCCGTTGTGGTACCTCATCGCGATGGTGCTCGTCATCGAGTGTCTAGCCAGTCCCATCCCTGCTCTGTCAGATGCCGCTGTGATGTCAGCAGCGTCCACGGATGGCTGCTATGGCTCTTGCAGGATGTGGGCCTGCCTGACATGGAACGCCGCAGGTGTCATCTCAAGCCTCGTCATGCGCATCTCAGACGACTCTTCGGTCTTTGCCATCTACGCTGCCTCGTCCTCGCTCGCTGTCATCAGTGCATGCTATCTCGACATGTCCCTGATCCCCAGCCGACAAACCATCTCCACCACCCCAGAGCCTGTTGCATGCCACAGCCAGGCTGCAGCTGAACCTGAGGCATCGTCTCTGACGGGGCGTGGCCACGACCATGAGCAAGAATCCAGCGAGTCAGAGGCTCACGAGCCCTTGCTCAGCACATGCACTCGCAGTCCTGCATCTCCAG
Source organism: Ulva prolifera (assembly GCA_023078555.1). Classification (NCBI taxonomy): domain Eukaryota; kingdom Viridiplantae; phylum Chlorophyta; class Ulvophyceae; order Ulvales; family Ulvaceae; genus Ulva; species Ulva prolifera. The sequence goes on along the minus strand of CM041198.1, from coordinate 12,008,927 downwards.
AGGCTGCCTCGCAGGACAATTCAACGGCACCTGATGCCAAAATTGTCCTGAATGATGCAGACACAAACCACTTCTTTGACACCACAGGCCCTGGCCGCCTCGAGGAGGATGCCCTCGCACGGAGCACCCAATGTGCCCTGCACGCAGCTGGTGTCCACCATACGAGTCCAGGCAGCAGCCGTCTCCCTGAAAAGCTTGCCACTCTGCTGCGGGACAGGAGAGTGATTGTTTTCCTGGCTAGGGCAATGCTGATGGGGGTGCGTTCCTGGTTCAAGCCTGTGAACAGCCGCAGCAGCACCCAGGGAAGCCTGCTTTTGCGCATGTCGTTCCTGCTGGGATGCCGGCCTGTGGTTGCATCTGTTGGCAGTTGTTTCTGACCTCTCAAGACGAGCATGCAGGTGTGCATAGGCGCCATTGACGGCTACCTGTTTGTATACCTGGACAGCCTCGGGGCGCCGCCGCTGCTGCTCGGCTCCTGCCTCGCTGTCGTCTGCAGTGCAGAGATCCCAGTCTTTGCATTCAGCGGCCACATCCTGCGAGCGCTCGGCTACCACGGCGCTCTCCAGGCCGCGCTGGCCGCGTACTGCATGCGGCTGCTAGCGTACTCATGCCTGCCGCTCATGCCGTCTCTGTGGATGGTGCTGCCGGTCGAGCTGCTCCATGGCGTGACGTTCGGGGTGGCGTGGTGCGCGGGTGTGAACCACAGCAAGAGCGTCGCCCCGGCTGGGCTCGAGGGCACTGTGCAGTCACTGTTTAGTGGAGCCTACTCTGGGGTCGGCAAGGGCACGGGTGGCCTGTGTGCAGGCATCATATATCATTGGCATGGGGGCCAGGTGCTGTTCTGGTCGTTCTTCGTCGGGGTTGTGACATTCTGGGGCGTGATCACGGCGTTGGAGCGGGTGCCGCGGCGGTGAGAGCGCCGCGCTCGTGTTGGAAGGCAGCACGCATGTAACGTGCCATGCAACATATCACCCCGATGTGCAGTGGCAAGTGCATGCAGCTGTGTGCCGCAGGCACGTGGCCCGCGATCGCGTGTGAGATGTGGCTCTTGCACACCAGAAAGGCATCATATTAACTGCGCAAGGGTCGCCTGATGAGACAGATGACTCTACACAGCCGCAAAACGGGCCGCGGCCTTGCTGCTGCAGCCGCGGCCCAGGCGGCGGGCGGCCTGGCCGCAGTGAGGCAGGGCCCACGGGCAGAGGCACCCGCACCCTGGGCGTGGTCGCCACTATCTAACACGCAAAACAGTGACCTCCAGCTACCACATTGAAGCGACGTGCATGCTCGTGGCAGCGGCATGCAGCATCCTTCACTCCACAGAAAACGCCCTACTCGCCAGCGAAAGTGGGTGGTCCCAGCGCGCCGCCGAGGCAGGCCCACCCCAGCCGCGCTCTCCCCACCACGCTGCATATCACCGCAAAGAAAAACTGATCATTTCATGCCACTCAGCACGGACATGTATAACGTCCCTCGCACGGCAAGACGGTGACTCCTTGTGCTGGCACATCGCATACTGCATGCTACGGCTGAGAAATTGCTCACACCAAATCCCATTCCTATCTGCCCACATTCGTATCTGCCCGCATTCTCTCCATCATCTTCCCACTATGCCACAATCCGGCACACCGTGGGTGCTGACTCCTCTCCACTGCGCCGGCCTTTGACAGTGCGCCGGCTTTGCCATACCATACTCCAACCTGACCATTATTCAAACACCAAGCCCTCATAGAGCCTCATGAAAAGGCATACACACAGCCGCAGGGTGCTCGCCGAGCATAGTCCCCGCTCCCTGCCATGCTCCCAGCCTCCCCGCCCGCCACGACCGCACCACCGGCCCCGCGCGCCCCTGGCCAGCGACTCACCAGTGCTCCTCACGCAAGCACAATGTCCATGCTGGCTCCCGGCCAGCGACGCTCTGCGGCAGCCTCAGGTGTTGTCCGGCGGGGGCCCCAGCTGCGACAGCGCTAGCTGGCGCACCAGCTGCTGCAGTTCTGATGACAGACTCCCACCCGACTCTGTGCCCGCCTCCGCCGCGCCGCGGGCCGGGTAGCCCGGCTGTGGAGATGGCGGCTGCTGCTGCGGCGGCGGCGGCTGCGACTGCGCCTGCGGCACGTGCATTTCTGGCGGCGCGGCAGAGTACGGCGGCTGCCGTGGCAGGTCGGCGTGGCCCGCGACGGCCGGCACCGGCAGCCCTGGGTGCATCTGGCCCCCGGCCGCCATCGCGTGGAACGCAGCCGCTGCGGCAGCCTGCAGGCTCGCCTGCTGCGCCATCCCGCCGTGCATGGGCTGGCCGTACGCCGGGAGACTCGGCCCTGGCCACGCGCCCGGCCGCTGCAGCCCGTAGGCTGGATCCATGCGGCCGTACTGCGGCAGGCCGGGTATGCCGGGCTGCATGTACGCCATCGGCATCGCGTGCGCCTGCATCTGCTGCGCCCCCATGATCGCGGGGCCGTGGTGGTGGTCGCTGTAGCTCGCCGCCCCGGGGTCGAGCACCACGCTGTCCCGGTCCACCTGCACGCTCGGGCCGAGTCGGGGTGTCTCACGGTGTTGGATGCCGGGACCACACACCACGTGCAGCCTGGGCCCCGCAACATCAACGCAACCCGGCCGTCATCGTGTCTCAGCAAAGATCAACAGACACACCCGTACTGGCCACACCGGCGTGGCATGCGGAGTGTAGCCGCACAGACAGCCAGCTGTGCACCACTCACGCACGCGAGGTGCACCAAGGCCATGCATCTACAGGCCTGCACCGCCTCATCAGAGACCAGGCAGCCGTCAGCCCATTCAGGACTAGGGAATCGAGCTTGATCAGGCTTGCGCCTTGGCCACACACACACACACACACACACACACACACACACACACACACACACACACACACACACACACACACACACACACACACACACACACACACACACACACACACACACACGCTTTGCGGGGCACAGGCGTACCGGCACGAGGTCGACGGCGGAACCAAGGATGTTTGTGTTCCGGAAGACGGCGCGTGCCTGGTCGCGGTCGTGCGCCGACGCAAAGTGCACCACCGCGGCACGCACCATGCGCGGCTCGTCCACAAACAGCACCTTGCTCTGCTGCGACAGAATGTCCTTGAGGTCCCTGCACGCGCGCTGCAGATGGTCAGGCTGCCAGCCGGCGCCAGTGCGGCTGGCACACGCCCGCGGACCGGGCCCACGGAGGGGATGGCATTGTCAATGTGCAAAACGTCCAGACCATCTCAGCATTCACGCAGCAGGACCAGAGACGGCGTGGGGCTCATGGCAGTGCAGCGGCGGCTGACTGGCTTCGAGGCTGCAACACAAGAAGCCGGCACTGGGCGCTGGCCACCGTGGGCACCTTTGCTAGCAGGCACGGAAGACGCACATCCAGGTCGCGTTCTTGTGGAGGTCCATCACCAGCGCCACAGCCTCATCTGCAGACGGGCCGCCCGGAGGCTTCGGCGGCTGCCTGGGCGCCATGGGGTCTCCCGCGCGCGGCCGGTACGGCGCCACGACGATGTGCCGCCCATCCACCTCGATATTGTGCAGCACATCTATCGCGTACTGTGCCGCGGCGGGGTTGTCAAAGTGCACGACCGCGTACCCGAGAGGCTTGCCGGTGTGGCGGTCATAGCAGATCTGCAGCACAGCCGCGCCTTGCGGCTCTATGCCGATCACGCCCATGCAACTGAAGCATGGCAGAGCTTGCAGGGGCACTCTATGCGAGGCCCCCCCGTGCGCACAGGCCATGACAGGCCGGACCAACACAGCATCTGCACCTGCCATCACTGTGTGTATGGCTGTTGATTCGGAAGGCATTCTTTCTCCATGTCGCTACATCGGGTGAATCGCGAGATCAGTGATTGTGTGCGCAGTCACACATCGGTTCATCACCTGTGGGCGGCAGGCTGGGTGTGGCGCTGCTGAGAGCTGGAGGCGGTGATGGTGAGTGTGGGTGTGTTGGCAGGCAGAGTGATTCGCTGAGGGGTGTCATTGCCAAGCTGCGCCACAGTGGCTTGTTCAACTTCGAATGTCTGAGGTGTGTCCGTGCACATGCAGTGCCGCATGAAACAAGAGGAGATGAAATGGCAACCATGTGGCGCCATGACATCAGGCTTCCGCCACACGTTCGTTCTTAGAAGCCGATGGTCCAGACGGCATCCAATCTGCCTGTGCCCGAAGAAGGGCTGCCCGCGAGCTTCGCCCCCCCCGTGCCCTGGAGGGCCCCCGGGCCGGGAACGCGAGAACCACTCCGGAGACGCCGTCATTCAACAGGTCTCTCTTGAATGACCTATTCTGTCCAGGCCGTGCATTCGGCAGAGGTCTGATTACTTTACACGTGGTGTGCGTCAAGTCAAAGCACGTGTCTCGCATGCGGTGAGCCCTGACACAGTGGGGACAGGTGACCAGTGGGGACAATTGACTAGAGCATGTGGCACCAGGGTGCCTTGATGAGCAGGCGGCGCAGATGCTTGGGGGTCTCTAGTTGTGTCTTCAGCTGAAGACACAACTCATATCATGGCGCTAGCGTCTCAGGAGCATGCGTGCGGCATTGTTGGCCTGCGTCTAGATCTTCGCGCTTGCGGGATTGGCTATCGCACACGTCTGAGCCATGAATTAGCGACCAGATAGCATACTACGATGCCTCAGTCATCGCACGAGTACCCTCCGTTGCTTCCGTACGCGGACTGCACCAGCGAAGTGCGATCGTCCAGCGGCAGCGGCCAACGTGCAGCGCAGCTGCGCACACATGCACACGACGACGGTGTTCGACAGCTGCGCCAGCCACGTATTTGATGCCGTTGCGTACCACAGTTAGGCTAGCAATGGCGTGAGTCACATGCTCCGTCATCGTCGATGGAGGTGAACCAGGTCTTCCCCGCTTGTGAGAGACAAATACCTACTATTGTGACCCTTATGATTAGCTAGTAATATTGTGTTTCAGTGTTTGTTTTCTCCCGTTCACTCTTTTGTAAATACCTAATATTGTGACCCTTACAATTAGCTAGCGCGCGCCACGAGAATTGCACAGACGATGTCTTTCAGCATGACTTCACAAAATCATCACATCATATAGCTAGAAACGCATCCTATGTCAAGTAAATCAGTTGTGAAATCATGACTGTGCGGAGAGTGATTGTTGCAGTACCCAATGGCGACGCCCTGCAGGGGACATCCATGATTTGGCTCACACACCGCAGCACACACCCCGGGCATAACAATCTATAGGATCGTCGACATACATCAACACAAGCAAGGCCGTGGGCTACAGGTGCCGGTCCAGGTCATGACTCACGCTGGCCAGCGCCTGCAAGGCAGTTTGTGCACACGTCTACGAATTCACATTGACCCGTTCACTCCTCTGAATTATAACATTGACCTGTCATACTCCAACTCCAACTCGGATGTACACTGCGATGTGGCGCCGCAACGTTGCTTAAGTTAATAGCGCGCTCACCACGGGCGAAGACTGCGACACAGCCTTAAGCTTCGCGGCAGAGGCCAAAGATGTACCGGCGGGTATGATCCAGAGATACGGCGAGCTAGAATACAAACCGGCAACAGTGTGGTTCCGCTCAGGGTGTTTGGGCGTACCCATGGCGATGTGTTCTGCGTATAAACATCGGAGCTAATCGTACTGATCATGAAGCCGGGCACTTTACCTGGCATGCAGACACGATTGCGCACGAAAGCACACGCGCGCACCACCGCTGAGGCTCATACGTAGTGCACTGCAACTAGTGTAGACGTTGGGCGGGCACAGAACGCTACGGCGCCCCGACGTCAGTCAAGCGATGTCTGTTGGAGCGGTTACCACTTTGGTATGTAGGAGATCGAAATGCCTTGTAACCGATTTGCCCCACACGATTCGTGCACCAGAGCTCCGCGCAGCGAGTCCTCGCGGCTGCGCGTCGTAACACAGTCGTTGGCGGGACAGCGACCGCGAGCACGGCCTGCAGCGAACACGCATACCAGGGGCTTGTGGTGAGACCCAAGCAAGCGCCTGTCCATCATACTAGCACGGACTCGATACGCAAGCGCGGGCGTGCGTACATGCCCACGCGGTGGGCAGAGAAGTGAGGCGCGCCGCAGTGTGCAGCAGGGCAGCATGCAGCAACGCCAGCGCTCTGCGGGTGAACCGACCAAGTCCATCGTAATACAATTCAGAGCCGTTGCTGGCGCCTTGACGGATGATGCCGCCACGTACACGCTGCAAGAGAGAGACACAGAACGACAGGTTCGCGCACAGGAGCCCGTAACAGTGCTCTGGGTCGCCGTGGCCAGTGCAGGTCGTAGTCGTACCTTACCTGACGCGCTATCGCCAATCGCTGCGGCTGATAGGTGCACAAACCAATGTAATTTTAGTCTGGACATCTGGTACAGTACCGGATAGATAGAACCTATGTCGGCAATCGATGACGCAATGGCGAACGGCAAATACTGACAGCTAAACTCGCAGCTTCCATTGATGTTTGGTCTGGTAAGATCGGTGTCGTTTTTTCAACGTCAGTGTGGCGCTGCCCGCTACAGCGCACGGCGCGGGCGATGCACAAGGCGCACGTCCTGCCGCAGCATATGTGCTGGTGACAGCCGCCCAAAGCAGGAAGACGCCGAGATGTTCACAATTAAGTCTTGGCTGTGTTATGGTGTACTTCCCCGTCGCGTCTTTGGACGCAGCTGCGGCCCCAGCCCGTTGCCCAGTGCACAGACTGGCGTTCACCCTAAGCGGGCGGATGCGGACATGAAATTGCATACAAAGCAGCTAAAATAACGACCTGATTTCGGATTCGCAAGCTGGGCTGGTGTATCGCCAAGTTTTAGAGCAATGCCTTGGAGCTGTAGTGCCGCACCTTCGTGTGGAGATACCCAGCAAAAGGACGAAACACCGCCTCCAACTTCTCAATTCCAGTGTCGTAGGCTAAATTTCCAACAAAAAGCTTCGCTCTCATCTTGCTCGCTCATGGCATGCCGGAGTAGTGGCGGACACGGCTCACAGCCGAGACATGCTGAATGTATCGAGGCACCTCATCGCACCCGGTCTGAAACATCACGCGTGTGTCAAACGAGACCGATGCCAAGAATATCAAAGGACTACCAGACTGATCACTGAACCGTGGCATAGTTCATGATTTGCAGAAATTCGCCAATGCACGTCGTCGCAGGCAGGCCTGCTGGAGTTGTACTGCAATGGCGTACGACGAGCAGGCTAAGCGATCATGCTGGGATGGAAGTTTCGGACGCCCAGGTGAAGTCTGAGCTGCATGGATCACGGCTCAGAAGCGGAGGTGGATTGAGGGCGATGCAATGCCGATTGCAACGGCCTGCCACAGATGCATGAACCGATCCATGGAAAACGCACGTGTTTCACCAGTGTGCAACAGGAAATGACGCTTCGCCTCACGAGGCAGGACTGCCTATGTTACCCCATCGTCAGCGTCGACATCGGTGGCCCTTCGGTACCCTGGTGCGCTAGGTCATGGTGCTGGCCAAGCACTGCGTTTCACAAGGCGGTCTCGCTGGCGCCATTGGCCTAGGATAGTGTGAGCTCGAGCTGCGAGCACCAAGCAGATCCACCGGATAGATGAAACCCACAGCGCAGTAGATCTCGCGAACGAGGCTGCAGCTGTGCTCGCCTGCGCGCTTCGCCACACGAGATAGATTTAAGCAGTGTGTTCGTGATTGTGCATGCGTTGCGAGCTGGGCCTAGCCGGCACATCGCGATGTGTGTCCATACGTAAGTGAGGCACACCAGCGGGTTAAACGTCAGGTGCTGATGTCAGCCAGAGGCGGCTCACATCACCACGCCAACCTGTGCTGCTCTGAGTTCCCGAACACCCTCTGCTCTTGCAAGAGCGCTGCACACGCGCGGCATGCCGTCAGCTAGTTTGAGTGCTGCTCTCGCATTAGATCAAGCACTGTGGCGCAGATCATCGCAGATCATCCGGATCCAATACAACAACGCCAACATGCGGCCGCACGGCCACCCAGGGCGCTCGGAACCGCCGCTGATGGCCCTGGTGCCTTCTACATTGATTACAGGCATATGCATGTGCAGCTGCATGTGCGCTCTGCAGACCGGCCCAGCCTCTGCAGCTGCAAGGCATATGATATCGCGATGCATCGCCGCCGCGGTTGGACGTGCGGCAACTGTTGCCGACGCGGCAGGCGCATGCGTATATATATGCGCATGCGCCGCAGTCAAATGAGGGCACCGCGTGGTCTTATCGGCGCTGACGCGCGCGAAGCACCTGCCGCGGCCCATGCCCACTAGCAGCGCCAATTGCAAGGGCAACCTAGGAGGCCAGGCCGGGACGTTCTGCAGCACGGTGCTGGGAAGTGCGCGCGTGGACGCCAGTTGAGTTCCTGCGCATATGTGTGCTTCAGCGTTCCCCTCTATAGAGATCTGCACCCTCTGCAGCTGCAGCTGCATGCGTTGACAGGTGTGACGGGAAGTTGACGGTTGCCATGGCATCACCCTGCATCACCCCAAACCCCAATCCATAGGGCCATCCAGAGCGACGTCATGGGGGGAAGGGGAGGACAGCTGCGGGCACAGCCACACTCACTGCCGTCAACACTGCCACAGCTGCAGCAACCTGCCCCTAGGGAGCAGATTATGAGGCTGGAGGCTGGAGAAGCACTGCGTTGCGTTGCATTGCATAGTACGCAACGCAGTGCTTCTCCAGCACAATTCTTCAGCAGTGCTTCTCCAGCACAATTCTCCAGCACGTGCACTACGTACTACACTATGCACGTGCCCTGCAGCTGCACCTTGAGCTCCATGGAGTCCCATGCAGATAACGTTGTCTGCCATGCAGACCATGTAGAGTTCATGCGATTGATTGGCTGACCATGCCCACAGCTGCCCTGAGCTCAGGTGATTGAGCACCTCCGGAGGCCTTGACCATGCTCAATTGATTAATCAATCATGCCTGCTCATGTGCATGCCCATGCTCCGGCCACGGTATCGAGAGCTGCTAGAGCTGCTACTACCGGTATAGGCACTGCCGGTATAGGCACCCACACCTGAGGTTCCCAGGTTCCCAAGAGCCACGGTGTGTGCATGTGCAGGCCGACAAGCTGTGGCAGCTGTGGCGGTCGGGTCGGGACAGGACAACCCGTGCCTGCAGTTCCAGTTCCACATGCAGCACTACCAAAGCATGCTTGCAGCGCGTGCACGCGCTGCAGTAGTACCAAAGCGTCCCTCCTGATCACAATGACCCAGCAGGGCAACAGGGCAGCAGGGCACTGTGCACCGCAGGTAGCACCATCAGCTAGCATGCTTGAGACGCTCTGGACCCCAACAACACAGGCGTTCCACGCTATCACACGGACATCGTGCCGCCCGAGTGTTTACCCAATATATAGCGCACATATGCCATGGCACCTTCAAAGTGCCACATCACTCCCTCAACGGTGCCTCCACATGCACCTTCTCTTCTGCACCTACACACGCCGACACACGCCCACGCATGCATGGGCGCACCCCTCGGTGCAGCGCCACGGGGCCTCGCACCGTGGAGAAACGCAGGCACCGCGCAACTCGCGCTATTGAGGGCATCCACTCCAGGGACCGGCGCACGGCCGAGGGGGCAGTGGTAGGGCCGTTGCCTCAAATCTCACAGGACTGTTGTGGCAATTCAGTGATGCCGCGGCCATGTCACCAGGTGTCCACATTGCCACAGCGCGCGCCCCACCGATGCACGTGAAGCCCTGCCCACCATCAAGGAGGCGAACCCATCACCCATAGGGCCCTGCTGGGCGCCGACGCGCTGCATGCATGGGGTCCACACATGCAGAGCCCCATCTCCATCACTGCACCTCCATGCATGCGTGCCCCGCCCGTAAGCCCTCCCTACTGAGGACAGAGGATACCCGGAACACAACGCACAGGCCTCCGGCGCTGCAGCCGCCGCGTACGCTGTGGGCCGGAGTCAGAATCCGAGAGCCTAGAGCCGGATGGCGACGGAGGCCGGCGCAGCATGGGCACTGAGGGTGGCCCCCCACCCAGGCCTGGTAGCCACTGAGCAAAGAGAGGGCATCGCTCAGGAGGAGCTTCACGTGGCACTACATGTGAGCGATGAGAAGCAGTGGCTTGAGTGCTGCACTGATTCTGCTGAGCTGGCTGATCTTGGCGATCCGGACGCTCCTCCAGACGCGGCTGATGACGTGGGCATGCCTGTCCAGGGGCTTGCAAAGGTGCTAGCGGAGGGTGTGAAGGAGAGGCGTTGTACTGCTGCTAGATCACGCCTGGGGCCTGGGGCTGGTGCAGGCTTCCGCTTGGAGCAATTCATGCAGGTGCTGGGATCCCTCCCTGACATTCAGCACATGAGCTTCACCAGAGTGTGAGCCATCGGGTGCAGATGAAGAATGAAGATGGGGAACGTCACCAGAACCCCCTGAACCCCCTGAACCCCCTGTCGGTGGGAACGTGAGCGAATGTATCTGGACCAAGTATCTGGACCGTGTTGGCATAGACATCCCAGCAGCAGCATCATGGTGGGAAAAAGTAAAGTAGGGTAGATTTGCATCACTTAGCCAGGTTGTGGCGGCTCAGGGTGGTGGCTATGCTGGATCATATCTGAGGTGCAGGGGTGCTCTGCAGAATCACATGGCCCCTTTGTCTCAAAGCTCTGACGCTATCACACATGTGTGGTCCCTGCTCCCTGCTCTCGCACACATGGCCGACAATGTCCGTCATGATATGGCTACAATTATCGTACATATCCTGGATTGCTGAGCTCTGGCAGATGGAGGGTGCACATAGGCATGCATGCATGCATCAGGGCAAAAGGGTCGTTTGGCCGATCTCTCGACTTGATTTGCAGGTCAGGGCCAAACCTCACTGGCAGGTATGCTGCCAGATGGTAGGAGCAGGCCCAGCACCAGATAGTTTCACAACTGGGAACTGAAACACCCAGGATAATTGAGCTATCAGGGTGCATGCGCACACTGCATACAGCTCAGTGAATCCAGGTTTACTTGACAGATGTGTATCACAGCAGGACAGAATTTGATTGGGACACAGGATAGGGGCACAGGACAGCGTATATATACCTGTCAGAACGAGGTGGTCTGAGCTCTGAAAATAGGTGATGGGTGCTCTGCTGCTGCTTGTCATTCGTTGCATCGTGTGGCCTCCACATCATGCTAGCTCCTGCTTGGACAGATCTGACAGAGAGAGCATGGACCTGAATGCAATGGGCGCATACATGTTGTGGGCGCATACATGTTGTGGCTCCAATCAGAAGTTCTGAAACCCTCTGAGAGTGACTGGGTCATGCAGTGCATAACATATGCTGCATGGACACAGGTGAAGAGGCAGGTCAGCAATGGCATAACATGTGTTCAAGGGCGAAATCATAGAAGTGCAGCAGGTATAGCACACAATGCATGACATTTTTGATTTGCTTCAGCTTTGACAGCTTGACATTATCCGGCCACAAATACATGACATGTACAATGTCATGACCTTGCATGATCATTGCAATTTCTGCCACCATCATGCATAATATGTGCATTTCATCTGTGATATTCTTGCATGATATTTGCATCCGTCATATTCTTGCATGATACTCGCGTACGTCATGCGATGACTGTCCAAGTCCTGAGCACACGGTCAGATCCTGGAACTCTACAAGCTAAGCCCAGCCTCTGAGATGTGCAGGGTGTAAGGTGGACGGCGAGGTGCGCAGGCTGGAGGCAGGCACACAAGCCTGCCCCGAGACAGTTGTGACCTGGACGCGCCATGCTGTGCTGTGGCCGCTGGGCGCCTGCCTGCCTTCCGGCCTGCGTCTGCCGCCTTACAGGAGGCCGGAAGCTCTGCAAGGCCACAGGCGGCCAGTCTCAAAAGTCACAATCCAAAATCACCGAGAGGGAGCTCACACGACGCCCACCCGCGCGCGTTCGGGCAACGACATCGGTATGGCTGACAGCGCTGCCGTGGTTGTCATGATTGGTCTGCCCGGTGTGCCGTCTCCCAAGCCGGCCCGCGGCGCGGAGACAAGCCACCTGCCCCAGCACAGCAGCCAAGGCAAGCAGCAGATGGCAGCAGCACATGACCAGGCTGGGACACCAAGCAACACAAAGTAGTGTAGAGAACACCAGGGTAGGCTCATGGTTGTTCACCATGGGCAATCATCGCGCAGCCCTGCGTGCCGCGGCTCTTGCCGCCATGCTAGGCCAGGAACTGCTCTCTGATCTGCAGGACGCGAACTCATTGCCCGCCACAACCCGCATCTGGAGCCAGGGCGCCGCATGATGTGTGCACAATCTGGCATCGAAGCGGCGCTGGAGCACCACCTGAGCCTGCTTCCCGCATGCGTCAGACGCGGCGCGCTTTGCACAGCAGGGGCTGCTGTGGCGCTCTGTCATGCCTTGACCCGCGCTCCCGTGACACGTGATCTGGTGTGAAGTGCACCAACACTGGTGTGAAGTGCACCAACAGGCTCACCCACCCAGGCCTCAGTCTTCAGGCGCGCTGCCCCCTCAGCCACCCACACAGTCGGCTGATTTGCTCATGTGTGTGGGGAGGGGTGGGGCTGTGGGCCCGTACATGGCACCCTGTAGTCAGCAGGCCTGGCCGGGCGGTCTCGTGTTGAGCTGCCTCGGGCGCGGCTCTTGTCGGTGTTTTCGCCTGGCCGCAGCCCCCCCCCCCGTCCAGCCCAACCGCCGACTGCTCACTGCCGTGCCAGGGCAGCGCCTGCCCTGGCACAACGAACCCAGGAAGCCCGTGCTCTGTTGGTCTGTTCGTGCCAGCCGGTGGGCTCAAGCTCAACACCTCGAGGAATGCGCATGTGATGCATGTGATGTTGGGCGGCAAATTGGGGTGACAGGGAAATTGGGGAAGGTACAGCACAACACTGGCAGACTCGTGTGGCTGGTGGGCTGAAGTAGGAATGATGCGTGGACGCCCAGCAGCTCAAATCATACAATGAAAACTCCGAGATGACATCAAGCGCGATGCGCGGGCAACAGCGAGGTGCAACCGGCGGACAGGCATCTGCACAGCCATGCAAGGCCATGCAAGGCCAATCAGGCATGGGCATGCTTCTACTTCCGAGAGCATGCGCTCACAGCTGTTCAGATTTGTTTGTTGATGCTCTCCAGTAAAGTGCACCATCGTCCTCGGCACTGCCCGCTACAGACCTTGGGGTACGGGCTGCGGGCTGAAGTGGTGATGTGGCAGGTTTCACAAGTGCGGTACAAGGAAAGGCAGCAAGGCGGGCAGCACCGCGAAAGAAGCAAACAGACGAAGCAAACACCCAGCCACCCACGCACGCGACACCCACCACGCCCAGGAAATCCATCACCGGCGCAGCAAATGACACAGATCCGCAGACCGCCAAGCACACACCCACACACCCATACACGCACGCACAGACCCCACGGCCCACACACAACAACACAACACACAACAACACAAGTGTAGGAGTGTGGGGGTGTGTGGGTGCTTGTTGTGCCTTGGCGTTGGCTGTTGCTCTCCTGCTACGTGCGCATTGCGTTTCTCGTGCTCTCCCTTTTGGTCCTGGCGGTGCTACCGGCCCCTCCGGCTTTTTCCTTTGTAACACAACAACACGACCGCCAACACCACAACGCCCGCCGCCGTACGACAGGGCCACGCCCAACACACTGCTGCCTGAGGCCGCCGATCATGGCCGCCCCCAAGCGCCCTAGCCCCAAACCCCACCCCACCCAGGTTTCACAAGTGTCATATATATACCCCGGGCCTTGCCTGCACAGCCGTCGTCATGTTAAGGCTACGCAAACCTGGGCGGTAGACAGAGCGTCAGCATCCATCAGCCACTCACAGCATGTCATCATCTGCTGGAGCAGCTCAGCCTAGGGACGGGTGACTCGAGCCTCGAGCCTGAGGCGATGGTGTATGCGTGCGCTTCGTGTGCACGTGAGGCCACTGGCGGTGCACTGGAGGGAACGCACAGCGCTGTCGATGCGATTGCGCCCTGTCAGCTGACAGCCGGCAGCAGTACTGCACACGCTGGCATGTGGGCCGACATGTCGCGACAGTTGGAGCACCCGCCTGCCACTCTCTAGAGGTCCGCTCCAGGGCCTGCTTGCTCCAGCTGCCCTGCGAGCGGTACCAGGCATATGCATGCAGCTCGCGATGGCATGGCACCGGCAGGACGGATGTGGATGATGGCTTGTCGATATCGTGTCGCGGCGCAAGGGGCCCCGCTGCGGGTTCATGCGCACAGTGCTGCTGCATCGCACTGTGGCGACTCGGCACTGGCGAGTCAGCACTAGAGCCACGACCTGGTATCAGCGCGGCGCTTCATGGACTCATCTCACGCTTGCGCATGTCAACTTCTCGAGACGAGAAGTGTGGTTGCCACGCGGGCGCTTCGTACAGGCACACGTTCGTGGGTGCTATCACATCCAGAAGTCGATACGTCACGATGTTTCGGGATGTTCCGGATTTCAAGCGACTGCTCTTCAGGAGCTGCCAGACCTCGGCATGCAGAGGAATGGGCACGCGTCAGCCCGATGCTGTCAACTTGAGGATGATGCTGCTGCTTTTCCAGCGTGTGCACGGATGCACGTCGCTTGGCAACGCACCGGGGTGACACGCTTGTGTTTTTGGACGGCAGGAGCCCGATCAGCATCGGCAGTGTCACAGCGATGAAACAGCAGGCGTGAGTTACTCCTTCTGCAATTCTCATGTGTGTATAGCGGCCGCTGTTGTGTCGCACCATCTTTGTGCTGCACCTGCACACAGTGTGTGGCATCGGGCCATCCTGTGCAGCGCAGCTCCGCGCGCAAGCATGCCCATGGATCGAAGAGCCATAGAGAAGCTCCTAATTCAAAAGTTCAACGCTGAAGCGCGGCCGCTGTCCAGCGGTGCACTCCACAGCCTTGCAGCGTTTGTGCAAGAGTCACGTCAACCTGCCACTCAGACTATACAAGAGCTGCTATCGCAGCTGACCGTGGGTACGCTGACCTAGATTCCTGAGAATACTGTGTATCAGTCACCGAAGCACAGACTCCACGCTGCACAGGAGAACATCCGACTGTCACCGTGGGGGACATCGAGAGCCTCATCAGGAAAGTTGAAGAGCAGGACGGCCATGATGATCTTGTACAGGTAGGCGAACCAGACCTCGGCCATACAGTGTCTGCTCTACTGTCGGTGACTGACGGCCGTTGCGCTGCGTTGCAGGTACTCAACGCCTTTGACATGCCTCGATTTGAGTGGGATGGTGCCCAGAAGCGGTTTGTGCGCTGCAGCAAGCGCCCCAGCCTGCATCCCGAGCCGCTCTCAAAGCCTGCAGTCATCCTAGGACGGCTTCAGATGATCCAGCAGACTGTCCTGCGTGGGGACCAGTTCCGGGGCCGCTCCCTCAAGTCCAGCTTGGGGCCAGCCTCTCTGCAGGTCTGCACACGTACCCGATGCCACTACCGCCATGCCCACCCGCCACAGATGCTCACACACACCTGCCTTGGACGTCCGCACGCGCATGCTTGGTCCCGGGCGCATGGCCACGTCACACCCCGCCCTCAGCATCGGCCGTGCTGCTGCAGTTGACACAGGTCAAGGGCCTCGTTGGCACCACGGGGGCTGCCCGGCTGGTGCTGGGAATGCTGCGGCGGGACATGAAGAACCGGCTGGTGCTGGAGGACGGCTCCGGTGCGGTGCCGCTGGCGGGCCTGGCAGAGGCAGACGCCTCGGCGGTGCAAGGCTTCCTCGCGGAGGGAGCATGCATGCTCGTGGCGGGCGAAATGCAGCCCGGCGGCGCCTTCCGGGCGCGCTCTGTCACAGAGCCGCCCGTAGAGGACCGCACAGGGGCCGTTGCGAGTCTGCGCGGCCTCAACATCTCCGGCGCGCGGCCCCTCCGGTGCGCGCCCCGCCCCCCCCCCCCCCCCCCCCCCCCCCCCCCCCCCCCACTCCCGTTGCTGGTTCTGTCGAGGTCACACCGTCGAGTCACCCTGCCTGCATGCTGGGGGTTCTAGTTTTGTGCTCTGCCAGTGTTGCGGACGTCCGCCTGTGTGTGCGCGCGTGTTGCCACATCCGCAGCGGGCGGGCTGGCTCTTTGGGTCGCCATCATGAAGGTGGTCTCTGGCTCCTGCTTCCGCCCACGCAGCGATCAGTGTTGCTGGTAACCCTGGTACAAGAGCATAGGCTAGGCCTGCACCTAAGCTGTGAGGGGGGAAGGGAGCCGTTGGGGTCCCGCTGATGCATCCGTGATGCAGCTCGGCAGTGAGAGGGCGCAGTCAGACAATCACCCGTGAGCCGGGTGAACACGCTCCCCGCGTGCTGAGGTGGCGCGGCACAGCGTGAAGCGTGCTGCGGTGCAGGCCGGCAGTCGTGCATGCGGTGCGGCAGCAGCGCTACGCCGATGAGGCCAAGCGCCTCGTGTTCCTCAGCGGTTGCTTCCTCGACGACCCCGCCGCGCTGCGCGCCCTCACCGCCATCTTCCATGGCTACGAGCACCTCGAGGAGGGCCCGCCGGCCGTGTTCGTCTTCATCGGGCCGTTCAGCCGCGCGCAGTCGCGCTCCAGGGTGCCGTTGCCGGACTCAGCCGCCACCCGCGCGGCATTCCACGCGCTCGCTGCAGCCATCAGCCTCTTTCCGTCGATCCAGGTGTGCGCCCCCAGCTCTGGCTAGCACGACCCAGCAGCGCGTGCCTCGGCGCCCACCTGGAGGGCACAGCCACTGACGCCCCCTGTGCTGTGATGCTACCCGAGGATGTCTCGCTGTCGTCGCCGTCGCGGCCTCTCGGCTCTGCTGCCACCCACCTGAGCGCGACGTGCCTCGCTGCGCTCTGCTTCCAGTGTGTTAGTGCCCGCACCCACTCTTGAGTCTGTTCTTTCTGGGGAGCCTGAAGTATACTTTCGCTGCCACTGGTAGCAGCAGTAGCGCCGGTCGCAGGCGAACAGGAACAGGCGGCGCAAAGGCTAGTGCGGCGGCCGGAGCAGCTGTCCACGATGCTTGAGGCCGCACCTCAGGGGGGCATGTGCATGCAGGCCGCGTCCAAGATGGTGTTTGTGCCCGCGGCGAGCGACGCCGGGGACGTGGGGGTGCTGCCGCAGCGGCCGCTGCTGCCAAGCGTTGCGGAGCCCCTGGCCGCCGCCGGCGTCGACGTCACCTTTGCGTCCAACCCCTGCCGCATCCACTTCTACACCAAGCAGGTCGTCGTCTTCGCGAGCCCCTGCCTGGAGGCGTTCCAAGGGCGCTCGCTCGTGCAGCAGCCCCGTGCGCCCCTGCCCACCCTGCCCACCCTGCCCCCGCCGGATGCCAGACGATCCGCCTGCTCCACACGTGTCTGCAGCGCTGACGCCACTGCAAAGGGCATGCACAGCAGCCGGCCACGGCTGCCTCTCCCCCGCGACCTCGTGTCGCTTCGACGGCAGCCCCCGCGCAGCACAGGCGGACTGCTGCTTGTCAGGGGTGCTGGAGCAGCGTGATGTGCTGGCGGCCGTGAGGGTGAGGCGTGTCTGCAGGTGAGACAGAACCTCAAGAGCAGTTCCGGCGGGTGTGCCGCACGGCGTTGTCACAGCGCCACCTCACGCCGTTCCCACTGGAGGTGCAGCCTGTGCACTGGGAGTATGACGGCACTCTGTCGCTCTTCCCGCAGCCGCATGCCCTCGTGATGCCGATGGCCGGCCTCATGCACAGCCTGGACCTGGACGGTGTCAGGTGCGGCCCTCTGCATCTGGTACGAATTGGGGTACACCTGAACTGGGGTACACCAGGCGCGGTGACGGGCTGTGGGTTGTCCTGCATGCCTCTGACACCTGATGACCTAATGCTACACTGCAGTGCTGATGCGTCACATGTGGCCTGTGGCAACTGATGTGGCGTGTGGCAACGTTAACTGATCCCGTGGCGGCATGCTGTGTTCAGGTGCATCAGCCCGGGCAGCATAGACCTGGGGACCTTTGTGGCATACATCCCTGCAGCCCCACCTGATGGCAGCGCTAGTGGAGGTGAAGACGCAGCCGGGGAGGAAGACCTGGAGTCACCAGAGCCGCTGGTGGAGGAGTGTGAAGTGCCAGTGGCAGCTGGAGTCACAGCTGACAGTGATGCAGCATCAGACACATCTGCAGAGGCCCACCCGCAGTATGACGCCCTGAGCACACATCTGCATACCCTGCATTGGCTTCTGTGAGTCTGGCTGAGTTTGCTCCCATCTCTTTACGCACATGGACACTGAGAGGGCAGCAGGGGAACATGTCCGCCTGCTGCCTTCCCAGTGTCCATGTGCGTAAAGCATTCGGGTATGCCGCCTGTCAACCGTCCCGCTGAGGTGGAGGGCGCATCATGAAAGCCAGAGATGCTGTGAGACGGCGTCGCAGACACTCACGTGCACACAGATGGCCATGTTGGCCATCAAACCGAGTCCAGGGTGCCTGAGCATGTCTTCTGCTACTGCGCAGGTACGGCGAGGACGACCTGAACGGCTCAGATGCTCACGAGCTTGAGCTCGCCGACGACAGCGAAGACGACTTCTTGGAGGACGACCTGCCTCGTTCGCCAGCGGCGCGAGACGACGCAAGCTTGGATGCGGAGGCTCTGTAGAGCTGGACAGCCGTGCAGCATGCGCCTCGTCGCGGCCACCGAACGTTTCTGAACGTGCCACCTTGGCACGTCTGCCCAGCTCGGCCGGGGGCCACATTGAAATTTTTGGCGCCCTCGTGATGCATGCATGTCCACCTGCGAGACATGAACTTACGTCCACCTGCCATGCGCCATTCCGCACGTGCGCTACTCATGGCATGCGCAGCTGCCAACTTGCGACTGGATGGCTGCAACATGCATGTGCAGGTGGGCAGTGAGCCAGCCTTCATCAGCCAGTACGACCAGAGAGGGGACAGTAAGCCTGCGCGCACACAGAGGCCTGCACTGCACGCCGCCGCCTGCCCTGACTTGTCCTGCGGCACAGGAGCGTTCACGCCTCGGTGGTGCACCTATCCCCAAGGCACCTCGCGGTGCAATGGGCTGCGTGCGAATGCATGTTGCGCGGCCCCTTCACCGCAGAGGCCAGCTGCACACACAAGACCCATGGGGTTTTTAAACCAACCTTCACGAACTTCCGAAATTTCGGATGTGGCTTGAGCCATGTTTCCAAACGAACACCCATACGTCTGTACGAAAGCCATGCATACCCAAAAGCTGTCACTATATATAGCTATAGCTTCGTAAGAAACTCATGTGCTGTGTGTCCTTGTGCCCGTCCACCCTGCTGCATCGCGTCTCGAGAGCTGATCAGCTTTGTTGACTGTCCTCAATCGCAATATTTCTATGAAGCAAGGGTGCAGGGAACGCGACGGGACATACATATTCATGATCACATCTTGCATGCCCGCAAGACACTCATCCACACAACACACACTCACACACACGAACACCACAACCGCACTCACAACTCAGTCCGGCAGGATCGCGTCCTCCAGGCCCTCATCCACACAACACCGTTCACAAAACAGTAAACCGGAGAAGACAAACACAGGAACAGAACCTCATCCGAATCAACAGCCACATTCACACCGTCATCCACACACATGTATAACACTCGTACGAGAAACTCCCCCGATCGCGAGGCTGCACACTCGCATGCGGGCACGCCCGCACCCGCACCTTGCTGATGACGTCCCACACGTATGCATGGGGCAAGGCTTCAGGTGTTACAAAAGAGTGAACGGGAGAAAACAAACGCTGAAACCGAATCTCATCCGAAGCAACATCAACATACACTAACACACACACGAACACTACAACCGCACTCACAACTCAGTCCGGCAGGATCGCGTCCTCCTGGCCCGCATAGGCCGGGCTTCAGGTGCGTCACAGACATGTGATATGTACATATCTCAACAACTCTATATCAACAACTCTGGACGCGGACTCGTTTTTATTCGGACTTTGTACACCAGGCGCCATGACATCGAGTCAGCTGACAAGAACATTGCCAGCCCGCTGCGATCGACATCTGCGCATGCCCGGAACTGAGCAGCGTTCACAAACGGGTACCCATGCAGAGCACCCAGGGGCAGCAAGATGCTAGCATAATGTGCACCGCAAGGGTCACTCTGGACGCGTGTACATGTGCAGTTGGTCGCTGAGCACGACGACAATTTTCTTCAAGACAGCGGCACTGTGCATGTCGCGGCACGTGCTCCGTACGTGTACTGCAACTTTAAAATTTTGAGACGGTCAACGGTCGCGATCGCTGCCACGTGCACACGAGCATACGTTCGATCAGGCATCATGATCACGCCCGGAGGTGGATGTTCAAGTTGTACTACAACACCCACCTCCGTAGTACATGTACGAGGACAGTTCTGGAGAGGCAGGTAGCGCCGCAGGAGCCGCACAGGGACACAGCCGCTCAACCGTGCACGGTCGAACCACACTACAGCCTTGTAGGCGCCGCATTTATCCTTGTAACGTGTACACACCAGTCTTGTAGGACCGCAGGACAATATTTATTCCAATCAATTGCAAGGCACCGCAGCCACTCGATACCACTCGCGCGGGGCCCCAAGCACTGACAGACAACTTGTGCACGCCCCCCTCTCAGGCTATCGTGTGCTCCCTCAGGCTCGGGCCGCACCGCGCTCGCACAAGCCGCCACTGTGCGGCCACCGGCAGTCGGGGCCCAATTGGTACTTGCAAGGTACTCCGGAGGGGATCCCCTAGGGGCCTCGTGCATGCGGCTAGTATACTACGTACTGGCATGTGCCGCCGCTGCCGCTATCACCACGTCGGACGTATGGCCGTGCTGGATCTGCACAACCGCTGCAGGTCTGTAATATTCAGAATTCCCTCGAGGGCTCAATGGCTCGCGGATTTGATCAAATCCCGCGGGAACCCAGCCGGGCGTGGTCGCGAAGCTGACGCGCATGGGGTACGCCATGCGTGACGTCTCCGAGTCCATATGGCATATGCCGCAGTGGGTCGTGGTGTGGCCACCCAGGCCCACACGGCTGTACATGTGCTCTCGCGGATGCGACTGCCGGTGGTCCGGCACACCGCCCAGCTCGGCTCGCATCGCGCCCCTGCCAATGAATCCTTGACCCTGGGCCGGCGCCAGGCCTGCCGCCCCACCCCCCTCGCCCAGCCCCCCCAGCCGCTTGGCCCATGGAATGTGGCCTGGCAGCCCCGGCCTGCACGTTCCGGATATGCCAGGTTCCGCTTAGGCACCTGTCTGCCTACGTACGACCCATGTGATAACATTCTCCCCTCGGCCGGCGACGTGCACGTGACATCATGATCATGCGGCTACGCGATGTCACGTGCACGTCGCCGGCCGGGGGAGGAATGTACGCATGGTGTTCCGGGTGGTTGATCGCCACCGGCACCTCCCGCCCCTGGTTGGTGGTGTGCTCAGCCCTGGGTCCACCCCCGGGCGTCTGAGTATGTTGCGGGCGTGGGGGAGAGTGCACATGCGTGCCGGCATATGCATGGGGCGCGGGGGGCGCAACCGGTGCGTCAGACTGTATGTCATGATGAGCATGGCAGCGTCTGTGCCTGCCCGTGCTGCCCGTGCTGCCGCGGAGGCGTGCAAGTTGCCGATTCTGGTGGGCGCGCCCGGAGCTACAGTGCAGGCATATGCTCTGTGCTTGCATGGCTGACTGTGTACGTGGGCGTGCGGCTGCGGATCACTGGCAGTGTGGGGGCAGCTGGGCCGCTGGTGATGTTTCACATGGCGGAGCAGCCGGCTGTGTCGCCTGCCTCCGTGCAGCCCACACATGTGTACCTATGAACATATGTGGTACAGTAGACTGAGCGGATCTGAAACGGAAGACAACAGCACGCGTGTGCCTCACACGAGGCACCTATAGCACTCCGCCTCGACTGCCAGTTCGTGACGGGTAGCAGTCGCAAGCAAGCACACCGACCTGATACTATCAGTAACAACCCGATTGTGATCGATTCGGCAGGACACGGAGTTCATGCCTTCAAAAGATGCAATGTGCGCACTGATTTGGTATGACGCACGGCCGGGGACCGCCCTACAGAACAATCTAGAATGCGAACTTGAATTGAATGCTGGATTTTCCATCATCGTGACGAGGTCATCAGCAACTAGGGCTGCCGCACACCACAGTGACCATTACCGCAACTCGTGCGTTTCACAAGCGCAGCATCGAGCCAGCGGAGAGCTGCGCGGTGGCTGCACAGGCTTCCGCCACTGGAGCCCAGGCGCTAGCTGCACAGTGCGGGCGGCATGCCGCACGCCACGGGTGCAGGCACGGCCGGGGCACGCAGGCCGGCCGGCTGCCGCACACCACAGCGTCCAGGTCTCACATTGGCCTGAAGCCTCGAGAGGGCCGCCAGTGGGCAGCAACGGCAAGCACGCCGTCCCTCGCACATCCCTGATGGCACTTGAAACGCTCGCATGTCTCTGCCGCATGCATGCGATGGCCTCTGCCGCATGGGCGGTGCTGAGCGTGCCACTCCCGCAGCCGCCTCGGGGCATTAGAGTTGACCGCCACCTGGCGCCGGACACGCCAATCCTATGGACGCTTCAAACTTAGGCATAGACGTGGCGATCATCGACTGGCATGTGGGTTTTGTGGCTTGTCAGTGTCTTTGCAGCTCAGCAGCAAAAGGCCGCCACAGCGGTGACCACGGCGGCCAGTTCCCACCGCATTTTGACACGAGCAGAGAGCCACAGCGGCACGATCATACAGCGGCGTTGCATATGCGACTCCACATTCATATCACTCGATCTTCGACGGCAGCGTGCACCAACAGCTACAGAGCCACCTTCGGAGGCCATCACTGTTCACACATGCCACTGTTGACTCACATACATCTACCTTCATGGCGCAAGGCCTCACTCCAGTGCA
This sequence comes from Ulva prolifera, assembly GCA_023078555.1. NCBI lineage: Eukaryota > Viridiplantae > Chlorophyta > Ulvophyceae > Ulvales > Ulvaceae > Ulva > Ulva prolifera. The sequence goes on along the minus strand of CM041198.1, from coordinate 11,986,104 downwards.
CCAATCACGAAAAAGACACAGCGTGCATGCATCAACATCATGCTTTCTAGCCTGCATGCGCCATCTCGATGAGCATGAAGTGGCTGCCAGACGGCCCGGTTCGAATCTTCAGGGGCAGGACACCCGAGGGCGCCGTCAGCTCTGCTGCATCCCGGGCCGCCAGCGGGGTGTCATTCACCTGCAGGCCGCCCTCGATGCAGAGCAGGTACGCCTGTCGAGCCTTGCCGAGTGACACCTCGAACACCTGGCCCGCCTCTGACTCAGACACAAACACGTTGGCATCCTGGTGCAGCCTCACCGCGTCGGCCCCGCGGTCGACCCTGTCCCACACCGGCACCTTCCCTGCACCGCTGACTGCCTCGCCACCTCCTTTCACACCCATGCATCAGCTGGGGCCTCGGCCTCAGCCAAACATGTGCCTGCTCGCTGTGCTGTGCATGTGCATGTGCATGTGTGGCGCAGGTCTGCGCCTGTGTGGCATGCGACCGGTCTGTGTGCGTGCGTGCTGAAGGCACCAGTGCAGTGGAGCTGGGTGGATGGCATGACAAGCTGCATCCCCTGGTGCCGTGTGCTGCAGCATTGTGGCAGGGCAGCCTCGTTCAAACAAAAGCCGGGGCAATGCAAGGCGGAGTCGCGCACCTGTGCCGCCCAGGATGTGCAGGAGTTTATTGTGCCGGTCCGCCTGAGAGAATATGGTGCTGCCATACTGAGGCTTGTGGCCCCGGGCATCTGGCGTCAGCCACACCTGCACACGCATGCCATGCGCCACACTACACAGCTGCCGCGGTCAGAGACCCTGGGATACCAGTCGAGGCAGCTGCTGAGCACGTGGCTGCCAGGTGGCACACCACTCTGCAAGCAGACAGTGCCGCGTGGCGCAGCAAGATCACGTGACATGCACCTGAAGCCTCGATGAATGTGCAGGTGACAGGCTCGAACACAGCTGGCGACCAGCTTCCCTCATGCACGGGCTTGCCGCGGCAACGACCACACTCAACACACCTGCCAGCAGGCGAGACTGGTGATGGCTTGGCAGCCTACTGCATACTCGGGCACGCAGGGGCGCCTGTGTACGCCATACAGATGCATAGATGCATGGATCGTACCTGAATGAATCTGCACGTTTCGTCCCCGTCATTCATCTCTGAGTGAGTGACACCTGCAGCGTGTGCGCATTGAGCAGAGCACCCCACCGGTGACGGCCGCCAGAGAGCGCCGGCCAGACCACACACGCGCCGCCCAGCAAGGAGCGAAAGCATTCATCCAATGCAAATGCAGGCAAGGATAGCATGGACACGGCCTCCAAGATTGCAAGTGAAGCGGCTGCATGGTGGCGGCATGGAGGGGGGGAAGGCGATACCTGTCCCAGCGGACATGAACTGCACCGACCCGCGGCCCAGAGCCTCTTGGTTGCCCATCGAGTCAGCATGTGACAGCTGCCCATCCACAATGTAAGAGAAAATCTCAGCATCGCGGTGCGGGTGTCGCCTGCAAGCAGCCAGGGTGTTTGCGACGGCCATGCCTTGTGGGCGTCGTGACGCAATGTTGTATTGGCTGCCGGGCACGAACATCGTGCACTACCATGCGCAATTGAAACACCACGCCTCGCTTCCCGGATTTTCGAGTGAGCAGCGTGTGGCAAAGTCTTTGGATCAGGTCACTCGGTGCAGGAGTGACCGAGCCTCAGGTGCACAGCGGCGTGTACACTCCCCCACAATACTGATAGCAACTCCTGCAGCGATGTTTTGTCAAGGGGAAGAGCAGTCAGACGTACCCAAATCCAGATCTAGGCTTCACAAGGTCATCATTCATCACTCGCAGGGCGCCAAAGTTCACATTTTGAGGGTTGAAATAGTCAGCGAAGCTGCATTGCACGCATGGGATGTCAGCAGTGCAACATGGCCGCAGGCCACAACGATCACCAGCCCTGTCGCAAATACTTTGCTACTTCAGAAACTGACCTGAAGTGAAATCTTGACTCGAGCCACCACGTCGGTTTCGAAACATGAAGTTTGTGTGCTGGAATAAGTCGGATGCCATGCATGGTTGACATATTGTGCGCAAGAACAGGATACGGGTTGGCCCTCTGAAGCAGGCATCTGCGCTTTTAAGTGCGGTGGTGTAGAGCGCCGGTTACGCCGTACCGCAGCATCCCGATGCAGAGACCATGCTGAGGTGAGGCAAGACACCTGTAGCCATGATATTGTCATCGCGCAACGAACGTGCTAGTGCACTCCGGATGCTTTCAAGACATGATGCATGAGCGAGGGTGGGTGATCCCGTGGGCTGATGCTGATGACTGCCATCGTGTGCGCATGCCTGCGGCCCGGGAGTGCCAGGTGAAAGCTGCTCCAGCCAGTGGCAAACGCTGCCTCGCGCTGCGACGGAACTGCCAGGCCACGATGTTAAGGCATCGGAGTCTGACTATCACCTCTGCGCATCTGCTTCAGGTATGGTGGCTGTGGTTCAAGTGACGTGTGCTCAGGCAGTTTGAACAGCCAAAACCGCTGCAGCAAGGAAAAGAATGCATGCGCCCGTAAGCTCCCTGAGGTCGCCCGGAGACAAAGCGGTGCCGTCGGCGTCAGCGTGACTGGCCTTTGACCAAGAACTGCATGCAAAGCCTTCCAGCGAAACTCCCAGTTGTGTAGACGTTAGACTCCATCGTCACACCCGGTGTTCGCGTGCTTTGGGCGATCCAGTCATGTGAGACGCGATGAGGCCTCCTAATCGCTCCTTCCTTCGTTGCGTCAGCGCCCCACCCACTGCAAGATGTCCTCATAGGAAACTGCTGCCAGTCGTGCGATGAGCTGCATCTGCACCAAGCCCGGCGGGACATGGATCTGCTGGATGAGCTTGACAGCGAACTAAATGCGCTACGAGCTGTTCTTGGCGACGAATACGAAGATGTCCGTGGAATTGATGTGCGATCTTTTCAAATCTGGCGACTTGAAGGATTTGGTGCTTGTGTGCGCGGACAATCAGCTTTGTGTTGTGCAGGCGCCCCCGTCGCATGGTCAACCTGAAAACGTCGTCACTGACGGTAGTGAAAGCGAATTCGCTGGAGAAGAGTTCGCCCAGGGCAGTGCTGTTCACGAGGTTGATCAGGCCGCTCAGGCTGGTCATGCCGAAGCGATTACCACAGATACCCTGCTTCACCGCGTAGATGCGGCACTGAACTCAAACATCACTTTAGCTTCGAAGCTTCAGCGCATCATCGAGCATGTGCGCTCTCACTGTCCGCATGATCTGGTGCACATGCAGCGTTCGACCAGCGAGCAGACCCCATCAGCCACGTTTTGGTGCAGGTCCAGCGCCGAATCAGAGAAAATGACAGCACTATGTCAGCCATCAAAGCGGCGCAGTCTGTTGACCGTAACCTTGGGAGACCAGCCGCTTCACTGCAGTTCTCCTGGCAGATGCGCCATTCATCTGCGATTGCTAAGCAGCGGGCGTCCACCAGCCGATTCCTCAGCTCAACTGGCGAACCCGCCCCACCAGTCAGCGGCTTCTGGAGCCGAGGCGGCGCTGCACCCGCTCCGAATAAAGATGCTTGCGCCCTCGCCCGGCTCTTCTGGCGCAACCCTGCTTCGGCACGCCCGCCGGCGCCGTGGACGCCTGCTGAGAAGCTGCAGCTGAGGCAGGCCATCCGCAGCCAGGTCATTGCTCAGCGCCAGTCCCACATCACCGACGCCTTCCAGCGCCGTGTCAACAGCGGGGAGTCTGCCGCGGCCCTGAAGCCAGAGCTCCTGCGTGACCTGGCGGCGCTGAAGGGGGTGAGTGCCGATGACCCCGAGGCGCTGCGACAGGCGGAGCAGTTCTCCCGCACCGACTGGCAGGCTGTGTCACAGCAGCTGCAGGACAGGTGAGAGTTCCACTCGGGCGTTGCCTGCCTCTACCATTCCATTCACTGATGGCAGCGTGTCACCAGCGCCAGGTTGGGTCGCTCCACTGGTGGACACATCTGCCTGAGGTCACGCACAGGCAACATGGATGTACTCGCCAAATTCTGATCAGAACTTGACACCTCCGGCTGAGCAGTCCCACATGCCCAAGGCGCGCATCGTGCGGAGGTATCCTCCAGGCGGCCGTGTCTGTGCCGTGATTGACGCTGCAGGATGAACAAACCAGGCGCGGTGGAGCTGCTGTGCAGGGCCGCCGACGACTGTAAGGTGCACTTCCATGCGCACATGCACGCACGCTTCACCCAGGACTTTCAGCGGCCGCTGTCCGCGGAGGAGCAGGCGGCGCTGCGGGCCGCGATCGAGCGGCACGGCCGCCACAACTGGGAGGCGGTCGCTGCCGACGTCGGCCTGCGCTGGCCGGCCTGGCGCCTGCTGCAGTGCTGCCACGCCGCGGAGCGCGAAGCTGCTGGCTCTGACGGCGCGGAAGCGTGGGATGCGGGGCTGGACGCGAAGCTGATCAAGGCTGCGGTCGACCTGACAGGCATGTCGAACAAGCGCCGCCGGGTGTCGTGGCTGGTGCGGGCCTGTGCTGGATGCGTGCAGCGCAGGGCCTTGCATGGACACTGGTGTGCATGATGCGTGGCCCGGCATCGCTGGGGCCAGCCCCTGCAGTCTTGGCGAGCTGCTGCAGGCAGGGGAGGTGCACGGGGCAGCGGACCTGGAATGAAACAGCCGCGCAACTCACTGAGTGCGTACGAGCAGCTGCCATGTGCCCTCGGCTTGTTTGACGTGTACAGGCCTGGCATGCCCTGCACAGCACAACGGTATCGCGCTGCACGCCGCACGCGGTTGCATGGGCGTCGTTGGACCCTCGCACGGGTGCACGGTGGAATGTGCGAGACTGCAGCCGAGGGCGTGTGCATGTGTGCAGCATGTGGCGCATGCCGTCGGAGGGGGGGTCTCAGCGGAGGCCTGCCAGCACCGCTTCTGCCACCTGCAGAACACGCACGCGCTCCGCGGCGCCTTCACCCCGCAGGAGTCGGCGGCGCTCCGCGCGGCCGTCGCGGCACACGGCGACCGCTGGTCCAAGGTGCGCCTCCTGCCCCTGGGTGACGTGTTACAAATGATGCATGAAGCCCGAACAACGTGCGAGTGGCTGACCGGAGAGAAGAAGTTGCATGCGCCGCCAGTCTGTGCGGCGGAGGCCACTCGGAACGCGCACATGCATGCTGCGTGGGTCTGATCTGCGAGCACCTCCAGGTGGCGGAGCACGTGCCGGGCCGCACGCCGCGGCAGTGCGCCGAGCACTACATATTCCTCGCCAGCCGCCACGTCCGCGACATGGCCTCCGTGTGGCAGCGCGACGTGGAGCTCAAGCTGCTGGAGGTGCGGGCGAAGCACTGCGTGGGCACCCGCAGCCCGAACTGGGTGGCCGTGGCACGGGACGTGTCGGAGGCCGCGGGCGTGCAGCTCACCGTGGAGGACTGCAAGCGCAAGAGCAAGCTGCTCGTGCGGCGGCTGCACTTTGCCGGACTGCCGGAGCGCGCGAGCGTGGAGGGGCAGTTCCGCTTTGCCTCGGAGAACCCTGACGCACTCATGACGGTCGAGGACAAGCGGCGGCTCAAGCTGCAGGAGTGGGCGGCGGAGCGCGGGCTCTCGATCCGGCCTGCCGCACCGCCCCCGCACCGCGGCGCCCCCGGCGGCCCTCCAGCCCCCGCGCCAGCCGGCGACCCCCCTGAGCTGCTGCGGCAGTCCCGGTTTCTGCGGGTGCTGGCGGGGCTGCGGGCCACGCCGGGGGGGCTGGAGGTGGAGGACGACATGCCGGCCGCTGAGATGGCGGAGCCGGACCCTGATGCTGTGGCCGCAGAGGAGGCTGCGGGTGCAGGGGACTGCAGCAATGACCCTAGCGACCATGCACCGACTCCCATCGCGTTGCCACATGTCCAGGTTGATGCGCACCCTGTGGCCGCAGCTGTGGTGAATCTTCTGCGCGTGCGGAAAGCTGGCTCGGCAGCTGCAGCCCCTGCGGATCCTGCAGCCGAGGGGGCGCAGCGCGACGACCAGACAGATGCCGTAACCCCTCGCGGGGGCCCCGGTGGTGCAGGTGACGGCGCTGCGGCTGCGGGCAGTGCGCCTGTGGACGCAGAGAGCGGGGTGCCCGGCTGCGTGGAGCGCGCGTGGGCGATGCAGGTGAATGGTGCAATGCTGGAGGGCCGCTGGCTGCAAGACGTGCACACGTGCGCCGAGCGGCGCAGGGCGCGCATCCGCAGCCTGCACGAGCGCGGGCTGCTGCGGGTGCGCCGGCGCATGCCGCAGTGGCGCCAGGAGCTGGCTGCAGCAGCAGCACCGCCGCCACGGCCACCGCGGGTGCGGAAGCCGAAGCAGCCCCGCACCGATCCCGTGGGGTTGCTGCAGTTAGAAAACGGCGGTGGCGCGAGTGCTGCCGGGGCTGAAGGGGCCGCAGGGGCGACTGCAGTGCCGGGTGTGCCCAGCTGTGCGGCTGGCGTTCTCGTCGAGCGGGCGGGATTGAATTGGGGCACGCAGGAGGAGCCTGATGCTGCCCCAGCTGAGGTGCCCCCCATGAAGCGCAGGCGAGCCCCGAAGGCCGAACGCGCCGGGAATGGTTTGCCAAACATGGCAAATTTGGGCGCAGAGGACCGGGCAGGGGCGCCTAATGCTTGTGCTGCTGCGACTGTGGCAGCTGAGCCACCCAGCTGGGGTTCAAAGGTCACGCAGCAGGCAGCGGTAGTGCAAGCCCCCGGTAACGCTGAAGCGGCACAGGCGGAGCGGTCGCCGTTCGCTGGGGATGTTGAGGTCCTGGCAGCCTGTGCTCAGTCACATGCAAGCGCAGGGAGTCGCAGGAGTGTACGCACGCGGAAGCTCACAAGCAAGCTCCTCCCAGACAGCTAGTTGGTCTGATGTCAGTGTACATACTGGAGCTTAGAGAACATGAGTCGGATACTTTAGTGACGTTGCATAGCATCTGGACAGGATCACTTCTACGCAGGTGAACAGCAGATATAGAGGCGTCTCATTATCAACCTGGCAGAGAGTTGTGTCACGAATCGTGTGCAGCTGTCTTGTCAGAGGACTGGTTATGTGGCATTGTCGCACATCCGCGATCGTGCACTTTGAGAGCTGGAAAAGGTGCCTCGGTCGCAATTTGTCTGTTCATCGCATGATCATGAGTTAGAATGGGGTTTTCGGTGCTGCCTCGAGGTGGCAACAGCCAAGTTGCTGTCAGCGCACCGGAAGCCATTCTGCAGCCAACCAAGTTCGCGCCACGAGGACAGCGACAATGATTCTGTACTTTCCCTTGCTCAAATCAAGTGCACATACGCTCTGCATGCTGGTCGCATCGTGGATGCGCTGTGCCTGCACGGAGGCGCAGCGTCCTTGCGTTCGCGACACGTCCTGCCTCATCTCCCTAGCTGCAGGTGATCTGAAGCTACATCGCAACAACTGGCTCCTTGCAGTTTAGTTCAAACCTGACTCAGACTCCTGCGGTAAGCAGAAGTCGGTAGAGCATGCCGCGTGGGGGCCGGTATAGACGGCCCGTGATGCCAGCAGGGGATCGAGATGCCAGTCCAAGCGAACAGGACGATCTGTCCGTCAGTCTTGCAATGTGGGTGTGCCTCTGAACGCCTCATAACATATTCAGCCCAGCCAAACAGCATTCGGAAGCCCGTGTACATGCATAATATCTGCCCGGAACTGCTCGTGGTCTAGGAGGTGCTTGAGCGACACGTGTGCACGTGGTCCGCAGGATTTGGGTCAATGCGACAAAAGGCGCTGCTCCGGCACAAAGCTGGTGCGTGCAAGGCTTGTCAGTGAGATCAAGCTGGGGAAGACGTGGGGAGGTGTCATTCTGAGCCCCATGGGGCAGCAGAGTGTATCACTGGAGGATGCGCCACTCATCGCCGGCAAAGGTCTGGCAGTTGTTGATTGTTCCTGGAATCGCTTGGAAGAGGTGCCATTCTCAAAGATTCGCGGGCAGGCTGCACGCCTGCTGCCCTGGCTGGTGGCAGCAAACCCAGTAAACTACGGGCGGCCGTGTAAGCTATCTTGCGCCGAGGCCTTCGCTGCAGCGTTGTACATCTGTGGGTTTCCCGACTCAGCTTCGATCGTGCTGTCAAAGTTCACTTGGGGACACAGCTTCTTTGAGCTCAATTCAGAGCTGCTAGACCTCTACGCAAACTGTAAGACTGCTCAGGAGGTCATTGCAACGCAGCAGGATTACCTTGATAATTTAGGACGAAGGCCAGTTGAGGTGCCTGAGGGGAGGCGATATGACATGCCACCCTCGGAGTCGGAGGAGGATTCTGGAACAGACAGCTTCGAGGACGGAGCGCATGAAGATCGGGCGAGCCAGGGGCAGTCTGTGCATGTTGATAGGGACGATGCAAGGCCAACTGCTGCCATTGAGGCACAACTCGACAATGCACTGCGAATATCTCAGGAGGAGGGAGCTGAGAGCCCGCATGACAGCATACGAGAAATATGTCATGACCCGGGCCCAACATGATACAGTCAATGTTTAAACCTGAGGGCGTCTGTAATCAACACTGTAGACGATCTATCATGTGAATCAAGCGGTTACTTCCTCAAATACAGACAAGCTGCAGTGATTTATCGAATTTAGCACCAGGAATGAGGTCCTGGGCCTACATGCAGATATCTTCAGGCATTCATCACAACCATCATTCCCACTGTTGGTCACTGCTCCATCAAGGCACTACTGAAAAACGGGTGAGCAAGGAGCTCCCTGCAGCTCGAGAAATCTCCTGACCGGAAAAGCCTCCTGCACTACTCACCAATCGTCAGCAGTGTAGAGATGGCAGGTGTATGCAACACAGGTCAACAGCTCTTTTGGCTCATTGCATATGGCTTGGTTGCCTTACCTGAATTCACTCAGGCTTTGCTTCTCCTCCTTTCTCATCAGCTTCCTCCATTGCTTATGCGACTTGTCCATTTTTTGGGGCAACAACTCAAACAAATATCTAATCCAAGCGACATTCGTTCCAGGGGTAAAATGGTTCCAGCGCAAGTCAGGGTCATCTTGAGTCTGCCACACCGCTGCTGCTGCCGCCTTCATCCGACGGTATGTGTCCCCTTGGATTTCCTATCACATATCAAAGCGTTTGTGGCATCCAGAACAACGACGACAGCACAGCTGCCACCGTAGCTCACAGTGCACGGGAACCAGATCCACCGTCTGGTGGGTTGCCAGTCATGTTTCTGCCCAACAACACAGCAATCCCACGATTGGTCACATGCTCCACAGGATCGGCGATTCAATGCCGTACCTCAATGCCAAATAGCCAATCCAACTCATCAAGCTGGGCAGCAAGAATACCCCCTTCAGGCGATGTCAGGCGGCAGAGCGTGAAGTCAATGATGCATACTTTACCCCCACGACTCTCCACCACATATTGCTTGCCTTCCACTCGGAAACGCTGCTCCTCATTTTCCTTGTCCACATTCTGGATGAGTCTGCAAGCAGCGTTCGTTCTTCATCATCAATTATCTTACACCGAAGTTCAGATTGCATCGTGGGCTGGAGACGTTCGCACATGTTGCCCCAGTGCAGGTCCCTGTGCTCGAACTCGTGGCATGTTTCAGCCACTGCCAACGCCAGTGTCACCTACGCAGCGGTAATTGTGAGCCGAGACTGCTTATATAGCATGCATGACTCAGGCCACTTTAAGCAACCTGGACCGAACCTGAAGTATGATGCTCTTCATTTCATCAAAGTCACGTGGCATTGCTTTTTCAAGCGGCGTCCCTCCGTGTTCAATGATCAAGATCAAGAAGAGCTGGTCTTCAGGCAGGTTGGTGGGGTCTTCATTTTCTGCATCACCTGCATTGGCATGCTTCTTGAAGTACTTCCACGCCTCTTCAAACGGGCGGTAGTACTCTCCACGCAGAAGCATGCACCCCATGACATCCACAAATGCTGCGCATTGACTTGTCATCCCTGCAGCAGATTCAAGTGTGAGATCTCCCTGCTGCACAGTCCCAACTTGCACCTGCCCAACATGTTGGACACAGGACCCACAGAGTGACAACAGACCGCACGTGGTCGGCGATCGGGGGCGCACCAGCGGGGTCTCCACAAGGTGCAGTGGGCTCCCGGAGCCGGGAGAGCTCCTTGTGTGCAACCAGCTCAGGCAAGATCTTGAGGGCACTCGGCTGAGCCTCACGATTGAGTATGATGTCCCCCTCGATGGGGATGACACAGACCACGTCATCATCGCAGCGGAACACCTCCTTGAAAGATCCCTCCCCGAGCTTCTGGATGTCTGCGCAGCCATAGCGCTGCTGCATGCACTCCGTAAAGTCCTTGACTTCGTCCTGCACAAGCTTCCGGGTGAGGCTGCACAGCTGAAGTGTCTGTACTTGCACAACAACGACAGTTGTTGCCGTGCTTGTGCCCGCAACAGCACCTCAACATAGAGGACCTGCAGCATGGCAGGGTACAACAGATGTCATCACGGCAGCATGACAATATGCAGCAACTGAGGATATCGATACGGTCTGCTCATGCTCTACACGACAACAGACCACCTCAGCGTATTGAGAACACAAGCATCAATGCTTGTGTTGTCAGTATGGTGTGGTGAATTTGTGCGGGTGGAGCATGCATGGGCCTGAGTGACCTGGTTTGTCCATGAAACACAGGCTAGCTAAACATCACGCAAGCTTAATGCGCGCATGAAAAACGCATCAAGTTTTGTAGATGCCCTAGAAGGTTCTGTGACCTTCTCTGGTGTTGAAAAAGCTCTGGAGGTCTCTCGCTACGTAGACATCAGAACTGTGAAGCCTGTCGCCATGTAAGGCGGCTGCGAAAAGATAACTGTCGCGCCGGTCACGCTGTAACAGCCATCCTAACAATGAGTCACGATGCAGCGTGCATCTGCAGCCAGAGCAACAGCGAGGCCTGCCAGTCCCAGTGAAAGCAATCGAACAGGACAAGTGTCCAGGCGAGTCCGCAGTTCATGGACGGCGCACCTGCCCACAGGCCTCCAGTGCTTGTGCAAGCGGGGAGAGGACCTCAGGCGAGCCTGTGTGGCACAATGACGCCTCCTCCTCCTCAGCACTGCAGATGCTTGCCTCAGGGATGACCTCGACGTGACTCGGGCCTCTGCAGGGGCACGCATCAGGCAAAGCAAGCAGAGCCGGGCGGCACACGCTGCCGCGTGGGCGGCGCTTGCCTGCTGCGCTGCCATACGGCGTTTTAAAATTGGGCAACGACACGAGAGAGTGGCTGGCAAACGACACCGATGCACGTGCTTTGGCGCGCCTGTGCTCGCTGGGCATATGTGACGTTAGGGCCTTAAACAAATCTCTCGGCTGCGTCGAATCCAAGTCTTGTTTTGTGTCCCCATCTACAGCCAAGGCTGGAGCCTTATCATTTGGTGTGGGCGTGTTGCGGGCGGGTGACGCCGACATTGAGGGCTCTGCGCCAGCCGCTTCAGCAGACGGCAAGGACAGCTGTGGGGTAGAGAACACATCTAGTGCACTGGACACCGAGTGCATGTGGCATGATGCACGCTTGGTCAGGCCATCTGGCGCCGCGGCTGTGCCTCTGCCAGCAAAGCTGCTCTGCGCGCTCGCCTGTCCTACCTCTGAGGGCTGATCCTGTGAGCTGCAAGGCATAGCAAGGCTGCTGTGGGCAAGAGGACCTGGATGGTTGGACTGTGGACTTGCCAGGGCTTCCACCAGACAGGGTGTTGTGCAGCTGGGCTGTGTGAAAGCTGCGCAGGATGGTGGGCTGACAGCAGCGCTGGGAGCAATGTCGGTGGCTGCAGTGGTGGTGGCGTTGGGAGGTGTGATGGCAGAGGGAGACATGCGAGGTGCACCCAACAGTGGGCCAGGAGGAGGGCTGTCACGCGCAGGCGTTGGGCTGGGCCTGTCGTGGCTCACAGTCCCCAACGCATCACGGGCTGGGGTGCAAAAAAACTCCAGGGTAGCTGATTGTCTTTCAATGCGGCAAGTGTCCTCCGGCGCGGTGCTGCCGCCCTCAGGGGGTGGCTGCACAAATGTCCTTGATCTTGGAGAATCCGTTGCGCAGGCATCGGGCTGGTGACGTTCATGTGGTGTCCCGTTGTATGCATTGCAAAATGGGGCTGAGCTGCTGCTGCTTCCGCGTGATCTGCTTGGGAAGGGCTCGGCAGGCATGCTTGTATCCAATGACACAGTGCAGGGGGAGGAAGGCAACGAACCCTGCCTCACCAGCCTGGACCTGCCACCAGTGAGTCCCTGTTCAAGGCCAAAGACCTGTGCTGCCGTGTGCGAGCGTTCACATGGAGATGAAGCAGCAGTAGCAGCGTTAAAGTTGATCCGAAGTTCTGCATCATCGCAGAAGGGTCCACCGTCGTGCACAGATGAACAAATGCCAGAGGACTGCCTGCCATTACCAGCAAGTTCGTTGCTGTCAGAAGCAAGGGCGCAGTCTTGAGGCGTTGCAGCCTCCATTTCGTCGCCGGAAGAGCTGGGGGACACAGCTTGGCGGATGTCCCTTGTACTCCAGTGAGCCTCTGGTGGTGCATTCACACAAGGGAGCGGCGATCCCGCATGGGCGGGTGCCGACAAGCAGATCCCAGCATCACTACTTGGGTCTTGATGCAGAACGGAGCACGCTGGAGGACGGTCTTGGGATGGGCAAGACGGCTGGGCGCCAGTCACAGGACAGGAGGGCTCTTCCACACATGGGGTATCGGAGTCATAAACGCAGTATTCTGGACATTCCGGAACATTTTCCGCTGTTTTAGAGCCTGGAGAGGTGTCGGGCGCAATGACATCCTTTGTCTTGCGTGTCTGCACCACAGTGCTCGCACGTTGTTGACTGCATGCATTGCTCTTGCTCTCAGAGCGAACAGAGTGCCTCGAGAGTAGACACAGCGAACCTCTTCAAAGTAGTGGATCAGCTTATCACGCTCTGCCCTTGCTGCCGAAGAGCGCCACGGCAAGGCCGGTTTCCGTCTTGGTTTCGCAGGAACCGTTGTAAGAGGCTTGCAGCCAATAACGGAAGCAATCTCGGGTTTTGGATTGACGATTGGGTGCAAAACGAAGTTGCGATCGTCTGCTTCATCTGGCTCGACCTGCTTGGGAGATGAAAATTGACGAGACGTTGTTTGCAGCGACGGACTTGTTGTCAGCAACAAGGAGCATCGCACACCTTATTTTTCCTACGCCTACACTGCTTAAAAGATATATCCGTTTGATACATTGATCAGTGTCGCCAAGGACAGACGAAAAACATTTGAAGCTGGCGCTTGCTGGGGCACACACCAGATGCAGGCAAGGCACAACGAGAAGACTCACACGTAAGCTTGGCTATTTGCTACATGCAGCAAGTACTAGCAAATGCAGCATGCTACATCAGGGCGCCTTTACGACGTGCGCCTCGCTTGTATGGACGGTGATTCTGCTCCAGACCGCGTGACAGGTAAGCTTGGCGGAGGTGGTGGTTTCAAGGGGCACATGCACCGCAGTACACCGCAATACAATCATCAGCCGCTCTCAAGATGAAGATTGCTCGATTTGATAGGCAGCATCGCATGATCTGCGTGTAGTTTGCCTTCATGCCCTTACGGCAATCGCACGTGGTCGGTTGCACGGGGACCTAGGGACGCTGCCGTTCAGTATTCCGTCATGTCTGCAAATCCGTCGCTTGTTGCAGCCAAAACTCCTAAGCTTAAGCAAGAGAGACTATGGCACCAGCAGGATTGGTGTCAGTGGCGGTTGCGACATGGTATACGTGTAATATGCTGGTAGCGTTTACAAACAAGGCTCTGCTTTCAAATTTTGGCTTGCGCTACCCGTTCCTGCTGACTTGGTTAAACATGGTGACATGCACGATATTCTGTGCAATGCTTCACGTGACTGGGATGATGCAAATCGAAAGATGCCGCACCAAAGTCCAGTTCTTAAAGATCGCTGTATGCTCCGCAAACGTCTAGGCAGACATGCATCATGCGTGTGGCCAAGAGGGCAAAGAAGGACCACTTTTGGGTGCTGCTTATGTCAGTGGATCGGTCATGCATCAATCATGTGAACATGGCCCCCACTATGTGGCGACCACTATGCCGCTTCTGGGTCATCACATCTGCAGTCATGCAGGTGCTGTCGGCTGTGTTTTGCTTCTCCGTCGTGTTTGGGAACACATCATTGAAGTACATTCCAGTCTCCTTCAGTCAAGCAATCAGCGCTACAACGCCTTTTTTTACTGCCGTCGGCAGCTATTTAATACTGAGGAAGCGCGAATCGGCTGCAACCTATGCCGCCTTGATTCCAGTAGTTGGGGGCATTGTCATTGCTTCTAGATTTGAACCCTCGTTCAATGCGGTGGGCTTCACGGCTTGCCTCCTGGCCACCTCGATGCGAGCTCTGAAGAGCATTCTTCAGGTGCATTCCTGATGCGTCATTCTCTGACTGTACCAACCTGCTCCAAGTAGCCCAGTGGCGCGCCTTCCGCACACTGCGCCCTCCCAGTGCACGCCCCTTGCGTCTCAGGCCATGCCGTATATGCATGAGGTTGACCCTGCCACATGTCGCAGTGCGTGCATTGTCTGCAGGGGATGCTGTTGCAAGACTCTGAGAAACTGGGGAGCATGGCGCTCCTGGCTCACATGGCCCCGATCTCTGCCATGCTTCTGCTTCCATTGATGATATACAACGAGCCAGAATCTATGCATGCTGCATGGAAGTTTGCGGCCGGATCCACGCTTTTCTCCGTGCTCCTTGTCTGCAACTGCCTCCTTGCATTCTTTGTGAATCTGACCAACTTCTTGGTAACAAAGTTCTGCGGAGCCCTGACACTGCAGGTGCTAGGAAATGCAAAGGGCGTAATCGCAGCTATTGTGTCGGTCCTCATCTTCCGGAACCCGGTCTCAATTGTAGGATGGGGTGGATTTGCAATTACAATGGTCGGCGTCGTGCTGTATAGTGAGACACGGCGCCGTGCCTCTACTCGTCGCGGGCAAGGGCCCCAAGTACCTGTGTGGGAGCCAAGTGCCGTGCTGTCAGCTAAAGCTGGAGAAGTGTGACAGCAGCTTCAGGTGTTCGAGAGTACCCTACAGAGCGCTCTTTTCAGTTGCGTAGCTACAATGACAGCGCAAGGGTCAGCAGATGGCTGCTGCAGGCCCTGCCTGGACTACTGAATCTGCAATATGCAGGCTTGCGTCCAGCTGCTGATCATAGAGCTGCAGTCTGGCTGTTTGCCACCACTTTTGCGAATGTTTCAAAATTTTGAGTTGAGTGCCTTTGTTTTCCTGGCAGCCGCAGCCTATATTGATTTCTGGCTTTCCAACTCTACTGAGCGAGAGATTGCATTTTTGTGTCAAAGTCAACATATAAAATCTCTCATCACTAGCGCAGGACGGTGACAGTGTCCCCCCAAGGCCGCACGCCGAGCGATTCACAGTGTGCAAGCAAGAGCCCGCGACAAACTTGACGCCTATGAATGATGTGCAGATCGCATGCGAAGGCGTACACTGATGAGCATGTCGCATTCATGGCCAGTCCTCGATCAGCGCAGCTTCGCAAACAAGTACATCGGCGATTGTCACAACGGGGCCCTGGTAGACATAGTGTCCCGCGCCTGCGGAGGACCCGCTGCCGTGCACTGTGCAGGTCAACACAATGTGTACAATCGCCGCGCATGTTGCCGTGAACTTCCTCGTAGCCACATCATGATTGTGCATGGTCATATCGCATTTATCGCCTCGGTCCTGACCGCATCCTCCAGTACAGCATCTGACCGACAGTCTGCACGCTTGTAACCGCATTGTGACTTGGTGTGCACCGGTCGCAGTGACTGCATGTAATCACATCATCGGTATGCCATAGCGTGCTTGCGTGACGATATTGAATACATGGCACCGGGTGCGTTGTTCTGCATCCTCTGAGCCTGAGTCCATGCCGACAGGATCCACTGCCTCGTACCGGTGTGCGTTTCTCACGCATCGCTCGGCCTGAACCTAATCGCTGGAATGACTTCCAGTACATCCTGAGCCACCTGCGAACTCGGGGGTCTTGGATATGAGCCAAGAGAAGAACGCGGCAAACGAGGAGTTAGAAACTCTAAACGCACAGAACGTGAAGCTAGGGGCCGGGGTCCGCAAATGGTCATTTCTGATTCGGATGCTGCCATGTGTGCCAGGCATGGTGGTGCCTGACTTGTATGCCCTGGCTGAGAGGCGCGCAGACCAGGTGAGCTGCGCGAACAGGGCAATGACAACTTGCAGCAGCACAGGAGGCATGCCTGCATCGAGTCTGTTGAACCCGAACGCAGGTGGACGAATGCATTGCACGCATTCCCTTGGTCGACAATGACGCAGAGCCGGATGAAGGAGCAATCACACTGCAAGAGAAGACCTGGTTACTGAGTCGGTGGCTTTCAGAGCGAAATCGGCTTCGGCAGATGGGAAGTGACTGTGCTTTCAAGTGTGATGCTAACGACATTTGTCGATTAGTTTAGCCACTGAACCAACGTCCTCTGCATGGGCATAGTGTTTTGGTTGTCTTTGGAATCAGGCATTTGCAGAAGAAATTTCTGGACGTTGGAGCTGCGTGTTCCAGGTACCGCACAATTGGTCTCATCAAAGTGCTCTGCGGAGTTCTTGTGCCTGCAATAGTTTCTTCCCTGTCAACATTTGAGCCCGCCAGCCCAGAACGTACATTTCTCATGCAGACTTCAATCGTGCTCTCGGTACTGGGCACGCTGAGTGTTGCATTGGAGGACTTCTTCCAGTTTGGGGCACGTGCCACAGCGATGAAAACTTGTGTCATGATCATTGATAAGGAATTCTGGTACGACGAGTTGTGGGTGCTGCACACACGACGGCAGACATTCCGTTCCACATGGTCATGCATCTTTCGATTCAAAGGTTGGATGGAGGTTCACCAGCATGGAGTAGACATTCATCTGGATATATCTATTGACACCTTGACCAGTGACAGCTGTGATTCTGAAAGTAACTGACCTTGCTATGCAGGGAATGGTACTCTTGCTCGGGAATGTACTCTAAGGTTGATGGGGTTCCTAACTACTTCAGGACCAATCAAGCATTCCAGGTACATGGATGCATTTGATCAAAGCTGCACTTGGATCACTTGCTGTGGACGGTGTCATTAAAGGCTCAGTGTACTTTTGCAGAACCTTGCGAAGCAGGTTGAAGAGACGATTTTTGGCGCGCAAGAGGGATACCTCAACACTATCATGGCAGGCAGCAGCCGCAAGGATGAGTGAAGCTGCTCTGATCGCTCCTTCAGAGCTGCCACGGTGGTGTTGCCCGTGTGTCCAAGCCACAGTCAATGATCGATGTGAGATCTTGCAGCCAGTTACGCTACGAGGCCAGGATGTTGCGGTATCATTGTGTTCCAAAGCTTTTTCGCAAATGCCTAGGCAAGCCCAGCTGAACATAGCATTGCAGATCTCGAATGGAACCAGTTGATGCTTGATATGCAATTTTTAACTTGGACGATATGACATGCAGCTAGATCTTGCTGAGGCGCATTCACAGATTGCTTGCAGTCGACACATTCGGCAGTTGCGAAAGCTCAGCAGATCAGGCCGGCTTGTCAGCGTTGATAGCATACTGGCAGTGCTATGGAACACGGCCCATCACCCACAAAGCCCCTCTAAGGGAAGGCCGCAGAACTTGAATGCAGGTTCGTAGTTCCCAGTTCACAAGGACCTACGCACGATAGCCACGTCCCCCAACCACAGCAACACACCACCACCTAGCCCACCCAACTCGCTCAGCCGCCTGGCAAGAGAGCCACCCAGACCCAGTCCACAGCTTCCTCGACACGTAAGCTGCCCACGCTCACATGCACACCCCATCAACGCCAGCATGCATGGCTGCTCAAGGAAGGCTCCGTAATGAAAGCACCTCCCTGGCGCACAGTGGCCATCCCTGGCGCACAGTGCCGGCCGGTGCATCCCACTTCTCCACCGCGATCCTCCCCAAGATAGAGGCTTGGAACAGGGGCCTCCACATGCCTCAATATTGGATGAAATAGCCACTGGGTGCAGATCCTTGTCCGTGACAAGTCACATGCCCAGGGTCTCTGCAGAAGCTGCCGCCTCATAGAAACGGTACATCAGATGTGCGATCTGCGGTAATTTAGAGGCTTATCCGATGCATTCTGAGCGTGTACCCCCCCGGCGCACATCAGCACTGTGTCAGGTGACCTGCTTTTCTTGACCTAGCCTTGTAACATGCTCACTATGTACTCAATCAAGCTCGCAGGATATGGCGCAGGTCTTGCTGCTGTTGTGTTGACACAGGCACGCCGGGCATGTTCAGAAAGCCAGTATTGGCATCCCAATCCTGTGTTAGGCCCAGCTGTTGCAGCTGCCTACATATCTTGTTCGCTGCGCACCGGACAATTGTGTGCACTGCACACTGAGCAAATATTCATGTATATATGCACGATTCATAGCCATATTCATAGGGACGTTGACAACTTCGATACTTGGCACATGCTTCCACTGAATCCTGCTGCAGCAGAATCAACTGATATTGCCATGACTATGAGTACTGCACAATGCTGAATCCCACGGACGAAATGAGGACCAGCCAGAATACGTCAGACTTGGACTCTCACCGCTTGCGGATATAGGTGAGACCAGTGCGCTCGGCCGAACCGAACCATGTATCGATCGTACGCGCCCGCCTTACAATCTCATTGCAATACCACAAGCTAGCCGCATTTGTGAAAGAGACAGACAGGTTGCAAACAGAACCTATAGATTGTGTCAGCAATGTCTTTTGCCTGCCCTGCAGTAACATTCTCCTGGCAAGCCTTGCCAATATATGTGTGTCCGGCGAAACCCCCTGTTATGGTCCATCAGTTGCTGGCTCAACTATTGACATCAAATCGTTGCATACAGCATGATAATATGCCCTGCATATTAACGCCTGATGTAGATGCCCTACTGGTCAGATCGTACAGATATCTAGCACTCCTGATCAGAATTTCGTTGGTCAGACCTAGCTAATTGCTTACGCGATGCACAGCTGCCCGTTTGGATATCGTGGGATCTGAGCCAAAGCATCATTTTTACACTGTTGTGTTGCTAACTGGCGATCGGCATGATCGGGGTCGCCAAGTTGATTCTGTGTTCTGTGAGTATCGCGCATACAAGTTACTGTCGATGTCCAGTAGCAGCAAGTATTTGGATGTTTCACACGAGTCGTTACTCAGAGAGTAACGTCGTCTGTGTGTGGCTACCATTTTTATTGTTTCAATGTTGCTGAATGTAGCAAGCCGTGTTGCTGTGTGAAGCTCCGTGCCAGCCTGGGCTCCCGCCGTCGTAACGCGGTTTCGCTGCGGCGGCCTTGTCGTGCCGGTTGGTCACAACACGGGCACTACATGTACGATCGGGCAGATGACATTGTGAATCAAACAAAAAAAAGTGTACTCCATAGCCCCGCCGTCTTGTGCAATATCAAAGTACAGTGTGCGCAAGGCAATACAGCCAGCTCGATCTGTACCTGCCGCAAGCATGAAGCCTATTCTGATCCAATCGCATGAAAGACCTCTCGCTCAAGTGAGGTGAGAATCGTCTGTCGGTACTGCTTTGCTTCCCGTGCTTTGAAACACTGCACCCGTGCGTTCACAGCGCTCGTTCTCGTGAAGGTACAACAATGAGGGCGATCTTCTATTCACATGTGCCAAGGTACGTCAGACACATTTGTGAGTGATGTTTCCGTCAGTTTCCCAGCTCAAACTGTGCATGTGCCGTGCACGTTGCCCATAGCTGCAAGGTCAATGGCGTAGTGACGATGCACGAACATGCATTATCATGGTGTCTCGTCCATACAGGAGTTAGGCAGTATATGCTTTGAATATTTTCTTATATCCGCATGCTGATATATAATGCTGTGCAGAGTGCTGAATGCCCAGTGGCTCTGTTCTATGCTGATGATGGTGAGCGCGTTGGAACGTACCAAGGCCATTCTGGGGCTGTGATGTGTATAGACGTAACAAGTATGATGTCCGCCTCCAATCGTACACATGCGATCACACAGGTGCAACTGGTATGGTGGGGTTGCGCCCTGCTCTGAAGACATCGGGGCTTCTTTATTCTTGCAGGAGATACAAAGTACTTGCTCACAGCTTCGACCGACAGTTCTGTGAGATTGTGGGAAGTCTCTACCGGGCAGGAGCTTATGAAGTGGGACACACATCAGCCATCCAAGTGCTGTGCCTTGGCTCGTGCGGATCAGCGATTAGCCGCCTTTGCAACGCAGCCTTTTGCCACAATCGCTCCCTCCATCCGTTTCATTCGGATCTCTGATGTTCCTGGGGATTCCGACCCCAACCCGATCCTCCAGATAGATTTGGAGCGCCCACAAACGTATGTGTTGCTCCTGGCATTGTGCCGATGTGTGCAGTTGCTGTCAACATGGCCACATCAGCCAGTACAATGTCATCGAGGATGGCATGTTCAGCCAGGCGCAGTAGTTTGATCTACACCTAAAATCGCAGCGGGCACTCCATATTGTGTATGCTGTACATCCTGGGTCCTGGTGATGTAGGTGTTCCCGTATGGCTTTCACTGACTGTGACTCTGTGTTGGTCACAACTAGCGATGACGGATTTGCACGGAGATTTGACGTCGCAACTGGAAAGTTGCTGCTGGAGGAGCAAATTCACAACGGGGAGATCACCGATCTGCAGGTGGGGTTCTGTGGAAAGCTAGTTGCATGCCCTGCCTCCATTTGTGGGAACACAAGAATCCATGGATGACGCACGCGGTCGAGAGCGAGCAGCGCCTTCATCAGCCATCACCCCCCCCCCCCCCCCCCCCCCCCCCCCGCCACCCCTTCCAGCGAAATTCAGACCATGCACCTGTTCAGTAGACGAAGCTCGCTTTTGCTTCACACACGAGGGTGGCATGGCTGGTGTACTCTGTGTGCTCGTTCGTCATTTCTTGACAGCTCAGTGAGCCGTTGTGACGATTGTATCCTCACATTCACCGAAGCATCTCTGACTTGCCTTCATCACGACTGGAGCACAGAGGGGCGCATCAGGGTGAAGCTGATGTGGACTTGCAGGTTTCGCCAGATGGCACGCACGCCATCACCTCTTCCAAAGACAAGACTGCGAAACTTATCGACATGGAGAACCTCCAGGTCTTGCGGACATACAAGCATTCGAAGCCCGTGAACAGTGCTGCGATGAGTCCTCTCAACCATGTGCGTAACACCTAGACGACTAGGTGGCGTGGCTAAAGATGCACACCTACTGGGAGACCTGGATTTTCATACTCGATTTCTCATTCCTCCCGTTTCTGACACTTTGCATCTCTTTAAAATTTGAGCACATACACCCTGATGTTTTTTTACGTTTCGAACGTTCATGTTTGTTTTGAAGAGTGCACCATGAGATCTTGATCCGGCTTGCATCTGTGAAGGTGGCACTTGTTGGCGGTCAAGATGCTGCTGATGTCACAACGACTGCCGATGCGGCGGGTGGATTTGAAACGCACTTCTTCCACAAGCTTTATCAGGAAGAGTTCGGGCGCGTAAGGGGGCATTTCGGACCAGTGAACAGTGTTGCAATATCTCCGGATGGCAAATCATTTGCAACGGGGGGGGAAGACGGATTCGTGCGTTTGCAGCATTTTGACATGGTGTGCTCTTTCTTCTCATACGAATTATGTGGCCAATGTCCACATGCCTCCCGAGTAAACACACACACGCACACAACTTCAGTCACATCGTCTACTGGATGCAGGAATACTTGACGACCAACTACTTCATTGAAGCGTAGATGATGGTCGTGAATGTTTTGACTGTGACGTAAAGCTTGGTTTGATGAGTTCACTTGCCTGCTCTGAATAAATATTAGCAGCGCAGGTGCTGTCATTAGCTGAAGTATGCTAGCCATTGCACAGCAAAAATCTGTACACTTCTATTTCGGGATACGATCAAGTGTGTCTGCAATTTCGTGATCTACCAGCTGACTGGGGCCAGTGACAAATATCCTTCTGTGCTGGGGCGTGCTGTGATGGCCATGGTGACTTATCCAGTGGACATGACACCATGTCAACAACACCATGGCACACACGCTGCAGCACATTTTCAAAGGCAAAAAATTGTTGTACCCCGCCATTCGTTGACCACAATTGCGCCATTACAGTCCCACGCATGCTGCATCCGTGCGTCAGCGGTTGCTACATCGTGCGCCTGTCAGACGGCAGAAGGTGCTTCTGGCATCCGACCACAATGCAAGATATATTGACCTGGAGCCGAGTGCCGATATCTGCTCCCTCGTGACACTTGTCTGTCGCCGTGTTGCTGCTACTGACCCCATCAACTCAGGCCCACATCTTTTTTCCTTTGTGCCTGCTCGATGTCAGGAAGCAGTTCAAACTCTTCTGGTTTGATGCCAAAAACCGTAATGAAGTCCTCACGCTGCAGATACCGTTCCTTGCACGTTTGGTTTATGTCGTGCAAGGTCCCACTGCGCAACGCATCTAGAGAATGTACAGCACGAGTTGGGTCAGGCTGAGCTGCACAGCACAACACACGCTTGCAAGTCACAATTTCGATGTAGAGTGGCTCGGTGCAGAAACGTGCAGTGACTCTTCACGTGCTGGATCGTGGACAGCTGTGCACCATGAAGGGACGATATGGCGAGCTGCCAGAGGAACGTTTCATGAAGTACACATGGAAGGTGCCAGCACTGTGTGAAAGCAGACGCCTTGAGTGCTCACGTTTAGGTTTGCAGACGTGTGTGAGATGAGCATTTAGCAGCAGGCGTATATGCGTCTGCTAGCTGCAAGGTCAAACAAGTAAGAGTAACCAGACAGCGACCAAATGTTGGGCTTTGCAGCCACGCTCGCGATTGCAGATGTTGGACCAGGCCGCATCCTACCTAAATCGTTCAG
This sequence comes from Ulva prolifera, assembly GCA_023078555.1. Taxonomy (NCBI): domain Eukaryota; kingdom Viridiplantae; phylum Chlorophyta; class Ulvophyceae; order Ulvales; family Ulvaceae; genus Ulva; species Ulva prolifera. The sequence goes on along the minus strand of CM041198.1, from coordinate 11,963,289 downwards.
ACCAGCTTCAAATTTTTCGTTGAGCTCCGCGTTGCTCGGAGTTGGAAGCAGTTGTACGTCTGGCTCTGTGCCAGTTTCCCCTGGCATCAAGCAGTCTGTTGGAACGTCAACTGTTATGGTGATGCCTAACTTCTGCATTGTGCTGCGCCGAAGTGTCAAGACAAGGTCGTGTTGTTGATACACAAATCAGAAGTACCTCTGGCAATTATACATGTGTACCTCGGACGATCTGAGCTTGATACGAGGAAAGACGCGCTGCCGAGGGCACGAATTCAAATAGCTATAGTGCTATATCAGCTTATACTTTGCCATGCAGCTGCACTGACGCAACGGATGGTGCACGCTACCAGCATTCAAACAAGACCATTGTGCACACCGAGGTCAAGCATGTCATGCTGTCGTGGACAAACATGAAGAGGCTACGTGAAAATCGCGCAGGACTCCCTTGCCTTTTTCCTCATGCGCATGGATCACTCGGCTTTCATCGTTGACACAGTTGCATTTCGCGACGATACCTATGCTCCGAGAAAAAAACTGCATGCATGCACATCGGCTTTCCGTCGCTCTGACGTCTGGCAATGCTGATCAAAGCTTCCTTCTGCACCAGCAGATATATCAACTTAAATGCGGTGCTGACAGCGTGTCTGCGTGGTGTCTTCAATTATTTCTTGTGTCACACGGATTCCACCCCAAGCCTCGTGAGCAGCGCCACGTTTGGTTCACGTATGCGTCACCAACTTTCATAATGGCTCCTTGATCAATCGTTACGTTCGTTTGCCATGTATGCGCCTGTTTGCGAATTCCAGCAGATGGGCGATTTGTTGCACTGTGTCATCCTTCGTTGGGCCATCTCTGCTCCACAGTATTCTTATTGAAGACATCGCCTGAATGCACAGTACCATTTCAATTTAAACGAAGTCGCATATTGATGTGGGCCGTGGCTTGCATCACTTGCTCTGAAAAACAGGCCCGAGGCATGCAAACGCTAGGCCGCGGATAGCCAACCATATCCTCGCAATGGCAGTGTTATACTTTAGGACATGACACCTGAATGTACATGCAGCTGTTCTGTTGACGAGGCTGACGGAGTGCACCGTACATCATGGGGCTCGACAATGTGGTCGGGTTGATCAGAAATCTGATGCACCTGTCGGCCGCGGTGGGTGACGTTGGAGATGATGGCGCTGTGCCGTCGCTGTGGTCTCAGCTGCCGAAGATCGTCGTCGTCGGTGGCCAGGTACACTCATTGTCCCAAAATACAGCTCTGACAGTGCTGCTGATGAGTTCGCTTTCAAGGCAGCAGCTATTCCATGATAAGTCCTCACAGGCACCACATGCAGAAATCTGCAGTTACTGTATGCTCATTTTTGCTGATCTTTTGAATACAGCGACCAATCCGTATGATAGGCTTCTGTGCCTGTGCAACTTCAAGTGCTGCAAATGCCCACTGTTGCTGTATCATGATGAAGCCACCATCACAAAAATCTGATCGTAATGTGACGTTTTGCAGAGTTCAGGCAAGTCCTCTGTGTTGGAGAGTGTAGTCGGGAAAGACTTCCTGCCTCGCGGTACTGATATTGTCACAAAGCGTCCATTGGTGGTCACCATGAAGCAATTGCCCGCTGGCGAGGCAGAGTTTGGAGTGTTTGCCCATGCCACGCCCAAGGGTCAGGGACAGAAGTTCTATGATTTTGAAGAGATTCGCGCCGAGATCGATGCTGAAACACGCCGATTTCTCGTGCGCATTAACCAGAACCGTCAAGGTCCTGAGATTGTTGTGCACAAGTCTCCCATGTTCCTCGAGGTGATGTCTCTTCTTAAACTCTCATGCTGCCGAGTCGAATGGCTTGTAATCATCTTGTATATCATTTTGTATTGTATAACATCTTGTATCATCTTGTATACAATATCTTGCCCCTGCTTTGCAGCTGCCGACCTATCTGCATTCCCCGTGCTGTATTTGTTCAGCGAGTCTGAACCGGCACTACGCATGGCAGGACCCATGTTCTAAACGTAGAAGCCCTATGTAGATCCATTCTCCAGATGTACCAGATCTCACTGTTGTGGATCTCCCGGGTACCACAACCATTCCAATGAAGAACCAGCCACAGTCTATCGTGGCTGACCTGGAGAATATGGCTCTACATTATATCTCTGACCCAAATTCAATCATCCTAGCGGTCACTCCAGCCAACGCGGACGTTGCCAACTCGCAAGCGCTGCAGCTTGCTAGCAAGGTGGACCCAACTCACCAGCGCACTATTGGCGTGTTGACCAAGATTGACCTGATGGACAAAGGTACTAACGCGGTTGACATCCTCAACAACCGCAAGTATCCACTCAAGCTTGGGTGGGTGGGCGTCGTGAATCGGTCGCAGCAGGACATTGATGGAAACAAGACCCTCAACGATGCAAAGAATGCAGAGAAGCAGTACTTTCACTCCCCCGAGTCCCCCTACAAGTGCGTTCTGATCCTTACATGATCACAGGGACAGCGGGTTTATGTCTCCTCAGCATGCCATGGATGTAGCCATGCCGGGCTGTAGACAGGCTACCAGCCTGTTAACAGATGCATGGATGAAAAACCTCCTGGTGCATGCGCAGATTGCGTGTGTCTGTGTCTCTGTGTGTCTCTGTGTCTCTGTGTGTCCGTGTCTGTTTGACAGAAAAGCATATCTGAATCATTTCTTTGCAAGTCTGTTCCTGTCACATCACCGTGTCTGCGCTCATGATGATTTCTTCTGCATTCGGGCTGCTTTTTTGCAGGAACTGTCAAAACGTGACGACCACCGTGCTCAGTGGTACCTTGTCAACTGAGCTCATCCGGACAATCCGTAATAAGCTGCCATCACTGACGGCCAACATTCAGGGCAACATCAGCACTCTGCAAAGCGATCTTGACGCTCTCGGTGACGATATGCCAGAAGGCCGAGGTGGCATGGTGCATGCTATCATCGAACTCTGCGGCCGAGCTCAGGAACAGTACAAGCAGATCATCAATCACGTGCGCATCAACCACGTTCGTCATGCATATGCCCTGCTGTCGCTGTTTGGCACAGGTGTCGCACATCAACTTATGCGTAGACCTTGAAAAGGCAAGCAGTGATGCTGGGTCACAGGCGGCGTGTTAAGATGTGACAAGGCTGCAGGGACGAGGAGGTGGTGAGAGGGTGCTGCAAGTGTTCGAGGAGCAGCTTCCTCAAGCAATGAACGCACAGCCTTTCGCCCAGCTGCTGGCTATACAGTCAGTGAAGCGCATCATCCAGGATTCCGATGGTTACCAGCCGTTTTTGGTTGCACCAGAGAATGGATACCGTGCGCTGGTGCGGGAAGGCGTGAAGCTGATGGAGCAGCCCGCTGCAATGGCTGTGGATGCAGTGGACATGGTCTTGCGTGACATTGGTCAGAAGGTATGCTGCCAGTGCCTGCTGCTGTTCGTCTTCACAATTGGCATACCTAATTCCAACTCTATTTCACCAAATGGCCATCAACACTGTGTGGCCTGCATACATTACCCACTATCGCGATCAACATTTCCACCGTCTCGAGTACAGTAATTGCAATGAGTCTGTTGGGACTGCGCTTGCCCACGAAGCCCTGTGCCCGCTGTCATAGGATTCTGTTTTGCAGGTCATTCAAGCAGATGAGATGAAGTCACTGCAGCGATTTCCCGGGCTCCAAGCTAAGATCTTAGCGACTGTAGATGCTTCTCTAGATGAATATCGAAAGAAGAGCCGCGAGTTTGTTACACACCTTGTGAAGATGGAGGGCTCATTGGTTATCCCACAACTGTTCAAGGTTGCGGAGGAGCAATTTGGCATGGACAAACAGAACATGGGAACAGATGCAGAATATGGCAAGGTAAATCTGCGCTTCTCAGTTCAATTTCTCCGCTTCAGAATTCATGCATCCTTGGTGTGTACTGGTCGCTGTTCAGTCAAACCTGATCACAACTCTCCTACATGCAGGTGTCTGAGAGAACCAGGTCATACTTGCTGGTTGTACGGCAGACTCTCCTGAACACAGTACCCAAGGCCATCGTATTCCATCAAGTCAAGCAGGCAGAAGAGCATTTACTTGACAGACTGACAGCCTCAGTCGCCGGGTTTGAGGAGGAACAGCTATCGAATCTCCTGGGCGAAGATCCTCATGTTGCAGAGCAACGCAAGCAGATCAAGTCACGTGTTGATATGCTGCGTAAGGCTGTGCATGAGATTACGAGTTTCTCTGGTTGAGTCACTATAGTAGAGCCATTGCTGACAAGTTTGTTCACTTCAAACTGCTCACCCAAAGATCATGCCACATGCTGGGAACAGCAGTGGTATCACTCGCGTACCGTCATGTATGTGCATGATAATCTGCTTAATGAGCAAGAGCAATTTGCCTGTAACCTGCAACTGCTTTGTTACATTTCGATGCTCTACAGTTGAGCTGAGGTATTGAAGTGAAAACTTTTAGCTGGAACAATGCATTTCTATACTGTGCCCTCCTTCAGGCATGCTTTGAGACTGTGAAAGCCTCCATGCCACAAGGGAGTCTTGTAGCTTCACAGAGCTGGTGCGTCCGTTCCTGCAGATCGCAGAGGTCGTCTCTCTCCTGCAAAAGAGAGCAGAGCAGCAACAGAGCAGCTAGGTAGACATACCAGAATCTGACGGTGGCGTGGGCACCATCAACTTTTTTTACTCGGGCTGCTACCCACTGTACATACACAGGCAAGAAGATGTCGATCCTCCTCCCCATGAGGTCAGACAATCCACCCTCCACTTCTAGCCTGGCCCGCAGATGGCCCCCGACACACTTCACTGCCCGTGCCATTGCGTCGTCCGAGAAGTCCTTGGGGGAGCCCATGCGGATGCGGTGCTGATCTGCCCACTCCTCTTGTGCATCTTGTGAGCCGACAGCAAACACAAGTGCGTCCAGGCCACGCTCCGCAAGCCCCGCAGCCACTTCTTCAGCACGTTCGTTTGACGCCACCATCACCTGGTGCCGCTCCGCAGCCTCCTGCTCAGCTTCGATGCCATCGACTTCACTGCCGCAGCGCTGCAAGATCGAAGCCGGCAGGTGTGCATATGGCACCATCAGCTCCCGCACCGCTCCTGGCAGGTCTCGCACATCCACGCTGCCAGGTATCTCGCTGCACGGACCCACCGGACAGCGCCGAGGATGCTCTGGCCCCCATAATGGCTTCAGGCCTGGCACCAAGTGCACATTCACTGACACTGTCTCATGCCCATGCACTGCAACGGGGCTCTGCAGCTGCGGTTCTGCTTCGCGAGGGTCCACGGCCCTCGCTCGGGCACCTGCATCGACCACAGTACGCAGCAACGTGTTCCGGAAGCTGATGAATTTGGCATAGATGGCTTTGGCTCGGACGACGGCACTAACCTCGCGCTCCCGTTGGGTTATGACCTGCTTCAGCGGCGCCGCTGCGGCCGCCCGGCGATCATGGTCTTGCTCTGAGGCAGATCCACAGTGCCGGGTCTTGCACCCTGTCGGATTGAACCTGCATGGTCCCAGGAGCTGCGCATCAAAGCCCGACAGATGATCTCCCAGGTGCGCGAATGCCAGAGCTGCAATCAGATTAACAGCACAGAGGCAGGCACTTCCTGTAGGACCGCTTGATGGCATCACAAGAGTGGGGGCAGAGCAAAACAGCACCAAGCTCGGCACAGTTGGAGCGTACACCGCTGTGCCACGGAAGCGCACCACATGTTGGAGATGTGCTGACAAACCTCAGGGTCACGTCGAGGGCTGAGGATGCGGTTGATGCGGATTGCCGCGCGCATTTGGACCTTCAGGTCCGTGTGACGAAGGTGCGCTTCCGACACATACGTGAACGCAAGCGCCGTGCGGGGGATGTCCTTCAGGAACCGCTTCCAGCCACCATTAGTAACAAGAAAGTTTTCCCCGATGTTGCACGCCCAGATGCGGCCGTTTCGCAGCAGCCTCATCAGGCGCTCCAGCTGCGCATCAGCGAAGCCCTGCATGCAGCACAGCGCTCAATCATACGTGCGTCAATCCACTTGCAGCATCAGCTTCAGCACGGGCAAGCAAGAGCAAAACAGCGCATGACATCGGTGAATGCATGCTTGGTGGTCACAAGGTGCACATGCTCTACCTTGCAACGGCACCTCCTTTCAGCACAGCGGCAGAGGAACATGCGGCGTCTAAGTCAACAACCCTCACCAGATCCACACAGCGGCTGCACGCACGCATCCGGTGGCTGTGCAGCACACCTGCTCAAAGTTGTGGATGTAGAGGGCCTCAATGCGGTGATTGTGACGCAGCGCCTCCAGCACCATGTCGATCTCAAAGGTGGTCGTATCAAGATCCAGCGTGGGCTTCAGGCGAAGCACGCGGCTGCCACACTCTCCGAGTGTTGGGTCGTTGTTCAGGATGCGCTGGATGAACTTCCGGAAGTCATTGCGTTGTGCGCGGGCCATGCCAATCTGCCGCCGCTGCGCCCGCCATCCTGGTGCGGCCTGCATCCGCTGCTCTACAACACGCTGGATGTGGTCAACTGTCACCGGCCCATCGCCTGTGTCTGGCTCGGCCTCGTCCTCCTCATGCTCCAACGGGAGCAGAGGCGGGAGCTCTGCGCCCTGCCGCCGACTGCGTTTCGCCTGCAACTTGCTGCCACTGTCATTCACAGCCAGGCTGGGTGCTAACATGGCACACGGCGGACAGCAGCCGCCAGCTCATGCTCGCACCAGTGAGAAATAAAGACTCCACTAGTCATGCGTGTGCGCAAAACTAGGCCGAGCAGCGAGACTCATCAGGGAGCTGGTTGAGATGTGATATAGCAGCTCGTGACATACCACGTGGCTTGGGAAGAAGCCTTCCACATGCTCGCTGCATGGCTCGCGGAATCGGGGGCCGGTCAGCTCCTCCAGCACAGCTGGGGTGTCAGCTCCATGAGCCGCATGCGGCCTGCTCCGCTTTCGCGGGTGTTCTGGCACAGACACAGCGGGTTCCGGAGCTTGTGTGCAGCCTGCAGCCCCTGTGGGCAAAATCACATGTGAGGTGGTGGGGCCTGCTTCCACAGCAGCTGGGGGCTGTGGCCCGGCACTGGCTTGCGGCCCGGGCAGCACGCTTGGCGGCACCTGCTGTGTGCGTGCCTGATCTGTTTGACCAGAAGTCTGACATGCTTCAGCCTCAGCCTGAGGCCGCTGCAGCAGCCTGCCGGGCTGCGGCTGATTATGGCAGGGCTCTGCATGCAACGCCATGTCGCCCTGAGGCACCGCCGTGCCATGCACGCTTGCATGACGTATGGCCTGTCCTCCGGCTGCCACATCATTGAAACACGGTCGCTGCACTGACGATGGCTGCAAATCTTGCTGTTGACTGGCAGCGCCATTGGGGGCTTCGCCCTTGGGTGCATGCGGCGGAATGTGTGCTGACCGGCGCTGAAGCTGCTTCGCCATGCGACCACTTTGGCCTGCTGGCGCCATCGTGGGTTGAGGCTGGGGTTCGAGCGGTGCTTCATCCGCAGACTCGCCATCCACGAATCCATCGTATGGAATCAGGTGTTCCAAAGCAGGGTGTGGAGCAAAGAATGCTGGCAGGCTGGATACTGCTGCACCAGCATCACGGTGATCCTCTATTGCGTGGTTGATGTCCACCCCGCGCAAATCAACTTGCGGCGTGTGACCTGTGGCAAGTGCAGATGGGCAAGGCAGCTGAGCAGACATCTGCAGCTCCGGCGGCGGCCCCCAGTCCACGGACGCTCCTAAAGCACCACTGACTCTGGCTTCAATGCTGTTCCCAGGGAACCCAGGAAGCTGCAGATCGGGTGGACCCAGCTGTGGACCTTCACAGTCACCTGGGAACTCGGACAGGGCTGCAGCTCTCTTTGAAAGTGACATACGATTCAGATCATCAGAGTAGCTGTCTACACTTCTGGCGCGCTGCAGATCGGTTCGTGCGTCGCGGTCAGGTTCTTCATGATGTTGAGCCATCGGCATTGAGAAACTTCTCAGTGTGCCTTGAAGCACAGCTGCTGGTGCAGATCCCATACAGGTGATAGAGCGGGCAGGGCGAGCTGAAGGTGTGGCAGGCCTGTCTCTAGCACTTGCTCCGCTGTGCTGTGACAAGCTGTGGGGGCGTGAGAGCATTGTGCCTGCTGCCGGACTTGCGCTGTGGTGCAAGGTGCCGCAGCTGATTGGGGCTGCATTGCCAGCCGCCTGGTCATCTGCCACAAAAGGACCTGAAGCTCCTTGGAACAGTTGACTGAGGGCAAAGGCAGGTGCATAGGCATGGCCAGCGGCACAGCTTTGCGGGCCCGCCGACACAGCACGCATGCGAGCACATTCATGGGAGGCTAAGGGACCCTGTGCACGTTGCGATGTACGCTGTGAGACGTTCACGTTGCAGCCATCGATTGTCATGAGTTGAGGCTGGAGAAGCTGGCACACGTTTCGGACAACGCTGTCCTGGTGCTGAGCTTGGTGCATGGAACCAACGCATGCGGTGGCCGGTGTGTCTTGATGCTGAAGCGCATAGCCCTCTGTGATCTGGCCTTGGACACTTGGCCTGTTGATTTGGGCCGACCACGGGGCAAACTCAGTCGTGTGGTCTTCATTACGACAGCTGGCATACTGCTGTACCGGTGCTGCTGCCGTGCGGTCCCCCAGTGAGGCCATGCGTGGCAGGGGCTCAACCCCTGCAGCTGTGGGACTTGCAGCCTGAACCCTACTGGGATCACGCAGCAAACTCTGGTCACTGCGATTGTCAGTTTTCAATGGGTAGTCACAACATCTAGGCTGCTGGAGGACGCTGTATGCTGAGACAGCCAGAAGTTCACTTGCAGCTGGACGGTCCGAAGATTCACTGCCTCTTACTATTGCAGTACATGCGGCAGCATCAGCGCAGTTCGGTGGCAGTGTTTCTGCCGTGGCGCCACAAAGTCTGGGGTCCTGCTCTGAGGGCGAACCTTCACAGTTGGATACAGGATCATCAAACGTGCCGGAGCTTGGAGCCTCGTCCAAGGGCTGACGTTGGAAGTCGCTTTGCTCGACGTTTCTATCTGTCTTATCAGGCTCACTCAGCATGCTTCTTCCGAATGAGGCAGCTGCCTGTGGACGCAAGATGGCAGCCTGCCTGTGGTGCACGGCGCCGCTGCGATCGCATGCATGCTGACCACCCCCTAATGGAAAGCAATCCTTCAGTTCTGCAGCGTTCATAGTGGGGGCATACACGGAGTGTGGGTGAAGGTGGCTTTGTTTCATTGTTCTACTGCTTGCCTGCCACCCACCTGCACAGGTACCGCCTATGTCAAGATGGCATATAACGTAACTCCGGATGCAATGAAATAAAACGTTCAGAAGTCATCCATGCATATGTACTTAGGCATTCAACGGCAGCACCAGCGAAAGATACGGGCATGTATGGCAGAGCGAAACCGGAAGATGGCTACAACAAAACACAATTGCTTTCAGACATTCTCCCCCCACAACGGCCAGGCCACATGAATCATCGCACATGATTCAAGTGTGACCCTTGCATCCTCAATGCGGGCACAGAGCTCTCTGATATGGTCTTCGAGGTCCAACATTTCGCCGGGACTTATCTGGCCCACCTGCCGCTTAGGGAATACTTCTTCATTCTGGCCATCTAGGCCAGACATGATGCGGACATCCCATTTCCAGTGGAGGCTGTGGAATTGTTGCTGCAAAGCCGTGCCGACGACATGCAAAAGCTGTTGGTATGGGTTCAAAATTGCTTCAGGCCCAGTCACCACGTCAGGTGATGACAAAGAGGCACCAAATTCCATTGCAAATCAACACCAATTAGTCCTACACAAAATATAGGATTGGTTATTTGCTGAAGACCAGGACATTGACAAATTTCAAAACCACGGCATGTTAACAAGGCAATAGGTCTTCCAGTCTTCTACCCCGGACATTCTGACAGCGCGAAAAACTTCGAGATGGTGCTCAAGAATAATGCAGAAGCGCCGCGCACATATTCTAACGCGCGCTCCGCGAGGGTCCTTAGCAGCAACCGCATGACGAGATTTCAGGGCTCAAACAGCAACAGTCACTTACCATATCAGTTATTGATGGCTTCTAGTTCAATTGATGCTGGTAGATGTCAGTGCGTGCGCAGCAAGGCCCCCAACATCTGTGCAAGCCATCCACGCGTAACACATATGCTTGCTACAATCCTATGCCTATGAGACGACCTGGACAGAACGGTCTACGCCATCGACATCCACTGTGGCTCAGCCACATGCAGTGCATAGCTGGGGCCAGCTGTGATCATGTGTGAGGGAGCTCAATGCCACTGTCATTTGCCATTGCCGTCTGTGTTTGCATGACAACGGACACACTTTCCGCGACAGCTGACAAAACATCGAAATCATACCAGTGTGATCAATTCGACATGATTGAATATCTCCGTTCTGGACTGGGTGCTGGACCACTCGTAGCTGATCGACGAGCGGCGTTTGCTGGCAGCGTCATACTGCCGCTTGCGGGACGTCTCCCATGGCATCGCCCAAGCTTCGGTGCTTCATTGTAGCATCGAAGAGCAACTGCAGAAACGAATTTGCAGTGTTCAGGGCGGTGCAGGCCGTCGCAGCGGCTTCCACATGGTCCTATGACGGAACATAGCATTAACAGCAGAGGCCATGAAACTGGCTACATGACGATCGTGAGGGCGTGGAATGTCTTCGCTCAATACGTTTGCAACATGTCCGCACCGGCCGACTTGTGTTGAACTCCATGGCCATGCATGGCCCTCGTCAACAAACAAGCCACAAACAGGCAGCAAGTCGACTTTCACAGATGAAGAGTGATGCTGCCAGACACTGAGAAACGATTCGTTAAAGCTTACTGTGGCTGCAGCATGTAGAGATGACTACGTACGAGATATGGTGCGGCTATGAAGCTTAGCTGTCTTGAACGAGACGACAGGTTCGTATCGAACGGAAAAAGGTTTACGACATCCTTACATCCTTTTGAGTAATCATGAATATTCATGTTAAGCCTCCGCATGGTGACCCAACTTTGCGTCCCATTGAAGCATTCTATCGCAATTTGTCCACCAGAATTTCATCTAGAATTTCCGCCATCAGAGCCTACTTTGCTCGAACCTGCAACACCAAAGCATTCCTCAAGCAGCACAGCAATATCCTCAAGCAGCACAGCAATATATGTCCTTTTAATTTTCAGCGACTTCCTGCCTGTGGATTACAGCTGGTACAGGTCCATGTATCTCGTATGAGATGTCATGCTTATTTCGACATGCTGCACCCCTTCATCAACCGATACCATCCGTTAAACACAGACGGAATGCTGGAGTGACGAGCATATCAACGGCCACACTTGGCAGACACATCATTACAGAAAGAGACAAGTGCCACAAAATGCAGGGCCAGCCGTGGGTCTGGCTTGCTCATAAATGGCGCTCCCGAGGAATCATGCAGGCAGGCTGATCAGGACGCAGCCAGGTGTCAGCTTGACGCAGCTCTGGAGACTCATGGGGCATGGGTGAGACAGCAGGCACAGTTTACGATCATCTGCCCTTTATGGAAGTCAACACGTGCAGTGCGTCTGCCACGCCCCAATACAGTCTGTGCTCTGGAAAAACTGCAGTCAACCCAGTGGCTGCAGCAGACCGTAGCATAGTGGTTGGTGACATGTTCACTGCAGCAGCGTGGCGGACATTTGAAAATTTTGAAGCATGATCGAGTATTGTCTCGGCCAGATGCAACTGCTATCAGCCTGCTCGCGCACGAATCCAGGCTACTCATGCCTGCTCCAAAACACCTTGCTGATGGCAGTGCAGCGTGGCAAGATGAGATTCAGAACATTCATGATCGGCGCTTCCACGGCTGTGTCACACTTTGCGCAAGCGCAATGACTGAACTTCCAGATGGGAATGAAGCATATGGAGAGTACACCTGAAAGGGCAGTGGACCCCAGACATACCCACCGCCACGCCTACTTACGATCGTGACTTCCAATGCTATTACTCAGGCGTATCACTAGCATTATATGCTGCGGCTCGGTGCTGTGAGGCGCATGCATGCCTTGTCTATGACTTTCGTTTTTGCGTATCGCATCGCATGTTATTTGTTGCCACAGAGAAGGGCTCAAAAGAAAGACAAGGCCACCTCCAGCTCATGCTCTAGTAAGCCACTAAAACCTGATGGCCTGTCTATGTAGCTTCAGATTCGTGCCAGAATGGTTTTTCCTTTCAACAGACGTGTTGGTAGCCATGGAGTGCAAGCAACACTGAAGCCACAAAACTGCAACAGCCACATTCGGCCAGGCTTCAGAAGCGGTGTGCTAAGTCACCGCGAGCTTGTGATCACACGATTCGTCTGGAGTAAAGTAAACCAAAGTATGCACTTCCCTGGTCCAGAGTGCACGAGATTAATCATACAATACATCGGTAGATGAGATTTCACTGGAATCCACAATGGATGACAGTGTGTAATTCTCGAGCTGAAGTTTGAAGGCACACCTGACTCCAAAAGCATGTCTTGAGTGCACCAAACTTTTCCTGGCAAGCATTTCGCTGAACCTGTACCCGACCGAGCCTGTCAGAGTAAAGCAACGCCAGTAATGGATATCCAAGCAGATGCGATTTGTATTCGTCTCATGCACGGCTGGAAAGGCATGTCAGTTGCGCCATTTTGGTCTTGGCAAGATGCACACGTGCGGCAGCGACGATTCGACGCACTGAGCATATGCGACCGCCTGCATTTTGCAGGCGGTCAAAGCATTGGCCATACGCTTCAGAACTCGATCGTGAGTTCTGTGCGCGCCTGCAGCGCCCATGCCTGTGAAGCGCCGTTAGCTCTTACCGGTAGACAGGGACAAGCCAGAGCAAGCAGCGATATGGTCGTGATTGAACTCAGTATTTTGCAGATGCTAGTGTCGCCACCGCAATGGACGCCTACAATGCTGCCTTGGAATGAAACGTGAAGTGATCACCACCAATGCAAGCGCTTACAAACCAATCACCACCAACGCAAGAGCTAGCAGCGCGCAGGTGTCGCAATGCACATACTACACGTGCATACCTGGCGGAACAGCGCAAGTCAAGACCAGACGATGATTGCATATGCAACAGTTGGGCTACCTGATGATGAAACGCCTGAGTCATGTCTGCTTCAGATGGTGCCGCCTCGCGAGGCCTCGTTCACGCTGTTTCTATGGCTTAGGTGGTCCCCCGGTGTGTTTCAAACAAGCCATGGACAGCTGGGACGGTCACCGCGAGCCGGCCGCGAGACCGAGCAAGTTCCAGCAGTCGGACGATGCATGTGTTGGTGCAATTATATCATTGTATGGGTCTGCCCCATTCTGACCTATGATTGGTCGCGCGATCGCATTTCAACGGCATGAGACTTGCCTTGGACACAGATCGACGCGGGCCAGCAGGCAGCACTCCCCAAATTATTAGAGCGTTATGGTTCATAGGTCAAGTAACCAGATTACGACAGAACTGCTGCGGCATGAAGCTAATTTACAGACATTTGCTGGACAACCCGAGAAGCAGTTGCGGGCTTGGCAGCGTGCATGCGCATTCCTACAGGCGCATCTACCTCAATTGAAGTTCGCAGAAGCGTCACTTCTGGATTCTTCTCTGCGGCTGCTGTCGTGTTGTGAGTCGTGCGCTGCAGGACTCAAACAGCAGCACATCCAGGTGCTTCAGCACCAGGCCACGTTGCAATATCACTTCGTGCGGCTCCTACATGATAGAAAAGACTTCAAGCTGGTGCTTGAGCATGGCCTTGGGCTGTCATATTCCCTACAGCAAGACAAACAGCAACCCTGGGCTGAGCAGCTGCAACAGAGTTGCATGACGGCAGTCGTTTCTGCTACCTACCATGAAGCCCTCAGCCCTTCACACTTTGCGCAGTGTGCATCTGGAATCAACGATGTGACCAGTTGTGAGGCGTCGCAGCTTGCACGCAACTTGATTCTCGCACACATGGGCCACCGTGGTACACAGCAGTTGACGGACACCGAAGCCTTGGCTGCCTATGCACTGCTGGCGAGACCGGGTGCACCGATGAAAGATGCTGAAAGAGTGTTTGCTCGATTGGCTCACAGCTGTTCAGACTCCGCTATGGAGTGCCTTATGCAGGCCATGCTAGCACGTACCTGTGCCACCACCTATACGTGCATCTGGAAGATCGCACTGTCAGAGTGCGTGCGCAGGTCGTCCATGTTCAAGTCCTACTCAGAATCCTGCCACCTCATACGGATCCTGTTTGTTGCACAGGCTGCACTGGCAGAACCCAGCTGCGCCTCGTTTAACTTTCTTCCAGGTCTCTCTCATATGCTGCACAAGATGCGAGATGGAGCATGCAGCGACTCCAGTGCATTGGCCCTAGAAGTTTCGGTGATCAGTGCGACCGCAACCATAGCAGGGACCACAGCTACGGTCTCCGGAGCGGCAGTCACTACCGCCGCAGGGCAGCAAGCTGGAGCGTGTTTGCAGCTGATACTTCAAGCCGCACGAGTGCTGTGCGGCCTCGCGAGGAGCAGCACTGGGGGCGCAGCTGTCTCACAGCTTTCCTGTGCGATCTCAGCTGCATCAGCGGTACTACTGGCCTGCTGCCAACGGCAGAGCAGCATGTCTGCCAGAGAGCTCATGACAGTGCATCACGAGGGGCAGCAGATCGTGGACACCGCCCTTGAAGCATCAGAAGCCATACCAGAGGCACTTGCATCTCTCCCAGGCAGCACCAATGTCCTACTAGGGTCTCTGCGGTGCGCTGCTGCAGTCTTGAATGCCGCCCATCTATGCCTGGTCTCACAGCATGTTCATTCACAGTTGTCTACGCCCAGCCTGGGGATGCACGGGGTTGAACACACGCAAGGCAAAAGTACTGGATGAGGTAGACCTATTTCTCTGTTTTGCAAGCCACACATCACGTCGTTCGTTCCGCCTGCATGTGTGCCAACCTCATCAAGAATCTGTGTAAAGCAGCACAACCAGAACATCTCGGCGCACGAGCATCAGCAAGCCCCCTGAAATCGCACACTGAGTGCCTGATCTATAGTGCACACGTGCTCAAGTCCGGTTTGCAATGCAGGCGGGTCAGCTCCAGCATGTACAATTGCGCACTGGACATGAGGGATGCTGGCAACATCGAGGTGGCCCTGAGTTTGCTGCGAATGTCTCTTGCAACTACCGTTGTGCTAGCTGGTGCCACAGACGACAGTGGAGACGCGGACCGGCATGCCAGTGCCATGCACGACGCTCTCAAGCGGTGCAGCCTGGGTTTCCGGTTGATACCTGAGCAGAACCTCCTCGAACAAGGCTCCTTGGTGTCTCTGCTACTGCTGGTCTGTCAGAGAATATTCAAGCGCGTGGATGTGCGCCCTGCCGCTGCTGTCTTTTGGGACGGTTCCCACATCAAGGTGGCCCAACTAAGACACTGAACACTCGTCTGTGCAGGCAGTTCCGTGTGCTGTATGGACCGCAGCTACCAAGGCCATCAAGTTTGCTGTGTCCCACATGGCCGATTTGCAGAAGCTGGTGCAGATAGCAGATCTTGCAGGATCGCATGTAGCGTGCGGTCAGGGAGTGGCTGCTCCTGACTCATCCCCAGGCAGCAGCCATAGCGACTTCTGTTCATCTGAGCAGGCGTCGGAGGATGTAGACCAGGGCGTGTCTCAGCAGTGGCTGGAAGCACAGCAGGCAATGTGCCGAACAGCCAGCTCTGTGCACAGTCTCCTGTCAGTGATGGTGGTTACAAAAATTTCGGCCTCATGTCTTACGGGTGTGCCTCCCGCGGTGGTTATGCATCGATTGCAGAGACGAACGTGCAGAGGGCACAATTCGGTTTCGTTCTTCTTCATTCTGCAGTGTTGAGCAGTCTTGGCCGTCAGAACTCGATAGTACTATCAGGGAATTCTGCAATGTGTCTTCCAGAGACTGATCTTCCACGGCAGCACCCGCTCATAACCTCTCAGATTGTTTCTCTTCTGCACGTCCAGGAATTCATTGCCAGGATAACAGTTCAGCACCTGATCCTCAAGCTGTATTTCAAGCTTCGCTGGGTTGACCACACCAAACGATGAACATTTGTGCAGGTTTCCTGAGTTCCTGCATACCAATGGTGCTGGACATCCGTGCGATTGCTGTCCTTGCTGGCAACACCGCTGCTGCTGCGCAAGTCTCATGCTCTTTGCTGTCATGTGCGCAGATGGGTGGCCAGGCAGAGGCGGAAGTGGGCGCAGCGCGACAGCGTTGCAACTCCTGCCTGTGCACAGATGGAACCCGGCAGTCTGTCAGGCTTCTGCAGAGACTAGCAGCCATGCAGCGGCGCGCGCCGCTGCCTATGTTTGGGCAGAGAAGTGGCACAACCTCTGTCGTGGCGCAGCATTCCTCTCCTGACAGCAGCTACACAGCCATGGAGGAGCTGTCAGCGATGAACAGTGCTCCTGCAGCAGCTGGCAGCAGCATCGCAGGGAATATCTGTGCGCGTGCCTCTGCTGCTCTGCGGCTCCACCGTGACGCGGCAGAGCGTGTGCAGCGCGCTGGGGCGGCAGTCCAGGAGGTTTCTCTTGCAGCTGCAGAACTGCTGCTCGTTGCTGAAAGCCTTGCAAGCTGTGGTGATGAGCTGTGTGCGATGGGACATGCCAAGTGGGCGTCCAAGGCTACCGCAACGGAGTTGGCCGCACTGCAACAGGCACTTGGCGCCAGTGCAGGCTCCGACAGTCGGCTGCAGATGGCCGCAATTGCCTGCTGCCAGCGCATGGCAGTCATGGCGTGCTCCGCGGTGGAGGCGGCGTGTCATGCGCTGGAGCGTTGCATGAGGGTAGACAACGGTGCCACCGGCAACACGCTCTCCCTGGCCGGCTGTGGCCGCTGGCACCTGAGCCTTCAGCAGGCGCAGAGCGCTCTGCTGGCTGTGCGGATGCTGCACGATCTCGGGCTGAGTGCGATGCTGATCAGCTAACGACGCCGTGCAGCTGGGTTGGTCGAGATGCCAGTCACGTATCCATGCATCATTATGCATTACAGGCAGTCAGCATGTGGTGTGGCATGTCGCACGCAGACATATTGCATATGGAGTAGCTACATTGCCACTGGAAGGCTTGTGAAGTCGCACGTCCAGGCGCGCCGTGACTCTGTCCTTTTGCATGGTCCCAGAAGCCACCTGCATTGCAGTTCGGCCTGACAGCGCGCGTCTCGGTGCAGGGCGGCAGGCTCTTCACTGGCAGAAGCTCTCTCACCGCTTCCTATCTGCGCTCGGGCTGCATTCCCCTGCACAGCTCATCAGTCCCCCAGCTCACTGGCCCCTCACAAGGCTCAAGCGGTATGTGCTGCTGGCAGCAGACAGCTCCTGCCCCGCCCTGGCAGCGAGCCTTGCCCTGCACAGCGCCGCCGCGGCTCTGCAGGCGCCGGGAGACGCCGCCGCAGAGGCTGCCCTTGCGAGCCTTGATGCAGCTGGTATGGAAGATCTCAAGGCCAGCTCCAGCGGCAGGGGTGACCCGGCTTTGGAGCGTGCTCTTGCGGTGTCTGTGGACACCATGGCGTCATGGGAGGCTCTCGAGGACCCCCCTGAACTGACCCCCGCTCACGCGCAAGATGACAGCACGCAGCTGTCGCGTCTGTGCTGGGTGCACCGGCGGCACATTCTTGCAGAGCTCGCCTGCAGGGAGGCCTTTGCTGCGGAGCTACAACAGTGGTCAGCGGCGCTGGCTGATGGGTACCAAGCGATGCGGCGCCGCGGCCACCTGCTCGTCCTTAGTGGCGCCCAGGTGGCCCTCGACCCGCGCTCGCTCTTCGGACACTATGCTGCCCAAGCTCTGCTGAGATCATCAGGTCTCGATGCTCCGGAACTCGGCGGCTGTGCCCCGGTGAAGGCACGTGACCAGAAGCGACCTGCGCGCCTCCGCAGCCGAAAGCAGACGGCAGCGAAGACTGCAGCTGCTGGACAAACGCTATGTCTGTGGATCCACGACGTAGTACAGCTGTGTACAACTTGGGGCAATGCGGACGTGTTCATGCTGCTGCATGTCATGGCATGTGTGTGCGCGGGGCAGGAGCTCCGCAGCGCAGCACGCGCCGCCATGGCGCCGGCACTGCTATGCGCTCGCGGCGATCTGCAGCTGCAGCAGTGCACCTCGTCGGCGGTGGCGGCACAGGACGCTCTGCTGCTGTTCTCCAGTGCGATTGCAGTGTTGCCATTCGGAGCACGCCGGTGTGCTCCGGCCTGTGAGGATCTGGCGCTGTTTGCAACTTCCTGTGGTGCTGCGGCTACAGCCTTTCTGGCACTGCAAGTGGCCGGTCGCCTCGCAACAGCCAACGCTGTGCTGATGTCACTGCTAGGCAGCCCGTCGGCAGGTGCACAGGATACCCATGGCCGGACGTGGGAGGATGCAGAGGGAGATGTGGTTTTGCATGCGCTGCATGCATGCAGCGGAGCTCCGGCTGAAGGTACGCTGGCGGCCATCCTCATTGCATGTGACAAATGTCAGTGCTGTGCTGTGCATGCCAGAGCACCTTATGGTAGTCTGGCCTGTGCGCAGCTACAAGCTTACATGTCTGTGCAGATGCTGCAAGCCATGAAGCGGGGATGCACAGGGTGGTCCAGGAGCACTGGCCACGGCACGCAGACACTGTGGCCATGACGCATGCGGTCGACGCGCTCGGCCAGCCGCCATGCCTCCTTGTGGCGTCGTACGCCTGCCACGACCCCGACGCTGGCGCACCAGACTGCGATGCCTGGGCCGTCCGAGCTGCAGTGCAAGTGTTCCCTGATGCAGCCGCAGACCACAGCACGCCGTCGAAAGCTGGCAGCTCCCACACGGCCGTGCGCTCCGGCGACCGCGGGGCCTGCTGCAGAGCGAGTGGCGCAGCAGGGGGGGCCCTGCAGGCGGCGCTGCAGACTGTGCGGGGGATCCTGGACGACAGCGCGGCCGGTTGCAAGCGCTGGACGGCTGCAGCCGCTGCATCAGCTGACACGGGGGCAGAGGACGGCTCGGGAGCGCCGCGCGAGGTGCTGCAGGCAGGGGGCAGCCCAGTGACCAGCGAGAGTGTGCAAGCGGGGGACAGCAGGCAGGAATGGTGGTCTTGGCGCAAGGAGCTAGACGAGCGCCTGGGTGCTGCGGTGCAGGTTGTGCGTGAGCTATGTGCTGGGCCGCTGCAGCATTGCTTGTCGCCCCCTGCCACACAGTGCAACTCGCAGCCAGACGATCGAGGTGACACTGCCTCCAGCGGCAGGCCAAACGGGCGGCCGGTGGAGGTTCTCCTTGGCTGGGATCTGCACTGCTTCCCATGGGAAGCGATCCAGCCGTTCGATGCACACGCAGTCTTCAGGTCACTGCCGGGAGCATGCCTGCATAGCCAGGGCCCACCCACAGGGCCATTCAGTGTGGACATGCACCGAGCCCTGTACGTTGTGGACCCTGCTGGGGATCTGCCAGGCACCCGGAAACGGTTTGGGCCGTGGTTCCGGTCGATCGACGGCTGGCACGGCACGTGCGGAGCGCCCGCAATGCAGCAGGGGCAGCTTCACGGCCAGATGCATGGGCGAGACCTCTTTGTGTTCCTCGGGCATGGAGCCGGTGCGTTGACGTCGTGTATGTGCAGCAGCTGCATCTGCCTCTTCTGCGTCCACTGTATCACATGGCGCTGGCGGCCTGTGGCCGCCCATTGCTTGCTTCCTAGTGATCCGTCGAGCGTGGCACTACAAGCTAACTATATACAGCACTTGCACCACTGACACCGATGCTGGCAGTGCAGGTCTTCGGGGCGACACGGGCTGCCTGCCTGTTCCTGCTCCAGCAGCAGTGCTCATGGGGTGCTCCTCAGCAAGCCTAGGTGAACGTGCCGGAAGCGGGGTCGCGGCTGCGGGCCCCACGGCTGCATACCTCGCCGCCGGGAGCCGGTGTGTGGTGGCAAACCTGTGGGACGTCACTGACCGAGACATTGACCTATTCACAGAGGCGATGTTGCGACGGTGTGCTGCCTTCCTTCCTGCTCAATGCTGCCCCATCCAAACCCCAAACACATGCCTCCGAGCTACCCGGACACGCCAGAGAATGGGGCGCCTGGGCACTGGAGTCTGAGGACGCTCATGTATGCAGATCCGTGAGCCCCACTGGCAAAAGCGCAGAGTGCAGCAGGACGCACGAGCAGCAACGACCCGCTGTGGCGCACATGGACGATACCGCCGCCGCGCTTGCGCAGTTGGACCTGAACACAGTGGCTGTGCCGGGCGCACCCGGGCAGGCCGGGTTGCAGCGCCAGCGGGCCGCGGGAGCCAAGCGCAGGCAAGGCCGCGGGGGCCGCTTGCAGCGCCTGGCAGCTGAGGCAGAGGCTAATGAGGCTGCATGCCCAGGCGGTGGCGGCGCTCCTGGGCAGGCGTGCCAGCGCCCTGCACACGAATCAGCGCCACAGGACAGTGCTCAAGTGCCGCACGCGAGTCAGTCCAACACAGGCGTTCGTCGGTCTCGGCGCCTCGTGCCGCGGAAAAAGACTGCAGTGCGGGCAGCTGAAGGCGCTGAGGCTGCAGCAGCACACCAGGCGCTGCATGCAGAGAGCCCTGGAGGCACTGGAGACGCGCTGTGCGTCACCAATGCTGCAGACTCGCGTGACGGGGTGGGATCCGTGGCGCAGCTCCGTCATGACGTTGCTGAATGCAGTCAGGTGCAGGGGAGGGGCACGGGACATAGCTTGGTCCAGGAACATCGGGCAGCTGTGAAGGGGGGTGCACCGTGCGCTGATAGGCCATGCTCTGATGACAGCACACTTGGCCCGGTAGAATTTGTGGCCTCCAGTGTGCAAGCGAGCCGCAGTGCATGTCGCTTGCGTTGGTTGAACGGGGCTGCCCCTGTGTGCTATGGCATTCCGACTATTTTTTCTTATCACACCTCAGGATCCAGGACATAGTATGCGTGGGTGCCTGATGGTCGCATTCGTCACAATTGCATTTATTGAGCCCGTTGCCGCTGACCTAGACTGGCTGAGCTGCTTTAAGTACTTTTTATACTGACTGACAGAATTGGGGCCTGCCGGTTAGCTCCATGCTGGTGCCGCGCATGCCTGATTCTTGTTGTGCACTGATCCGAACCTGCATGAACTGGATCAGGCGCCATTGCAGTGCTTGATGCGGGTGGGGCGGATCAGCCCTGCGGCCACACTCAAGGATGCATGCCGGGCTGTCTGCAAGGTGCGACAGTGCAGGGTGGACAACTCGAAGATTGGCCCGGAAGTTCACGATTTGTGACAGATACGTGTAGGCTTTGTCGCTGCATGTGTCGCCACCCGTGCTGATCTCGGAGTCTAGAGAACATCGTATGCGCGTACATACCGCAACGCTTTGCTACGTGAACCGTCTGACGTGTACTGCTACATATCGTATTGTTGCGTTCACATGGGAACGTCCTTGTGCGCCCGTGCATGATTGCGCAAGAATAGCCGCAACTGTCTACATGCATGGGCCTCGACAGGTGTATTCAACCGCAAGCAGCTTGCAAGGAAGCACGATGAATCGTCAACTCTGGCAACATCGTAGTGGCTTCCTTCAGAGCATGGCGTGGCTTGACAGGTGCACGTGTTTAAGTTTGGTTTTAAGAGGTCTCGTTGCTCTTGTCGCGTCACAACGCCGCCCGTGTCCAAGCACACTTCTGTAGCGGCCCGCCCTACATTGAATACGTAACATATCGTGTATCATATGCTAAATTCTTCATCACCGGTGCCTCGACAATGACTCGTCACTGTCGCATGCGGGCATGTAACCGTTGCACCCGGCACGGCTGTGCACCAGTGCCGCACAGGTACGACAGCAGGAACATAGTATATACAGAAGCTATGCAGTGCAGTTGTTTGTTGGGCTGTTCCCGGCCTGTGAAATGCTAGAAAGGTACGCAACTTGACACGGAAGTCTGCAGGAACTCAACAAGGACCAGGCCTCAATCATCAAGAGGGCCCCCGCCTGCGCCACCCTTACAAGACATTCCTCCTCCACCCCCACCTCCTCCACCTGGTAGCGATGGTGGAGGTCCTCCGCAACAGGTCTTCTGGACACGGAGGAAAATCTTCGCAACGCTCCTGGTGGGATCAGGCCTGTGGTACTGGAGGAATTATGATGCACTGGATCCCCACGTGACATTCTTATCAAGAGATTCTACACCCAATGGAATGCAGCTGATGGTGTCGCCCACGGGCGAGCCGTATGGGATAACGATGATACCGACGAAGACTGGGGATACGCACATGATGATGTTGGATGCCTATGGAAACATATACTATGACCCAAACGATCGATCACTGGGCATTTATATCGTATGCTCTCCTTCCACTATGATATGCTGTATCGAATGCTGCTCACATAGAATTTTCTGTCATGCTTCGTCCAATGGTATGCTCTGCAATGTGTTGTCATGAAGAACAAGCCATGAACAGGATGTGCCAGCAGTGCTCGCAATATAAAATCTTTGCACTGTGCACATGCGACTCTTGTGCACTGTCGTCTCCACATACAATCAGCACACTCTGCGGTGGCTTTGCAGGTTGATCGCAATGCAAATCTCGTCAACGCATATGTATCACCCACAAAACCAGGTAGGGTTGAGCTTGAAAAACTCGGCAATCTGGCTGACATCAAGCGGATACCGATTGCGGGCATCGCCGATATTCAGTTGCAAGAGGATGGGCAAGTCATGTGGGCGTTTAGTGACGAAACAGAACCCCTTGCGATCAATCCCCTGGCCCTTGTGCAGAAGGATGCAGAGGTGTGTGGCTCGGAGCAAAATGCCTATCGAATTTCTCAATGACCTTTACTAGTGTGATCTGTTGCATTTTTACATCAGCGATCGTCCATGGCGGAGAGGATGTATGCTTGCAACATGGCATGCTGCACATAGTCAAACCATGCGTGCTTTTGCATTGAGATGTTGAGAAAGTACTTTGAATGTCCTGACACGGTTCAGTGGGCAATATCAGGCAGGCTTTCTGTGATTCCAGAGCAAGGTGGCCTGCTACAGTGTGCACAGGTCAGCAAGGGGGCACTGCTGATGCTAGCACCGCTTGCAGGGAAATTTCCTTGGCGCAGCTTTCCCTGGGCAGGTCAATGAGGGCGTCATTGAAGTTCTCAAGGAACGGAAGTCTTTCTTTAGTATGTTTGGGAAAGACAATGCAGATTTTGGGGGGCCACTGAAGCCTGACTATTAGACGTGTTGCAATTCGCGAAATTCTACACACGAGTTGCTTGCATGGAAATGGCCATGCAGGCGATTGCGTTTTCAGTTCCGCCCTAGCCCTATCCGTGTTATTTCTGTGGATTGTGATCCCTTGCTGCATCATCCAGTTGCTTTGGCATATCTGTTCACAATTTTTTTGACCAAGTGGCTGTGATGCACCTGCGTGCCATGTACACGTCGACCATCCTAGAGTGCAGTCTGCGTTGCAGACGCTCGCAGATGTTTTGTCAGACAAAGTTATGGTGCCAGACAAGGTTATAGGGGCTAGAAGCAGCAGGCTACCCTGGCTGTAGCCTGCAAATGTGAACGTGCCAGAGCGCAGCACAGCTTCTGTGGTGTGAGGCTCCCGACAGTTGTTCAGGGGACCGAGGTGGATGTGGCAAGTGCATGGAAATGCGTGTCTGAAATGGTGCGAAATTGTGACTCAGGTGTCCTGACTGGCCTCATCGTATGTCAGTATGTGCAGGCCGTGCGGGCAATGCACCGTTGGTCTTGCACGTCAGGCCGCCTCGTCAGCTGCGTCACAGAACAGCGGCAGTAGGAGAGATGTTACAGCGAAACAGTGAAGAGCCCAAAGCTCAAACGTTGTGGTTCAGAGTTAGAGGAACAGGTTTTGGAGTTTTCGGGTGTGGTGTCTGCCGTGCGGCCGACCTGGCCAATGACCCGTGTTCTTCCTGTGGCAGGGGCCCCCGTATTATTCTTACGCGCACGGTGTGCCCTCGCCACCCGCGCTGGCTTAGGTTCTCGACGGAAGTCAGCAGCACGAGCAGTGAAGCAGCAGCAGAAACACTGGAAACCTTCGTTTGTCAGAAAGGAAAGCCAAGACCACCTTTGTGGCCGGAGTGCGTATAGATACTATGGCGCTTCCGACTACATCCGCGTTGCCGGAGCTGTCCATTGCGGTAGACGTTCGAGACTCGCGACTGGAACCTCAACAATGTGATGAGTGTATAATTTTTGATATTTAACGCTGGACTCTTGATTCGCGCAGGGATACCATTGCTACATGTCTTCGTTGTGAGGATGGCAGCAATGTCCCTGAAAATCTCAAGCACGCTGAGGATCAGCCGGGCAACTGTAGCCTATGCAAGCGCAATCAGAAACCTGGCAAGAACACCGCGTCGAGTCACACGTATCTGTGCACGTATCTGTGCCGGGCTATTTGGGGCGTATGCTGCAAGATGGCTGCAAGGCAGATCAAACAGCTGCTGTCAATGGTATTACTCGAGTAGGCAGGAATACCAGGGGTTCTCGAGTGACCTGCATTGGTTGCAAGTACAAGATGCAGTGTCGGGTGTTTTTTAACCATCCCAATGACTGGTACATGTTGCAATCATGGGATGCATGGCAGTGATCCCACACAAGCCTACAAAGGCCAGCGACGAAACCCTTATAGACTGCAAGCTATTATTATTTAAATTGTATGGCAGAAATGTTGTGATTGTCGCTACTGCAGCGGTCTGCTGGTGTCAGCGTTGACAAGCCACTCGCAGGTACATGCTTAGCCCACCGTATATCTGCCACAAACAGTGCCATAATCTGCCACAGCCAGAATGTGGCACTGATTTCATTCTCTACTCGCGTCGACTCGTTAGCGTGAGATCAGATTTGTGGTGTGGTCACATCACGCAAGCCAACCGGCTCGAAGGTACGACCAGCCTAAAAGATGACAAAGAGATCAGTAAGGTGTATGTTTACGACTTTTTTGCGAGAAACGACGGATCGACGAGCAACCGTCCGATCGGAAGCCTGCGACAGCCATGGCAACACCGATTGGTTGGAGTTTCCGGCCGCAAAGGGCAGCTCTAGTTCACAATATGGTAGACGAAGGATTTTCGTGATGCTGCTGCTGCTGTACTGCTCGTGCTGCTGACTTCCGTCGAGAACTCATGCTAGCGCGGGTGGCAAAGGCACACCGTGCGGGTGAGAATAATACGTGGGGGCAGGGGCATCGGCACACCTGCACTGACTTGGCCGACAACACGTGCTCCGATGCAGCGATACTTTGCTATCACTAAAATGGAATATGGCCCGTTGTTTCATGCGTAGTGTAAAGGGCTGCTCTCCCACGAGCACAGCGCACATCATGTGTGCGCATTGTCCATGCATGCGACAACGCGGGCTGTTCCCTATCGACAGCTGTGCTCGGTAGGTGCTCTTATCAAAGCGCGCAATATGCTGCGATCATGCCGAAAAAAGCTACCTTCAGGCGTGGTCTGTAAGCAACTGTCGTCCTCATCTGAACACAATAGCGTGTAGCGTGGCGTTGCATTCAATTTACACTTGGCACATATCACGCCTACTTTTCCAATCTGCCGCTGTCTTCCCGCCTCTTTTAGCCTGATTCTTAAAAATCTCACAGGTGTATCATTGGACGCTCGCGACGCTGTCTTGTGCTCCTCTCATCCTTGCTGCCCTGGTGTTAGACGCTGACCGATGCGAAAAGCCTGTGGAGTCTCGCAGCAACTGTTCTACCGCACGCCCACCGCAGTAAGCTGGATCAGGCAAGCTTCATCCTCGTCGGTGCGTGGCTACTCGTGAACATTCTCCGGCCCTGTTATTTGAGATAGTCGTTGCCGCGCTGCTTGGTGTACGGAGCCGCTTTCTGCGCGGGTTGAGCAGCTTCCATACTAACGCTACCTATTTCATTACAAATTGCAGCGCATGGGGATCTCCTATCAGTTCTGGGCTAGCAAGCCTGTGGCTGAACGTGAATTTGCCACAGTCGGCAAACTCCCAGGATTGAGTATACATGCACCCTCTGCATTACTGTACTAGCATGGATGTTGTAGCGCATTTCTTCAGATCTTATGCCCGGCTCATGAACGGCATTGGGTGTAGTGGATGTATGACATCTAGTGCGCACGCTCAGATAAGTAGTTTCTCACGCGAGGGCCGCATTCTTAAGTACGTTGGCCTTGATTACGTTCATGTTGTGCTTGCGCAAATAAATGATATTCAATATTTCTGCGTGGTACGCGAAGCTCTTGGCTCCGACGCTAGTAGACGTACAGCTCTTGACAGCAGTACCCGAACGGCAGAGATTCATTTCAGAGGTATCGAACCGCAGCAAGACAATTCACTAAGAAGTTGTGTATGCCAGATTATCTCCATCGCAGCTCTGCTTTAACCTATGCCCACGTGTGCAGGCAGCATCAGCTGCTCTTCACAGTGAAGCCACACCCACACCCAAGGGCGGAAATGCTCCACTGCAACAGCCGATTGATACACTCGAGCAGCCTCGTCACTCAGGCACCTTTTGGGCGGTCGAGCCACCATTGCCCATCGTTGAGCCAGGAAAGAAGTTGAGGAACTCTCGTTTTGTTCCCCTGTGTTTTGACAACCCAGAGTCGTCATATCGGGACATCTCCACATACTCGCTCACACGGGGCATCGCAGTTCTGACTCTCTGCAAAATCAAGCCATTAGTCAAGAACGCGGACACTCTATATTCATGGTCGAGAAGGCTGTTGGGGCCAATCCCCGCCTTGGTGATGCGACATTCGTTTTTTGCACACTTCTGTGCAGGTGAAGACCAAGAGGTGCGCTGCGATTCTGATCCTACGCATTTGTCTTGCAATACCTGCAACATACCTTGAAGTGCATAAAATTATGGGCGCACGTTCGTGGAGCTCCCGAGTGACGCACTGACACTGCCTTGACCCCCTCGTCCTCAGGACCCCACTCCGCCTTGGCAACTAGCCGTATGACCTGTGCAGAGCATCCAGCCGACGGTGCAAGAGCTCCACAAGCATGGCATTGGGTCAATACTTGATTATGCTGCGGAGAGTGATGTGCACAGCGGCAAGGGCGTTGCGGGAGCCGACTCCCTCTCAGAAAGGAACTATGCGACCATCGTCAGGACTTATGGATATGAGAGTGAAATGAAGTGTGATTCACACGTCCAAATCTTCATGCGCGCCCTGGAGGCTGCCAAGACTCTGTCCGGGCAAGGATTTGCTGCCATAAAAGTGCGATTCAACAAAATGCACATACATAGTCCCGACGGCCTAGCACACAGCAACACCTGTTGACAAAGGGGCTGCTTCAGCCTCTCAATCACAGTGCAGGTAACAGCATTGGGGAATCCAAACCTGCTGCACATGATCAGCCGGACCATTGAGGAGCTGACTCGGCTGTTTGCGCGGTTTGATCGAGACTGCAATGGCTACATAAGCAAGGTAAAATTTCTGCTTGCTACGGTTTGTGTAACATTAGTGACAATGCAGGAGTGCTGGTACAGTCTAGTGTTCGCTCTGCCTCTCAGTGTACACCTGTGTCATTTTTTTCGGGTCTGCTTTGTACACATCTAGTGTCCCAGCGTATGTGGTGAACAGCTGTCATCATCCGAGTTTATGAGTTGCACGTGCGTAGCCTGGGAACACCGTTGGTGATCGGACGCAGGCACGCTTGACGAGAGGTGGTGCCGGTGCTGCAGGATGAATTCTATGAAGTGTATCGTGAGATGTTCACAGATGACGCAGACGCCGCTGCTTTATTTGACAAGCTGGACCAACAGCACACCGACCGCATCGACTATGTCTCTTTCATCGACCAAATCAAGGTTGCTGACATCCCCCAGCTCACAAGCAAGTGCAGGGAGCGCGGGCCGCTGACAGAGGTGCGTTGCACACCCGATGTACCCCACCTGATGCTGCCACGCCGCAGTGCGCCATGCAGCTCGAGACGTGTTGTTGCAAAAAGCGCTGCAGTCCTCGTGGCTCGCCTTACCTCATGATTCTGAGCTTCTGCCAATCCGCAGCATCCAGCTGTGGTATGCTTGCACGCTGCTGTTGGCTGCTGACAGGGGGCATGCTGCTGCAGGTGACACCGACAGAGGAGGAGCTGGATCTGTTGAACAAGATGGTCGAGCGGGTGCGCCGGCTGTGCAAGGAGGCCGCCGACGCCAACCTGCGCATCATGATCGACGCTGAGCACAACTACCTGCAGCCTGCGATCGACTCGATTGCGAAGGACATGATGGCAGAGTTCAACCGCGACGTGCCCATCGTGTACAACACCTACCAGTGCTACCTGCGGGACTCCCGTTTCCGCCTGAACTCCGACATCGAGTCGGCGCGGCGGCGGGGGTACAAGTTTGGCGCGAAGCTTGTTCGCGGCGCATACATGGTGCATGAAGAGGAGGCCGCAGAGCAGAAGGGGGTGCCGAACCCGGTGTACGACGGCATCGCTCACACGCACTCTAACTACAACCGCTGCGTGCGCATGGCGATCCAGGAGGCCGCATCTGCTGGGGCAGAGGTCATGATCGCAACGCACAACCAGTACTCGGTGGAGATGGCGGTTCGCCACATGCATGACTTTGGCATGAGGCCGGGAGAGTGCGGGGTGTACTTCGGGCAGTTGCTGGGCATGGCAGACCACCTCAGCTACGTTCTGGGCCGGCACAGCTACAGGGCATACAAGTACGTGCCTTTTGGGCCTGTGGAAGAGACCATACCGTATCTGATCAGGCGTGCACAGGAAAACAGTGGGCTGCTAGGCGGTGTGGCAAAAGAGATGGAGATGCGATGCAGCGAGGTGACTCGGAGACTGCTGGGCAGGCAGTCCTAACGGGTGGGGTAGAGCTCCATGTGTGGGCATTGCAAGCACCCTTTGTGCTGTCGTGCTAGTTCCACATCGCGTATCAGCATCTAGTGACAATGTTGCTTGTCCTGCTATAACTGAATGCACAGTGTGAAAGGTGTTTCAGTCAGCAGTATGCAGTGGTCGATAGCGCAACAGATGATTGTTTTCCGTTACCACGTTGTCATCACGGCGTCTAGGTATGGTGGGTCAAGAGAGATGGCACCTTTTCATTCAGTCCGATGTGTAAC
This sequence comes from Ulva prolifera, assembly GCA_023078555.1. Classification (NCBI taxonomy): domain Eukaryota; kingdom Viridiplantae; phylum Chlorophyta; class Ulvophyceae; order Ulvales; family Ulvaceae; genus Ulva; species Ulva prolifera. Next base: position 11,934,272 of record CM041198.1, on the reverse strand, counting down.
TTTATTTCGATGTCGCGCCATGACAGGTGGCGACAGCCACTACGAGTTTGCCATGAATATCGTAGTGGAACGCAGTGTTTCATTTCAGCAGACCAGGTTGCCCGTCACGGATGTTGTAGATATGCCATAGCCTGGTCTGTGTTGATGTGCAGAGAATTTGTCGAGCTTTACACAAAGTACTTGAGCAGATTTCCAACTCTGCAGGTACTCATTGGCCGCAGCCTACTTCACCTATTCTGGTCAGGGTCGTGGATCGCACAGCTGGCATGCTGCTTCGCAGTCTGCAAAGCTGACACAGGGGACTCATGCAATTGACAGCAGATGGCATCAAACATGTAAGGGTTCGCAGATCAAGGCAAGCAGCACCAGCCTCTGCACTGTACGCAGATAACGTAGCAGCATTGTTTTTTCCCATACATGCATAAGAAATTGAAAACGTGCTACAGAGTGCATTAGAAATGCAGCATTCATCACTATCCCACAGTGATTCCAGTGTGTCATCAATCAGTTCAGACGATGGGGGGCCATGTGCACAATATGGGTGCAATTGGCCACCGCAGACTTCCCCTTGCCAGGTCTCTATCATACTGACCGGCTCAACCAGATGTCTTTCTCCACTTGTCTGGATTCTTGGTTGCTCTAGGCAGTGCCGGCCGGAAAGGTAGTGGCGGCAACACCCCAGCCTGGCCAAAGATTCTCGCGACTGTATCAGATGGTCTTGCCCCTTGTGCAAGCCAGTACTGTGCGCGTTCTATGTTGAGCAGCAGGTGCTTATTCCCATCTTTCTCTGCGGTGCACCACGGGTCAGTGTTGGTGGCTCACGTCGCACCATTGCGGTGCACATCATCGACGCATTATGTCAATTGTGGAACAGCACATATACTGAAGTACAGTCCTTGCAGAAAAATAAAGCCTAAGGGGTCCTACCTGGAACGGGGTCCCATGTCCCTAAGCACTCCAGGTGCCTGCCTGTCACCTTGTAGCGGCTGTCAGCGGCCAGGATGTAGTAAAACGGAGTGCGCTGCGCTCATGAAACCGTCAGTGGTTCAATGGAAAGAAACGTCGGACAGACAAGATGTATGACATCCTCCTTGGCGATTGCATCACTGTTTTTCGCACATTAGTGATACAGAAGTCAGACTCACACCGTGCAGCCGATGTTGGCCAGCCGAATAACCACGCCCATGCTATCCGAATATAGCGTCGAAGTACCTGTGTCACTAGGCTGTGACCCTATGCTTGTTTGCAGCCTACAATCGGATGGCCAGCAGCATGGCTGCGCTCGCGAGAATTGCAAATCAGCTACCAGAATCAACACTTTGAATTCCGGACAGGCAGCAAGTTGTCAGCTGATATGAATTCTGTTGTGGAGGCCTGCAGGTACGTCTGCTGGTCACCAAATTAGGGCAAGTTTTGGACGGTCATCTATACTCTGTGGATGAGCTGAAGCCGCGATCAGATGAGACAAATTCTTGCAGCATGTGCTGATGTGTTGTGCATGATCGTTGCATGCACTTCAGCATCATTCCGGACACGCGCGTGACGTAGATCCGCCGAGCGTACGTTCACACCGACGCCACATGTACACCAGCAGAGCATCCTGCATACCAAACGTCGGGATGCTTTGCACAGGCGCACAAAATTCTGCGAGAGGGCAACGCATGTCAGCGCATCTGAAGTCTAGCGCACCGGGCCGAGGCGTTGTGTTTCGTTTTGCTGTCAGACTCGTGCACGGTTGACACGCAAACTTCGTCTAGCTACACATTCTTAAACTTTGCGGCTCGCCTTGTAGCTCTGTTCGTCTACTACAATGCTGAGGTCTGTGAAAGCACCGCCGACTCTGGCTTGCCGTGAATTGCGGTCGCCGCTCCGTCCAGCCCCTGCAGTCCGCCCCACGCTCTGTCGGTCGATGGGCATTGGATTCATTCCAGTGGATGCAGAGACTCAGCTCGAAAATCCTATCCCTGAAGAAATTGATGTGCCCAGCTCAATGTTTGGTCTCAACCCCCGTCAAATGCTAGCGATGGGCATCGCTGGTGATGATGTGCAACGTCTGCAGCAGAGCATCACCGAGGTACACTCCTGCAAGTGAACAGATCAGCAACTACCGTAGAAAGGCTGTCACCCCGTTGAACATGCTGTTCCGGGTTGTACAGTTGTGCAGCCGCTTTGAACGTTGAGCCGTTGTTGTGCAGGACTCCATCCGTTCATCCGCCTTCTATGTCCCCCCGCAGGCTAAGATTCCCGTGTCCCAGAAACAGCCAACTACCATGCGTAGAGGGGGTGGTGGGAGCGGTGTCCTGACGCCTGGCCAGGCTCCCCCGGATCTGCCATCTCTGTTGTTGGATTCACGGATTGTGTTTATTGGGATGCCACTTGTGGCTTCGGTCACCGAGCTGATCGTGTCCGAGCTGCTGTGGCTGAACTACAATCAGCCTGAGAAGCCAGTGTACATGTACATCAACTCTCTGGGCTCACAGAAAGAGCAGCAGGCTGTGGGATTTGAAACAGAGGCATATGCCATCCTCGACACCATGAACGTACGTCGCCATGAGACTTGCGTGCTCCTGCTTCCTTGCATTCCTGACATCACACAACTTTCTTTCTCGAGCTCATTTTCGAGGCTTGATGAAGAATGCCTGGCGACCTCATGTGAATGGCAATGCTTTGCAGTACATCAGGCCAGATGTAGCGACCCTGGCTATTGGCCAAGCATATGGGAACGCCTGCATGATCCTGGCAGGGGGCCAAAAGGGCAAGCGTGCTGCGCTGCCACATGCACGCATCAAGATGGCGACTCCACGCATCAACCGCTCTTTTGGCAAGACGACGGACATCATGGTCAAGGCCAACGAGCTCGAGGCCAACACAGATATGTACCTGAAGTTCCTCTCAGACTTCACTGGTGTTGACAAGGATCAGGTGTACAAGGACTGTGAGCGGGACAGGTGTGTTTCCGTTCTCTGACTGGCCCTGTTCAAAGCCCCGTGTTGCCACAACAACTCCATGTGTCATCAAGTACACACATGAATCTCACGTGCACTTCGGAGAGTGCATGTGACATTGTGTTGCTGTAGGCTCTCAGTTGGGACTGGTGCAGGTACTTCACACCAGAGCAGGCAATCGAATATGGGCTGGTGGACCGCATCGTCAAGCCTGAGGAAGGCCTTGCTATGGATGCCAAGGACTATGAGGGTGCCCTGGAGGCCATGCGTGGGCAGAGGAGACGAACCAGCGCACCGGGAGGCCCCGAGGCTGGGGCAGCGTGAGCACACACCTTGAACCACCTGTGTTGATCATGTGAGCTGTTGTAAACGTGAGTACGTCGCTGCTGGCCATCCCCAGGAACGTGTTAGCAAAGCAAGATAACTGATGTTCAGGTGTTCTGCAGCATCTACATCATGCATATGGTGCCGCATACCGGGACTGATGTCTCTGGTTTACCATTTGATATAAGACGATTGCACACTATCTACCCCGTAAGCTCCTGATCATACAGGCCACTCTGCATCTCAAAAACACTCATGCTGACCGCACGAACATATTGCATCCTCTCCCGACCACACAGCAGCTGGTGCGTGCGTATCATGATCAAAATGGCAGGTTCAAGCCTCTACTGCATAATCGATCCATCTTGGTCGCCGTGCTCATGGGCACTCACCAGTGGACGGTAATTGTAGCCTGCGCTTGCCAGCCTTGGCAGCAGCGCGCCCGTGCGCTCCAGGAACGCCCGCCAGTTTCGGCTTGACGTCGGGGACCACAGGCACTCCGCGAGCGCGCACAGCCGCGGGATCAGCATGTACTCTGCCGTGATCTCGTCCGCGATGAATTCTGTCCACAAGTTCCCCTACACACGCCGCCACACGCCCGTCACTCTACGGCGCAGCTTGAGGGAGCCCTTCACGAGAAACAGCACAGCAGCGGGCACCGAGCGCGCCCTAGCGCACATTCTCACACATGAAACGCGAGGGGGTGGTCCTACAATCGCGAGGCACTGCTCAAATCCCGCAAAGCCACAAGCAACAGCGGCTCCTAGGCCAGCCCACCTGCACGGCAGCGCCACAGAGAGAGCGCACACCTGGCCGCCAAGGATGAACTGTTCATCATGGCTATCGAGGCCGAGTGCGAGGTGGGCCATCATCGCCTCGGCCTGCGCCTCCGCCGCGGCTGCCGGCGGCGGCGGGCTGTCGCCGTCCGCGCTGCCTGCGATCGCCGCCGAGGCGCCGCTCGCCGTCGCCGCGCTGTCGTCGCAGAGGTGAGTCAGTGTCGTCGCCGAGGAGCTGTGCAGCGCCGACTGCAGGCCCGCCGTGTCGACGTCTGACATGGAGCTCGTCGACCGCATCGCCGCCTCCCCGGCCGCGGCGCGTCCACCAGCCTCCTGCACCTGTTGCCTGGGTGTACACGCTGCGGCACATGCTGCAGCGTGCTGCAGCGGGGCCATTGCAGGCGATGCGCGATGGTACAAGGCAGCGCTAACAACCGCACAAGGACAGTACATGTACCGCGAGCATCCGGGAGGCAGTCTACGCCATATATATACATGAGCACAGGTGGCGCAGCGCTTCGTGCCGTGGCGGTGGTGTGGCAGGGGCGCACATGGGGCTGGGTGCCGGAATGAGCGGCGGGCCCCTCCTCGGACAGGCCGCCGCTGGGCAGCTTGGTGCCGCCGCCGTCCGCGGCGCGCAGGTCGAGCTGCCCCATCTTGCAACAGGGGTCGAACATGTAGACCCACTCGAGCGGCAGCACCGCGTACCACGTCCCCGGCTCCTACATGCACGACGCGCCTGCCAAGCGTGCCGGGAGCATCTCAAAGAGACGCCGAGACGCACAAGGCATGCGCCTCTCAGTGCTCACAGGCCGCACACCTCCCCGACTGCTGCACGTCGCACGGGGGCGCAGGTACGCGGCCTGTCAGCACCGGAGGCCCCTGTGGACGGCGTGCATCCTCATTGGCGTATGGACTGCACTGGTTCTCTCTGGGCTCGAGGGGGCACACCACCTCACGAGCCACACGAGACGGCAGTGCGAGGGGGCAGCGGCCATGGTGCGGCTTCCCATCAACACTGGCATGCATGCATGTGGTTCCACCTAGGCATGTGCCGACATGGTGATGCCCCGGCTGCGGAGCCGATGGCCAGGCAACCCCCCCCCCCCCCCCCCTCGGCGTGGACGGACCAGGGTGGATTGCACTACACTTACACATCGAGGTTGTGCTAAAAGTAGCAGCAAACAATGGGTGCTCCACACCCAGCGGCCGCACGACCGCTGCGGAAGCGCATGCAGATGCATGGCGCCGGCGGCGCACCTGCAGGCTGGCGGACTGCCGGTAATCGAGGTAGCAGCGTGTGTTGGGCGTCATGATGACGCGGTGCTTGTGCTTTGCTGCCGTGATGCCCCCCAGCGTGCCCCGCCACGACATGACGACCGCGTCGGCCGCCAGCGCGGCGTCCCCCGCTGAGGCGCCGCCCTCCTCCGGGGCCCCCCCCTCCAGCACCTCGTCCCAGCCAATGATGCAGCGCCCGCGCTCGCGCAGGAAGGCCGCGATGCGGTTGATGAAGTACGTCTGCAGCTGCGGCGTGCCGCTCAGGCGCTGCTCGCGGATGCGGCCTTGGCACGCCTCGCACTCCGCCCACCGCGTCTTGGGGCACTCGTCGCCGCCGATATGGATGTACTTCGACGGGAACAGCTCCAGCACCTCCTCGAGCACCGACTGCAGGAACTCGAAGGTGCGCTCCTTGCCTGCACGCCGGCTAGCAGCCGCCTCACGCCCGACGCGGCAGGGGCTGGCGGCGGTGGAATGGCGGCTCAGAACTCTTCTCTGAGCCACCCCAGGGCATGAAACACAGGCTACCGTGTACGTCATTGATCCATGCAGGTAGTAAAACCATTCACAGCGGCGCAGTGCCGCTGGCATGGGGTGGTGGAGCAGTGACCTGTGACCCGAGTGGGCATGCATCGGGTTGCACACTTCAGGGTGTGCCAGCCGTGTGCAGGATCAGCCTAGGCAGGCGGGGTGAAGCATAGCTTGGGGCATTCTTTCACTGCCGTGTAGATGCAATAGGCTTGATCGGAGCCGCAGCCGGAGGGTTGGAAGGATCAGCCCGGGATGTGACAGCACAATGCCAGCAGACCGAGCGGGCAAAGCAGCGATGAGAGGCCCACCAGCACAGTAGACATCGCTCTGAACGCCCCACTGCGTGGGCACCTCAGTCATGGTGCCGGTGCAAGAGAGCTCAGGGTAACACGCCAAGGCAGCGCAGCAGTGCCCAGGCATCTCGATTTCAGGCACAACCTCGACAAATCGATCTGCTGCATACTTGACAATTTCTCGGACTTCATCTTGTGTATAGAAGCCTCCATACCTGCGGCACATGGGGCCATCAGCTCAGGTTACACAGGATGCTCCGGGCAGCTGCGTGGGTGAGCGTTCCACACCTTGCATCACCCTTGCCACGATAAGCACCGAACTCCGTGAGCCGTGGGTGGCTCTTGATCTCAATGCGCCAGCCTTGATCCTCAGTGAGATGCCAGTGGAATACGTTGAGCTTATGCAGGGCCAGCAGATCAATGAATTTTTTTATGAAGGTGACGCTGAACCTACAGCATCATCTCCGTCGCTGGGCGGTGCTTGCTTAAGGATGTCAGATGGTGACGCAGGTGCATCGGGGCTGCATTGCGTACCAGTGGCGTCCGCAGTCCAAGAGCGCCCCTCTCCATGAAAATCGAGGGTAGTCTAACACTCGCATGCAGCGCAGGCTCAACACCGCACCACCTGTCGGCCATGAAAGAACCTGGAGCAGTGACTGGACCCCCCAAAATAGGCCTTGCGCCGATGGAGCGCTGACATCGATACCGCCTTGGCCACTTGACACCCGGCGGACAACAAGCTCATATGCCTCATGTCGATTCGATAGAGAGTCGAGACTTGAAAATCTCGACTCGTCAATGCACAATGAGATCTCTAGTTTGGCCGGGCCTTCCTGTGCAGGTGTTGACAGGCAACAACGGGCTAGCTGCTCACGCAGGTAGCGTGCAACGTCAGCCTCAGCGGCCGACGCGACGGAAACAACTGCGGCATCTCCATTCAGAACTTTTATTATATCTTCCTGAATCTCATAGTGCACCGGGATCGGAAGAATTTGCATTGGTGGACTGCGACACTTGGAACTTGCTGGCGTGGGACAGTCTGCAGCGACTGTAATATGTGCAGTCACTGGTGCAAGCCCCATGACATCAGTAATATCTTTATAGGCTCCCAACTCCTAACAGCGCGTGCCAATGGTCCTTGCGCACCCTCTGGCTGCAATTGTGACCCATGCATGCCATTCCATTCACGTCCTGCTCTCATCTCGTCCTCCGCATGGCACGGACGTGTATGGGCGCGAGTGAGCCCTGAGGTGATGAAGCCGGAAAGAACACTTTGGGCTCAGAATGTTTTGGCATCTCCGTGAATGGTGCAGCGGATGAGCCCTGCCAGCTCGTGGGTGCTCTGTAGACAGTAGACGATCGGCAACGCCCGGCAGGCGAAAGGATAGTGATCGCGACGAGACATTCCATGCAATGAGCGTAGATCATTCCAACTCTAGACTAGGCCGCGTGCTGTCACATTTGGAGAACGTGAGCGTGCCGTCAAACGATGGCGCTGCTCGAGCATGCAGCACGTCTGCAGTGGTTCTTGTTGCTGGTGCAATGACAATGGATATCACTGCCACGGCAGCCGCATCTACCCATCCTGGCACCACAGTTCCTGGACAGGTACTCTCCGGTCATTCTAAGCTGTAGACGCTCGTCACGGACACCTGTGGTGCTGCCTCATACACAAAGTTCCTGGTAGAAGTCGAAAACCTCGACTGGACACGTGCAAAGTGGATCTGGTACTGTACGTGCCTCGCACGCGCGCGCGAGCTATTCCGTGCGGACCAGGTCTGCCACATCGGTCCACATACACGCGCATGTGCGTCTGCGGAGCGCTTGCGGCCTCTGCATCGACCGCACTGCCATGTAATTTCATGACATGATCATGAACCCACATAAATCTCACTGCTTGTGGAAGCAAGCGTTTGCGGGGGCCGCATGGCCGCAACGCGTACGATCGCGCATACTACACGACACACACCTCGGGCGCAGGTGAATGAGATTCCGGGCGGGGTGGCGCGCAACATCTGCGACGCGGCCATTCGCATGCTGCCAGAGAAGGAAGTGGAGCTGGTGACGGTCGTGGGCACCGATCCTGCGGCCTCAGCCCTGCTCGATCACTGGAAGCAGCGCGGTGCACCTACTGCGGGCATCCGGATCCAGACCACGGCCAGGACCGCCACAGTAACACTTGTGATACAGGATGGGGAAATTGCTGCGGGAGTAGCAGACACTGGCATCATCGAGAAGCTGCAGTCCACGTGGATCATCGAGCGCTTGCAGTGCAACGTCCGCTGCCGACACGTGCTGCTGGACGCGAACCTGCATCCCGAGACTCTGAGTGTGGTGGCCAGGACCTGCTGGCAGAAGGATCTTATCGTCTGGGTGGATCCGGTGTCCGTCACCAAGGCCCTCCGGTGGGCCTCTGCCCGCCCTGTCTACTCACTGACCCGGCACCCATGATGGCCCACAGAGCCGCAACGCAAATGCTGCTATTAAGCAACAATCTACCCATGCAGATGCGTGCCGTGTCTACACTTCGTCGACATCATCAAGCCCAGCCTCCGGGAAGTGCTGGCAATGGCGGCAGAGCTGCGGCATCGGCGGAGCAAGCCGCCGATCACTGCTGCCAAGTCAGCACAGGCCTGTGAGCTCCTCCGCAGCAGCGCCTCGGCGGACCCCACCTCTGTCAGAATACTCGGAGGCGTCCTGCTGCACGTCTGGATGCTGCTGTGCGAGGGCGTCGGGGCCATCCTGCTCTCGCTGGGGGAGCACGGCTGTGCGGTGTGTCAGATGGTGCACGCGGCAGACGCGCGGAGGCGGGTGCCTCTCGGGGCGGTGGACTGTGCACACCCGGACGCCGTCCTTGCCGTCACGCACGTACCTGCTCTGCCGTGCACGGTGGTCAACACGACCGGTGCGGGCGACTGCATGGCGGCCGGCGCGCTGTGCGCGCTGCGCCTGGGCATGGACCTCGTGGACGCGGCGTGCGTCGGCACCGCGGCGGCGCACTGCTCCTGCTGCAGCGCTGACAATGTGCCGGAGGGCCTGACGTGGGGGGCGGTCCAGCCCAAGGCGGAGGCGGCGAAAGCACGCGCCGTGCAGCTGCTGTGGGGGGTGGCGCGCGCGCACCGCCACGCCGCGTCGCACGCCCCTGTGGAGCAGGACGTTGGGTGGTGAGCCACAGCCACATGGCAACGCGGCGCAGCCAGCGCGGGCATGCTCCGGCTGCGGGCTGGGTTCATGCGCAGGGGCATGCGCACCGGCAAGGCTGGCGGGCAGCGGCATAGAACTGCGTTTACATGATGTCTGCTTGCTTGGACACGCGGTATGTAACCTGCACGTCCTGTGCTCGCGCCGCACCGCTCGCGGTCTGCACGGGCACCTCCACCACGCCGTTGTCCACCTGGCACACGTCCCCATCGCGGCAAAAGTATACCGCGAGCTGAACCCTGACCACCCCCCGCATGCCCTCCGCCCCTGAGTATAGCAGCTCGGCCTTCGGGGCTTCAGCCGTGGCATCAAACTCCCCGCTCGCATTGCTAACCCTGAACCGGCCGCCACCACCACCAGACACGTCCGCCACTGCCCGCCACGCGCTGCGCGCCCCGACGGTCAGGTGAAAGCCATCTGCGAGGCTGAGCTGGATCGAGACCGTGCCCGAGGTGCCAGTCAGCATGTCTGCCCTGACGAGCTTGGCGCCAGGGGGCAAGTCGCTGGCACTCTGGCCGATCGCAGCCCGTGTGGCCACAGGTGGCACCCCCTGCAGATCCACCGTGCTTACCTCGACTCCACTCCCGGTCTGCGTCAGCCTCCTGATGACGCTGTTGTTGGTGTCAGCGACGAGCACGTCGCCGCTGTCTAGCACCGCCAGCCCGCCGGGCTCCGAGAGCTGCGCGGCCGAGGCCGGGCCGTCGGCAAAGCCCGGCGTGCCAGTTCCGGCGACGGTTGTGATCGCCCGCGACCCTGCCGCGAGGCGCTTCACCTTGTGGTTGTAGCTGTCTGCAATGTAGACGTCGCCGTTGGGCGCGCAGGCAACGCCGAGGGGGTGCTGCAAGGCGGCGTTGGGGCCGTCGCGGTCCCCGAAGCGGAACAGGTTATCCGCAAATAGCGCGTCCCCGCCCGCCACGAGGCTGCTGCCGCCGGTGCGCGTGTTCAGCAGCCGCACGCTGGACGACTCCGCATCGGCCACGTACCTGCACACCGACACCGCCATCACGTGCTCCCTGGAAAAACCTAATAGCCCGCAGCACAGGAAGTCCCCATCACACGATCATGGCCACAGAGGGGGGGGGGGGGGTGCGCACGCTGCCTGGCCGCTTGCAGTGAGAGCCAGACCGGAGGGCTGCGCCCACGCGGTCGTCGCACCCGTCGCGCCGTTCAGGTTGCGCTCCGCGCCCGTCCCCGACAGCGCAGCACACACCCCCGAGTCCACGTCCAGCTCCCAGATCTGGTGCTGCCCAGCCATCGCGACCAGCAGGCGGCGGCCGCTGTCTGCAACCACGACGTCCCACGGGGAGTTTAGCTGCTGCGCGCCCCGCCGCCCTCCACCAACCACATCGCCGCCCTTGATCCCGTTCCCTGCCAGCGTGCTGACGGTGCCCGCCGTCCAGTCCACGCAGCGCACGGCGTGGCTCTCGGTGTCCGCAACGTACAGGCGGTCGCGGGCGCAGCAGTACGCGAGCCCCTGCGGCCGGTTGAAGGCGGCGCTGGCCACCGGCCCGTCGACGAGGCCGGAGCCCCTGCCGCCAGCCTGTGCGAGGAAGGCGCCGGAGAGGTCGGCGGCAATTATGCGGTGGTTGCTGCTGTCGGCGATAAAGAGGCGGCCGCCGCGCTCGTCGACGGCGAGCTTGCCGGGGAAGTGCAGCGGCGTGTTGGCGACGGCGGCCTGCTTGTCGCGCTCTAGCGCCTGCATTCATGTGCGTGCCTTGCCACCCTGCGTGGTCGGCGTAGCACCAGGGGGGGGAGGTGCGTGCGGATGCGGCGTCACACAAGCGAGGGGCAGCCCGTCTGACGCCAGCCCCCCCGGCTGGCAGTGACTTAAACACCTCCGCAGCATCAACACGGTTGGCTCCCTGCCACCACGCACCAGCTTGTGTGCAAGAGAGTGGCAGGGTGTGGCAGGGGGTCGCCGTGCGCCTGCAGCAGTGGCCGAGGCATGCACTGGGGGGGGCGCACCACAGGCACGTCGCTGGTGACGAGCAACCCTGCTTCGCCGTAGTGCTCGAGGGCGGCCTGAATGCATGCGTCGATGTCGGCCTTGCGGCCCTCCCCCGGAAGCGCGAGCAGCAGCTTCCCCGTCGGCGAGACCACCACCTGGGTGGGCCAGCTGGCAATGCCGAGCGCGTACCACAGGCTCATGTCGGCGTCGTTCACCACCGGGTGCTCCACGTCATACCTGCACAGCATGCATTCGGTTGCATGTGGCCTCGGCCGCGGAGTTTGATCATGTTGGATGTCCCTCAGGTGAAGTGACAAGCGGGACCCGGGATCGCGGAAAATGAGGGGGTCTTGCGCCATACACCGCTGTATGCACACAGTCCCCTCCCCGCCCGCGGCGGCGCCGATCAACCACAAACATGATCAAGGCTCACGGGCCGTCGATGGGCTCTGACAATGTCTCCGATGGACGATGGCCTGGCGCGGGGCTCGGGTGGGCTGCACACCGCAGCACCGCATTCCGGACCGCCTGCGCGTCCTTCTCGTTGTCAAACTTCGCACTATGAACACCCACGACCGTCACCGGCTGCCCTGCGTACTTGCGCTCCAGCGCTGCCAGGTCCGGCAGGATGTGAATGCAGTTGATGCAGCAGAACGTCCAGAAGTCCAGCAGCACGACGCGGCCCTGCAGCTCCCGCGTGAGGCGCAGCGGCGGCGCGTTGAGCCACTGCGCGCCCGTCGGGAACTCCGGGACCGTCTCGCCGCCGCGGCGCTCCAGCGCGGCGATGTAGCGCCGGTACGCGGCGACGCGGGCGGTGGCCGAGTCGGCGGCGGGCGCGGCGGGCTGCGGGCGCGGGAAGAGCGCGGTGAGGACGGCCTTGGGACTCGCAAACGAGAGGGCCTGCGGCGTGCGGGGGCAATCGGCCGGGGCCACAGGGGCGGGGACGCAGTGCTGCGGGAGTGCACGGGGCCGCCAGGATTGTGGTGTTGAGAGGAGGCGTACCTTGGAGAGGTAGGCAAAGCTTTGCACGAGGTATGCGATGATGCCGAGCTGCAGCACCCACGCAGACCTCTTGAGCCAGACTCTCGCCGCCGGGTCCCTCTGTCGGCAGCAGATCTCCGGTCAACACGTGGCAGCATTGGCGGATGTTTGGTGGTGGACCAGCTATGCATTCATGCAGCAGGGACTAGCCCCATGCGCGCAGAATGATGCGGCGATCGGTGCATAGCATATGCAGTATGGGGTCGATGCAGGGAGCATTGTACTGCTCTGTTGGGGACATGAGGCTCTGGAGTGCTGGTATGGTGTGGCATGTGATGCCAGGGCAGAGACAAGGAGGCGTGCCTGGTGTTGGGCAGAAGCAAGCAGCGCATGGCAGGATCGGGCGCACACCTTGAGGTTGGCCAGAGCAACTGCAATGGAGCCAAAGCCACCAGCAAGTGGTAGCAGCTTGAGCACATCCCTGCGAGTTGTCTTGTATCCACCCGGAAGCGGCACCAACTCGTTCAGCCATGGTGTCGGGGCGGCATCTACTCGCGGAGTTGCCTCACCCTGGAGCAGCAGTCGAGCATCGTGAACTGAGAAGACCAAACTGCAAACAGGGTGGCTACATCTGTTCAGGGTCACACCACACGCACATCCTTGTGCAGTGTGGGCACGCGTTGCGCCGCTGAGGTGCAATCTCGCGGCGAGCCCTCATATCGCCGTGTTTACCACTCTCTCGCAATGCACCGGCGGACCTCAGCTGAGCTCAGGTGTGGTACACGTCTCGCTGGCAGGAAACCACACTGAGACGGATTGTGTGAGCTGTTTCGTGATGTGAATACCATACCACGTGAGATACGTCGCTGCTTTTCTGACGGACGGCGTGGTCGGCAAGTGCGGGTTGATGCAGAACTCTTGCAGACTCACAGTAAAGATTGAATTTGCGCAGGGAAAGTTGCACCACGAAGGCTAATTAGCGACACACAGTCTGATTGTGATGGACTGCAACTTGTGCAAAGCCGAGTTACCATGGCCGTTTAGAGAACATACACACCATCACAAGACCATAATATTTGGTTGTATGTGGGTGTTTTCATATATTGCTGTCATAGCAGCTTCTTTCACATTACTGGATCATGATGTGGTTGCTATCGTCCACTTCCACTTCGGCAAACAGCTCATGAACGAAATCTAGTTGCAACGGCAAGTATACCGCAAGCTAGCACAGACACAGGACTGTCGATGCTCCTCAACGAAACTTCCCGGCTCGTGTGCAATGCTAGGCATGGCACGAACAAGCCTCATGCTCATCTGCATGTTGTACACAGCATGGACAGCCACCTGCAAAATACGGCTGGCAAAAAACACTGAAAAGAAATCATCATGGCCGTCAGCGCCAAGCAAACAATAACAGAAACCTCCAACTCTCATTCGAAGGAGAAGAAGCTACTCTACCTGCGCCGACGCAAGGTCACGCTTAGTCTCCAGGTTCAGCAGGGAATCAGCATCAAGTTTGGAGATGTCCTCGTAGATCGCATCTGGACCTTCCTTTTCGATCGTTTCCTTGTCCTTGGTGGTCAGCAGCCCGACCACTAGGAATCCTGCACATTGGATTGGGCCTAAGGCTGTATTCAATGTGACCATACTCCCGATGTACTGTGTACCCAAACATACAAGAAAGATGAATCGTGTACATCTCGTTGCATACATATGTGAGCAGAAACGCCACGAGTGGGGAAGTTTACCTCCTTTTCTGGCGGCCTGAACTCCAATGTCCGCATCTTCTATTACCACTGCATTGGCAGGCTTGACACCAAGGTCTTCTGCAGCCTTCAGAAATACATCAGGCTCGGGCTTGAGGGGTCCACAAAATGTGTCCTCGCAGCAAACAGCTCCAAAGTCATCAATGTTGATGCCAGCGGCTTTCAGGCTCATCTCCACCTTCTTCAGCGGAGCACTGGATGCAACAGCTATTTTGATCTTACGCTCAAGCAGAGACTTCACGAGCGCTGAACCTCCATCGAAAGCGATGTCATCAGAATTGGACTCGACCAGTGCTCCCAGCTCCTCAAAGTAGGTGCTTCTTGCATCGTCCATCTGGAAGTCTGAGACTCCTACTTTCTCAGCTGGCGCAGAAATAAAATTATCCTGCAGTAAATTCGAGGGTGAGTGCGTGAAAGTGTGCAGAGTTCGATGAGCATGCAGCTAGATCCTGCTTGGCAACAGCACACCTCGGCTGTTCCAGCAGCCTCTTTCAATACTTCCTCCGACACATCTGCGTCATACAGCTTCTTGTACATATTCTGTGCAGCCCTGCAAAATTTGGATCAGTGAAAGACCGATTGGAGGAGATCGCTGCGTTCAGCTCACAGCGTTCCTCACCGTGCACAGGAATCCTGCACCACATCTGCATCGCACGCGATAGGCTACAGAGCAATTTCGGGGCTGCTTAAATGGAGAGTGAATCCGATCTCCCACGCAATGATGATTATATTGAAAGCGAATACAAAGCGGGCCGAGAAAATGAGGCCTTTCAGCACTGCGCTTCAAGAAGCGTGTATACGCACTTGATTGAGACGGGCATGGTGTTGGTAAGGACACCATCCATGTCAAAAATGACAGCCTCGACTTTACGTGCGCTCATCTTGCAATCCCGGCCGCGGAGGAAAGTTCGCCTGGAGCAAGGCGCTGATCGAAGCTTCAATTGGACCTGCCGGTGCATGCTGCAAGACTGTATTGCTCTTGTGTGGACAAAAACTTCTTGTCACGCTTGCTATGGTCTGCAGAGTCGCTTTCATGGAGGCATTCGAAACAGGGCAGCGATACGCCGCGGCATTGACGACGTGCCGCTAGTCGCATCAACGCCCAACGATCACCCCGCAATGTTCATCGTTGTGTGGCCACTGTAATTTGCATGCGTTGCCACCATAGGCACCGGCGCGACAGCTGTGGCCACGGCGTGTTTCAAGTACGTCTATGCCACAACACGATGAACCATGCATGCGTGCACGAGTGGTAGCGCGTTCGTGATTAATCACCGGCCACGTGTACACATCAAGCACGCCACGGCACAGTTGAACCAGCCAGCCATGTCAGCCAGACTCGACGCGCTTGCAGCTGGGATCGATTTGCGAGAACATCTTGTTCTGATTATCTCTTGTGACGAGATCTTGATCTATCTGCCGGGCCTTGTCTCGGCGTTCCTAGTGCGGTCTTGCGTTCCTTAAGCTGCAGCGAATACGGATTGCTCCTTTTCTACAGAAGTCGCTTTAAGAACCTTCAAAAACACTCTTATACTTCATCTTATATGCCCTCGGTGCTGTATGATGTCCTGTGGTGTCTCGCGATGGATCCTTCGTCAGAGGACGCCGTGACCTCGGTCTCGTGACCGGGCAATGTTACAAAAGAGTAAACGGGGGAAAGACAAACACCAAAAAAGAAGCTCATCCGAATTAACAGCAACATACACACATCACACTGCAATCGCGCCCACACCTCAGTCCGGCAGGATCGCGTCCTCCAGGCCCGCATCACACCGCAGCCAGTCCTTGCTCACGCGGGATGACAAGCCCCGACTTCCGATACATCCAGAGCTCAACATCCCGCCGGGATTCCCGCTGAAACAAAGCTCTAGTCGGAAAATCCCTCCACGGGCGAGCTTGAGGCAGCGGTTTCGCCCGCTGAAAACGGGCTGATAAAGCAGATGTCAGCTGCGCCCGCTGACATCTGGGTGTAGCAGCGGGCTTGCCCGCTGGAAAATGTACCACGCGAGCGAAGCGAACGGGATGTTCAGACAGCGTGGCCTGAGCGAACAAAGTAACAGCGGAGCGAGCAAAAAGTATTTTGGCATCCCTCTGGAATCACAGCATTACAGCGGGCTGGCCCTCAGAAACCGACAAGTCTCAGAGGGGTAACACCTCTGAAATTCGAACATTTCAGCGGGAAATTCCCCCGCCAAAAAATGGTCATGTAGAGCACTGGCTATCATACATCTCCGCATTGCCCCGCTGCAACGACACACACAATAACCGCAGCGCCCACTGGACAAACGCGCCTTTGGAAATGCGCCCACTAGCAGCAGCCACATCCCCCAACTTTGTACTGGCCGACGAATCGCACGGCAGCCTTGCCCATGAAGCCACACGACTCGACGGCAAACGGAACAAACCACAAAGCTGCATGATCAGGCACATCCTGCCTGAAGCGGACCCGCTTCCTGTTCTTCGTCCACTCCGCTGTCGCACCCGTCACGCGTGCCGCAGCGGCCACATACGAGGCCGCCGGCTCACGCGTGACCACGTCCACGGCAGCCATCTCCAGCCGCGGCTCTGCCACACACGACCACGACGATGTCCCCGCGATGATTCTGCTCCCCGACCCGCGCCCCAAGCAAGGGTACGGTAGAGCGGCTCCAGTGCAGCCTGCAGTCCGGCGTAAGAGGCGGCCAGGCGCAAGGCACGAGCCAGGTTATCATGGCGCATCTGGGTCTCCTTTGCCACCTTCTTGCAGACCATGGCATGGTCCGGCTCGACGGCAACACTTGCAACAAATTTGCACGGAGGTGGGGGAGGGGGGGGGGGTCCATCGGGACGCGAACCCGCAGGCGGTGCCACACCGCCACGGTCAACATGTCGTCGCCCATGGTGAGAAGGCCACCCGGCAGAGCGGAGAGGAAGGCTCCCGCTGGCCCGCCCGACGCGCTCCTGATCCACGCCGCTTCCTGCCTGCCGGCCGGCGTGTCGAGGCTGATGCCCTGGAGATGGATCGCGGCTGCGTGGTCCGCCAACGCCCGCCCCACCTCTCGCTGGGCCCCCAGCAGCTTGCCAGACGGGAATGCGTCCGGCAGGTCACGGGCGTCGGCCTCCTACCCAGCAGCTCGTGCAATTTGTCAAACAACCCCTGCCAGCGCTGCAACTGCCCCGGCTGGGGCCACGGAGAGGGAGGAGCAGCTCCGGGCGGCCGGCAAGGTTACGCTCGGCCATGCCGGCCCCCGACAGGTAAGCTGCATCAGCGATGCTGTCCGCCAGCATCGGCAGGCCATGCCCGCCATGGCGAACGGGGGACATCATCCGCCAAGCCAGCCGCAGCGCCTCAGGGTTCATGGCCGCGTTGTCTGACGCGGCTGCAGCCTCCGCGACCTCAGGCGGCAAGGATAGGATTGCGGCTGCACCGCGCCACACGGCGGCCTCTGCCCTGCCCCCCCCGCCCTGTGCCCCCCCCGCTCCGAGGGGGTCACGTTATCGGTCGTTCACATTCCCAGGTCAAATCACGATTCGACAGATAGCTTTTAGACACCATTGAAATAAGACAAATGTCCAATGCAGCGATAAAACATGTCTTTAAGTAACAAGAATGCTCTTTAAAGCTGCAGGGGCATGCATGGCTTGAGGGTGTCATCCTCCTTGCTAGAGATCAAAACGGTAATATTATGCTGCGGTCCGGCAGCCATGCTACACTGCCAGTCGTCTGTCTCCCTTTGGGATGCTGGAGCCGGTGTGGGAGTGCTAATGTGCACCATCGCGTAATGCATGAGTTGGCCAGCATTGAAAATATGAATCGATCAGAGCGCTGTACTGCGCCTCACCCGAAAGTCAGTGGTGGTAAAGGGCATATACATGCTCATCCGAAGGCTGGCTGCCCAAACGTTCTGAGCCCAGGTCCTTCTGCACGGCGTGTAGATGGGGCCAGCTAAGTAAAGCAATGAATGCACAGCCCCACAACCCCACGATTCACAGTGACGCCACAGGTGGATACGTCACTTTGAATTACATTGCGAGTCCCACAGTGTAACTGCGCTGCATCGCAGCGCCTGCAAATCTTCTTGCTGAACATGAAGGAATCTTTGAAGATTTGCCTTCAATCGTTTTGATTCCACATATACCATTGCAGCCCAAAAATGGCAGGCTTGCAGTGACATTTAAGGCATGACTCCGGAGTGGATCCACTAGACAAAGAGAGCACGCATGAATGCGCTAGAGCAACATGGGCAACTG
Organism: Ulva prolifera; assembly: GCA_023078555.1. Taxonomy (NCBI): domain Eukaryota; kingdom Viridiplantae; phylum Chlorophyta; class Ulvophyceae; order Ulvales; family Ulvaceae; genus Ulva; species Ulva prolifera. The sequence continues at coordinate 11,915,999 of CM041198.1, read as the reverse complement.
ATCACAGGCTTCAAACTGAGCTTCAGTTGCACTTCGGCCGCAGATCCGGTGACCCCCCCATGTAACAGTAAAGTAACTCTGAATTTACTGAGCCGTATCCTGAAGATATTGAGAACTCCAAATTCACCGGACCACATATGCCGAAGGGGCAAATCCTCTGGAAACCCCCCTCAGACGACCGTGCGCAACTCACAGGGCCTCCTCCTGTGCTAAGCGAGGTGTTCACGTACGGCCGTTTCGATTCCCCAAAGCGCGCGCAGAATCAAACACACGACCTTCTGAAGAGGAGGGATAGGTTTGATACCTATGTGTCGTGACTGTTCAATGCTCTCCATCCGCAATACGTCCGTCAACAACTTACAGCAAGGCGTTGTGCAAAAAGATGAAGACAAATTGCCAAATTGGTCACCACGCCCGCAGGGCGACCTCCTCATGCTTCAGCTCGCTCCCAGCCACCTCTTGGACCGTGGTCCCAGCAGGCGCATGGAGCACTCCTGAAGGCTTGGTCGGCCACCGCAAGTGCTGGCGATTTGCTCCGGTGGCACTATCAGGCCAAGGCGTATGACTGCTACCGACCTGATGCCCGCCATGGCGATGAGTGGAGCAGTGCGCGCGTGTGGCGGCCGGTCGGGCGAGGCGTTGGGATTGGCCCAAGCTGCACCGCACTGGGAGGTGGGCGGGGCTTTGGCGTGCTAGTCGGATGGGTGCGCAATAGAGTTGGAGAGGCGAGAATAGCAAGCATGCGAATCTGCTGTTCTGTGAGTGTAGTGGCCACGCCTTGCCATGAAAAGCACACCAGAGTGTCAGACGGCGGTACAGTGTGGAGCGGCTGACGCGTGAGCGAAGTGAAGCGCTCTGTTCCGATGCCTTCGACACAAAACGGTGCCTGCGCGTCCCACGGCAATTCGTGTTTCGGTTCCTGGCGATGTCCTGCCTGCATTCGAGCATGGCACATCTCGCTGTACATTCGAAGCCAGACTTCGGCCCGCACGTGGGCGTCAAATGCGGTTTTACTGGAGGTCACAACTGTATGCAGGTTGTACGACATGTTGGACTTTCCGTCGACATAGATCACGCTGCTGCGTTTGTGGCTTTGGGTGGCACACCCAACACGTCTGCTGCTTACAGGTACTGGTCCAAAAACAGGGAAGAGCATTAAATTGCGGCAACGCTTTCCCTGCGAAATGTGAAAGATCAGCTGCATGCATCATGTCAACCAGGTTGCCGGAGTTATGTCGTTGGGTGACTCGTGATCGGTGCTGTCGCAGATTGCCAGCGTTACTGTGCCTCGTGATGCCTGTTCCGCTTCGAGCGCAGGCTGGCCTTGAGTGGCCTCGTCGCCATGAAATGATGTTTTCGTGTACAGTAGAAAACGTATGCTGCGTGACTTGTTGACATGGCTGGTTAACTTGATTGAATGTCGCTCGTCAAGACTACTGCCAAACAGCTATTCGGCCCGAACACGGGTCGATCGTGATGGGAACATCCCATGGAGCGCGACATGGTGGCCATTAGGACAGAGCATACCGCACTAATGGATGGAATGCCGGGCGATGCTCAAGAGGGCTCACAAGACAAAATCGCCAAGCAGATAGGACATCTACAGGATCAGAACGTAGAGCTTGAACAGCGCTGCAAAGCTCTTGAGGGCAAACTTGATGAAGTATTGAAGCTTACAGGAGCTCATGCAGAGCTAATTCAGGGGCTGCGGGAAGAGAATGAAGCTCTGAAAGCTGTACTTGGTGCGGCGTCGTTGCATCTGACACCTGGCAATGACTCTCGATCCCGTTCGTGTCACATGCCGCTCTGTGCAGATGCCTGGCAGGCATTAGATCACGATACACTGGATGAAAACGGTGAAGATGGAGACGATCACACTGCAGCAGATGCAGAATCTGGCAGTGCAGCCAGCGGTGAAGGTGTGCCCAACCAGGACAACCCAAACACAACGAATCGAATCTGCTACCTGTTGAGGATGTCTTTCAACCCATAGCATGCATTGCAGAGACTCCACGCGTGACGCTCCCAGGAGGTGATCAGGAGGACAAAGATGGAGCGCAAGATGGGACGCAGGAAGAGCAGCAAGACGTGCAGCCTGATACAGATTCTGACACGTCCGCGTCACTCCTTGACGGCGAAGAGTACGACATGCAGGATTCAGATGACTTCATTGAGGACGATTTGCCAGATCCCATCAAAGACGGTGATGAGTTTGAATCAAAGCAGGAAGCTCTGCTCACTGCAATGCAGGCAATGCGTGTGCCTATGCTATCGTATGTCCTGACCCAGATTGATGTTGTTCAGAAACGGTTTCTCACTCGCACAGCAAGATGTCGACGCGTCCAGTGACTGTGTGCAGACGAAGTGCCTGTGGTGCCCTGACTGCACTGTTGCATACAACTGCATGTTAGCATGTTCCTGTGCCTGTGTTGCTTGATTTTGGCCACAAGTATGACCTCTGCATCCTGTGACGTGCCATGTCGATGCGCAGATTCGGTAATCCATTAGTTGGCCTCAGCAAGTCGGACCGTATCGAAGTGATTGAGATCTTCACCTCGCGCATGCTGGACTCACTGCCGCAGCTGCAGGCGCAGTGGTGCACGGCTGCTGACGGCCTGCAGGCAACAGTACGCGAGCTCGATTCTGACGCAGCCATTCGCCACATCCGCACGCACCGTGTGCGCATGAGCCTGAGGCTGAATATGCGGTACATGGAGCGAGAGGCTAATGCTGGGCCTCTGTGGCAAGAGGCTGTCAATTCAGTCATCACCGCCGTCATCACATCGGAGGCAAGGCAGAGCCCAGCAGGGTCTGTAGCAGCCATCAAGGCGATACCAGACCTCGAGCGCAAGACGCTCAAGGCACTCATGTGTGCACCGCCCCCAGCCCCTCGCTGATCGTGGTGCTGTGTCACTGGCTCTGATGCTGCAGTCAGACTCGTTGCACATGCCCATGCGAGCGGGGATGGACAGGTTGATGCATGCAAGCCGGGTGAGGGGGTGATTCACAACAGCTGCATGCGCCTGTGTTGCTGCTTGTTGTCCTCGGTGAGCATCGCAGCCCTGGCATGTTGTCCAGCATCATGCGTGACCAGGGCTCGACATGAGCGTGGTTGGGTGCTGCAGGGCTACAGAGTACGGTGCAGACTGGAGTGCATGCGCATTTCGCCATCGCATCGCAGAGCGCCAGATCCCACCGTCCCGCGACGACCTCTGGTCGGAAGCAGCGGCCCTGTTTGACACCTTGCCAGGCGTTTGCTGTGCAGACATACGCAGCGGCCGCGCGGCGGTGGTGCGGCTGGATCTGCCGGAAGACGACGGCACCGGCGCCGAGTCCGACGCGGACACAGGCAACACCGGCCCTGCAGCAGAGGAGGCGCGGCAGCAGCTGCTGCAGCGGGCGCGGCGGGTGCATGCACATGCACAGGCCCCGCCCGCCGGACCAAGCCCAGAGGTGGTCGCCGCTGCACGCGCGGCGCGAGCTGCAGGCATCCTCCCTGACGCTGGCAGCGACGCGGAGGGCACTGATGTCGATGCTGCGGCCGATGGAGCTGGTGCGCCGCTACGCGAGCCCGAGGGTGACGCATGTGCCCAGCAACGTGACGAGGTCATGGCAGACCCCGCAGGCGCAGATGCATGCGCCGGTGTGCCGCTTGACGCGGCTGCTTTGAGTGCGGTTTTGGCGGACGGCGCAGGGCCAACGGGCGCCTCCATGGACTCAGCCGCAGCCGCGGAGGAGGCGGCTGGCTCCGGCACTGCTGCTACCGCAGCTGACGAGGCGCCGGAAGAGCGCAGTCCCCACACGGAGGACGCAGGAGCCGCGGAGGCTGCTGATGAGCGCATGGAGTCAGGTGGCGACACCGACATGGAGGAGCCAGAGGATGAGCAGGCGGCTACAGGCGTTCCAGCGGATGCGGCAACTGAAGACCCCGGCAACGAAGCAGCCGAGGCTTCACCAACAGACACAGCAAAGACACTCGCAGACACGGGGGCGGGTGAAGAAGCGGGGACTGATAGAGCGCTGCAGAGCGGTGCTGATGAGTGCCTGGTGGCCGGGGAAGACGCAGCGGTTGAGGGTGCGGACGAGGTAGCCGCCACTGACGATGAAGAGCACGGCGTGGCTGATGGCGGTGCCGCAGTGGATGCGGATGTGGATGAAGTGTGCGCGGCGGCTGACGATGGCGATGATGGTGCTGCTGCTGGTGACCAAGCCGGCACAGCAGCAGATGCAGATGAGGCAGACGAAGACACTGCTGCCGGTGGAGGGGGGGATGGCACTGCTGCCGACCCGCCGGCAGGCAGGGATGCTGCTGCGGATGCTGCCGAAGCGGATGCAGCGGCTGAGGAAGAGGCAGATGATAGCCCCGCCGATGGGCTGACGTCTGCCCCCAGCAGCCCTTTGGCTGCCGTCGGTGCGCACTCGGCTGATCTGCTGCAGCAGCCGGCCGCTGAGTCCGGTCTGGACAGCTCAGCCCAGGATGAGGTGTCGGCACCGTGCGGCGCTGGAGTCTCGGGGTCCGGGGCAGGTGGCGGCGCAGCCGAACGGCATGGTGCAGCGAGTCAGGGCCCAGAGCCTGCTGCGGGTGGCGGCCACGGGGCGGGCGGTGCGCTCTCCGCAGATGAGAGCGCTGCAGCACCAGGGTCGGAGGTCCCGGCTGCCGGTGACGGAGCCGTCCCAGGCGGGGGTGAAGGTGATGACTCGGGTGGGCACGAGACAGGCGGCAGCATGGTGGCTCCCTTGCTGGAGGCAGCGCAAGAGCCCGAGCCGCATGGGCCACACACTGAGAGCGGCCCAGTCAGCCCCGACCTCGGCCCGGCGCCACTACCAGACCCTCTATCGGCTGGAACAGGTGAAGTTGACGCGACAGGGGCGGTATTTGCGTTGCCGGCAGGTGTAGCTGCTGCTGATGATGACCCTGCTGATACCGGCGTGGCAGCAGGCTCGCAGCTGGTACATGTGCGCTCCTGCATGAAGTGCTGCTGCCTGGGCATCCATGGTGGATCGCGCCGGCGGGTCGACTGCATGCTGGAATGTCGTTTCCACGTTTAGTAGCATGTCTGATGGCCGACGTTGCGCTTGCATTACGTGCCCGTCTCCCCGATCTGTTGCTTTTCCGGTTGGTTCACGGTGTTGTGGCCGCCTGTTGCTTTACGGCGCACTTGAGGGGCACGGTCACCGTGGCGGGGCCGGGGGCCCGGGGCTGCATGGTGGAGCGTTGATGTCGCACCATGGGCGTCGGATGTGCCTGCAGGATACGCCTGAAGAGGCGGCACCGGCTGGTGACTCTGAAGAGGATAGCTACGCACAGTACTGGGCGGCCGCACATCCAACGCCGCAGGCGCCCCTGCCGCCGTGGCTCGCATCCGGGCTTGACAAGCTAGCAAGTCTGCCCGTGCGAGAGGCCCGGCAGCGGTGCCAGGAAGCCCAGTCTGTGGTGTTGCAGCTGGAACCGGAGCTGCGGCGGGGGGGCGTGGTGTACCCCTCGAACGGCACGCTCATCGTGTTTGAGGCCCCCGCACCGCACCATGGGCAGTCACAGGACCTGTATGAGGCGCCCAGCCGGGACGGCGGCCATGGCGCTGACGAAGGCCGCTGCGTGTATGTGATGCTGCAGGCATCGCGCCCGCTGCGGTGGCTGGACCAGGTGCGCCCGCTCGTGCCACCATGCAGCATGCGCAGCGTGACAAGCAGCTGTGTCTGCGCTTAAGCTGAGAGTGCATGTTTGATGGAGCCGTGCGAATAGGCACAGGCATTCTCCGCAGTGACGCGGGATGCAGACCCGTGCTATATGCTTCCGACGTAGACTGCCTGGGGTATTTCTGGGACGGCTGGCCCCAGAGGACGTATCCCTGCAGGGAGGTGTATGGATCGAAAGGTTAGAGCGCTGTCGCATGCACTGTTGCGGTGCTCCCGGCCGGAGGCAGGCGGTGCACTGGTGGGAGTAGGTGCAGGTGCTGTCTATCGCGGTTGCTGCTCTGGAGGATCTTGTCGACAGCCCGCAACCAAGCCTGCAAGCAGCGTCGCCGGCGGTGCTGGAAATGCTGCGGCGGTGCACGGCCCACATCTGCGCCCGTTTCCCGTGCCTCGCCCATGTCCTGTGCATCGACTTCAAGAGCGCCCACATGGAAACAGCGTCAAATCCGCTTCTCGGCCGCGACCTCACCAAGCGCGTCCGAGACCTAGAGCTGAGGCACGTGCTGGAGCCCGTCTTCTCTCCATCCCCGGCGCGACCACAGGTAGGCACCTCCCTCCAGGGGTTGGCCTGGCATGCATGTGCCCTGCGTCTCCGCGCCTTTTGCAGCTGTTGCTACTGCCCGCTGCTTCACTGCTGCTAGGGGTGCATCTGTCACAGCTGTCTGCAAGACGGCATGCCGTTCAGCCTCAGCGGCTCACCTGGCAGCCTCGGCCGGCCAAATCGCTTGAAGCACAGTGTCCATCCACTTCCTTTGAAGCTCCCCCAGCGTGCCGTGCCTGCAGATCGAATTGACAACGATTGACAGTGTCTATAAGCGCGGAGGCAACAAGGCCCGTGTGGAAGCGGCCCGTACCACATTGAAGCGCCTGCTGCACCATGCGGCTGTGTGGCACGCCAACATGCGCGCAGCTGCACGTGCGCCCCCTCCCGCCTCCCTTGCACTGTCCCAGCACGCAGTTGCCGGTACCCGTGGCCTTCCCTGTGTGCCAGTGGGGCCTGATGCCGCCACTGCCGGGCATGTCCGCCTGTGCCTGCCGCCTGCGTGCACGCATAGCTCTGCAGACATGGCCATCAGACACTCCAGCAAGGGACTCTGCTGAACGTGTGTGTGTCGCAGCTAGCCTGACTGGTGGGCCATGGTGCAGTGCCGATTCTGACCGAGGGGCAGGCACCGCTGCCGCCGCGCGTTCAGCCATGGTTGCTGCCGCCGATGCTGGAGCGTACCCTTGAGGCGGCGACCGACACGGATGCAGTACAGCCCATGCCTGCAGATGCGCCAGGCGGCGCTGCGGTGTGGGAGAGTCCCCTGGCGCGGCTGCGCCGGGCCACGTGCCGCATGCGGGCCACCCGCACGCCCCGGGGCACCCTGTCCCAGCACGTCTGCGAGGCCGCCGGCCTGCCGCCCCGGCACGAGGCCGCGCATGCGATGCTCTGCCGTGCCGCGCGCAGCCCTGTGGCACACCTGTGCGATGACGTGCTGGTTGCCGGCGGGCTGCTGCCTGTCGCTGTCATGAAGGAGGTGCGCCCGTCGCACTGCTGCAAGCGCATGGCCCCCCGCCGGTGGCGCTGCGGCCATGTGGCCATGCATAGCGTGTTGAACATAGGGGATCTGCGACACGGCTGCGGGAGGGGGTTGTCGGCCCCCTGTGGGGCTGCAGGTGTGGGTCGGTGGGACTGGCGCGGGCTGGAATGCACACATGTATGGCCTGGAACAGCCGGACCGGCGGCGGCGCGTCATGGCCGAGCAGTGGACAAGCTAGAACCACCGCACACAAGTCACAGCGCGCCCTCTGGCCCGGGCGTCGGCTGCCTGCCCCTCACGCCCGCGCTGCGTGTGCAGGTCATTGCCACACGATTCTTCGGGAAGGAGCAGAGTCATTTTGCAGCGCCCCAGATGATCGCAGGCCACGACGCAGGGGGGCCCGAAGCGCAGTCGGCAGGGGGGCCTGCGGAGGAATGGCGAGGCAGATACCCTGGCTGCGTCTATCAAGGAGAGATCTGCGTGTGGCCGTCCACAGCACGCGAGCCGCCGCGGCTGTACCGGTTCTCACCTCGGATGAGTGAAGTTGCCGAAACGATTCCGCCAGTGTCCGCGCCCCTGGACCACCGCACCTGTGCGGCGCAGCTGCCTGGAATCACGAGTGCCCCCCCCCCCCCCCCCCCCCCCCTCCTAACCCCTGCATGCGTACCTGCAGCATGTATTTAGTTCTCGGCAGCGAAGCGCCCGACATGGACGCAGCCTCTGTGCTGCATGTCCCACACGCACGAGCTGCAGTAATGGGGCACTGGCTTGACCGTGTCCTACCGGATAATTCTGCAAGATTGAAGGGTCAAGGATCAGATGAGTCTACACCTCAGCCGTCAAGGCACTGCAGCCATGTGCCCTTGCGCAGGTGTTATTGTCACATGCATGGGGACACCACGCCACACATGTCTTCACGACTCATTTCAGCTCGTCAATCCCGGTGTGGCGCGTGTGCAGGTGCCGCTGTCAAGCATGACACCAATCTCCTGCAAGCCGCAGCCATGCAGCTGCGAGACAACATGGACTGGCTTGCTGCGGGTGAGCAGGTGGCTGCAGCACAGCTGCCACCTGCCGCGCCGCCAGGGGCCGCACCACCCCCGCCGCTGCCGCCAGCCGCCACATGTCCGCTTCCAGCTGCCGCGCCCTCGCCGCAGCCTGCCACTACGCCGCAGGCAGCTGCTGGGCCTCCACCCGCACCCGCGGCCTCAGAGCCAGCGTCTCCGCTGAAGCCGCCTGTGCGAGCTGAGTCGGACAGCAGCGCCGACTGCATGGCAGTGGCCCCTGTCCGTAAGCGGCGCCGTGGCCTCACCGCCGGCCTCGGCGACTCCGACAGCAGTGGCGAAGAGTGGGGCCCGGCGCCAGAGCCTGCGGCAAAGCTGCCGCGCACCACACCTGAGCCGGCCTCGCCCCGCTTTCCGAAGCATTGCGGCGACAGCACGGCGGCAAATGTGGGGCGTGTCGCCCAGCCACTTGCCCAAGCAGCGGGCCGCGGCCGGCAGGTGAGGCGTTCCCGTGTGCCGGGCGGCACGGGTCGCGGCGGCCTCCGCGAGCCGGCCAGGGTGCAAGACGACCCCAAGGTCCGCGCGGTTGTTGGCGCGTCGCTGGACGTCGTGCCGCTCTTCCGGGACTCTCGGCAGGTGCGTGCATCCTGGTCTCGCAGTCAGGCCTCGCCGCCATGTGCGTGTGCGTGAGTGTCTCGGGCTGCTGCCACTGCAATTCAAGTCATTGCCTGTGCCGCATGCTACTGTTACTGTGTCTACTGGCTAGGGCCCAATGGATGCTACAAGGAGCGGGAAACGGGCAGTCTGGCATGCTTACCCTGCTCTCAGCAGCTATGCGAGCAGATGAGTGCAGTGTTTCCATTCCCGCACCGGGGGTGACCAACCCAGCAGTGCGCCAACCCTGAGGCTGTGACAGCAGGATTTTGCACCTCTGACTACACCATGTCTGGCTGCCAGACGGGGTCGTTCCCGGGTCAAAACAAACCTGCTTTAGTACCGGCCAGGTGTGCGGCACGGGGTACAGCCTGAGAGTGACCCCAGTGATGATGCAGGCGATGATCCCGAGGCGCATCAAAGAGCGCCTCAAGCCCTGGCAGGTGGACGGCCTCAGACACCTGTTTGACACTATCATCCTTGATCATGACAGTGAGCTGTGGCGAAAGCACCGGCAGGAGGTGGCGGCGGCCCGCGCCGCGAACGGCGGCAGCAGCTCTCAGGAGGCCGACGATGCGCCCTGCCATGCCGGCGGCGCCATCCTTGCACAGGTGCGGCTGCTGCTGCACCCGGCCTGCCCGCTGTGGCCCTGGTGGCCATGCACAAGCGTGGCGCACTCCACCCCTAGTGTGACTGAGCCGCTTTGGCTGCTCTTTTCTGCCAGCGCCAGTCCGTTGTGGCTCTGTGGGTGGCCTGCTGTGTACCAGCATTTGCCGGGGTGTAACTACTAATCGCCGGACGGCACTGGGAGCTGACTCTAGTACTTGTTGCATCGCAGACGCTGCAGCATGGGCATGGCGCCTGACGCGTGGTGGTGCTGTGCAGACAATGGGTAGCGGCAAGACTCTGCAGGTGCCGCCCCCCCCCCCCCCCCCCCCCCCCCCCCCCAACCGCCTCTTTTGACCTGCACGCATGCTGTGCCGGCGCCGCTTGCCCTCTCTTTCCGTGTGTCGATCCATGATGACAGATTCTGCGTGGCTGCGCTGAGCAGCGGCTGTGCGGTGCAGAGCATCATCCTGGCGCTGCTGTTCATGGCGGTGCGGGCGCAGCAGCGGCAACACTCGCGGGTTGTCATGCTTGTGCCTGCCAACGTACTGTACAACTGCATGCACGAGCTGCGCCTGTGGCTGGGCGAGTTCACCACCGGCGACGTCGTCGACCAAGGTGGCCAGCTCACCCTGGTGCGCCTCCTTTGATGCATGTATCCCATGCTGTGTGCTCGTGCACTGCTGCGTTGGCCCCCCATTTCGGCGTCGAGCGCCGGCCCCCAGTTGCACGAGCAACCGCAATGAGCAGGGCGGAGTGACAAAAAGGGTCCAACGGGTTGAGGACGGATTAAAAGCTACCCCCTCCGTTTCAGGAGGTCGTGGGTTCGATTCTGCGTGCGCTTTGGGGAATCGAACCGGCCGTACGTGACCACCTCGCTTCGCACAGGAGGAGGCCCTGTGAGTTGCGTACGGTCGTCTGAGGGGGGTTTCCAGGTGACTTACCCCTTCGGCATATGTGGTCCCGTTAACTAGGAGTTGTCAATGTCCAATAGGATACGGCTCAGTAAATTTAGATTTACTTTACTTTACTGCTATACGTGGTAGTCGAGCATGCGGTCTCGTCATGTGAGAGCTCCACAGCTGGACGTGCTGCGATTGGCTGTCGCAGCGTCTGCAGTTGCCGGTGTGAGTCCGCTGCAGGAGACACAGGACCTACGGGTGAAGGCATGGGCGATGGATGGCGCGTCGCAGCGGGACCGCGTCGACCGCTGGTTTGAGCACGGGGCGGCGCCGTCTGCGGCAGAGGTGAAGGCCGGCGGCAAGCGCGCCAAGATGCTGCGCGCCAAGCTGGCCGGCGACGCCCGCATCGTCGATGGCGCCCGCTCACGCGGCTCCATCCTTGTGGCCACACACAACGCATACCGCGACCTCTGGAGCGCGGGGCAGCAGGGCCACGGCGTCGGAGCAGCCCCCACGGCCGCGGCGCAGGCTCTGCAGCGCGTCGTGGAGGGTGCCGGGGTCGTCATCATCGACGAGGCGCACTGCATCCGCAACGCCAGCACCACCGTGCGCCCCTCGCTGCATGCCGTGCAGCATCGGCCAGCCACCGCAGCCGTTCCGGTGCTGCGGCCGCTTGCATGTTGCCCACACCTGTGGTCACGGAGGCCAGTGTGGTCTTGTGCGCATGCCCTGCGCTTCATTGTTCCACTGTGAGCGGCACTGGCTGCACATACGCAGAGCTTGCGTGACCAGGCGCCACCATGGCGCCCCCCCCCCCCCCCCCCCCCCCCCCCCCCGTGTTGCGGTGCGGCGCCCGCGTCACAGGCGCGCCCGGCGGAGCACCTCCTCATTGCCGCCCCTTGGTGCCTGGTAAAGCGTCCAACACACATCTACATGCACACCCCGGCTGCCACACCTGAGCATGCCGAGGCGCATGGCCACGACCCTGCGGCACATGCAAACCAGCTGCAGCTCGTCCTGGTTGAGCAGTGTACCCTCCCTCGATGCAAGCACAAACAAATACGCACGCGCAGAGAGCACAGGACTGCGCACACAGCTGAGCGTGGCCGCCGGGTGCAGCTGTCAAAGGCGGTCGCGGCCTTCCACACGCCGCGGCGTGTCGCGCTCAGCGGATTCCCGCTCATGAACAGCGTCGACGAGTACTTCCAGATGATCGCCTGGGCGTGCCCGGACTACTTCCCGGACAAGGCGGAGTTCGATCGGCACTACAAGGTGCCGATCGAGCGTGGCCGCCGCGTCGGCGCGACGGCGCCCGAGCGCAAGCGCATGCTGCGCCAGGGCCAGATCCTGCAGGACCTCGTCAAGCCGATCCTGCACCGCGTCACGCCGGAGGAGCTCGGCAGCTGCCTGCCGCCAAAGCTGGAGGCCGTGATCGCCGTGCGCATGCCGGCGCTGCTCACCGCGCTGTACGAGGCCGCCGTGACGCAGGTGCGGCCGCCACCGCCGATCCCGGCTCTGGCGTGCGGCGGGATGCGGAGTGCTGCACTGAACGCTGCGTGTGGCGTCTGCTGTGATCGCGCATGTGGCACGCATCCTTTGTCATTCGTGTAGACGAGACCATCAGCACCGATGCGTGACACGGCAGATGGCGGCGGCTGGTGCCCTGAACTGTTCAGCCATGTGAGCAGGGCAAGCGCGATAGCAGTGGTGTCCTGTAAAGGGCTAGGTAAGACACGATGACGTGGGGCTTTTGCTTCGTACCCTCATGTGATGCCGTGTGTGTCTGGTGCATGTGCGGGCGGGTCTGGATTTGGCTGTCGCCCAGTGACACGGCGGACGCATTGCTGCAGATGGACAACGCCAAGGTGACGTTCTTCGCAATGCAAAATCTCATCAACCAGCTGCTGTTCAACCCAGAGCAGTTCCTGGCAGACGTGAAGGCGGTCGCGACGGGCCATGCGGCCCCAGTGCCGGACATCGAGCAGGATGTAGCCGCCGCCATCAACGGCGACGCCGCCGCCCCAGCCGCGCCTGCCGCAGCTTACACTGCCGCCGCCGCCGGCACATCTGCGCCCACAAGTCCGCCCCAGCCTCCAACGTGCATTGGCCAGCCATGCCCCAACCTGCGTTCTGCTCTACGTGCATCGGGTACACAGTGACAGAGTGGACTTGGCCAGTAGGCCATTCAGCTCTGTCAAGGGAGGGGTGCTGTGCAGAGCAGAACGGCCCGTCCATGCCGCCTGTGGTGGCGCAGAGCCTCGTGGCCGACTTTGAGCGGATCCTTGACGGCCGCCCCCTGCACTTCCTGGACAGCCCCAAGGCAAAGCTTGTCATCGCGCTGGTGCAGGACGCTGTGTCGCAGCACTGCAAGGTGCTCGTATTTGTATGTGTGTCTCCCCCACCGCCCCCCCCCCCCCCCCCCCGCCCCCCCCCCCCCCGGCCCGCACCCGCGAGCCCCGCCGCCGCACGATTTTGCTGCCACTTCACCGGCCGCTGCCTGCATGGGCAGCCCCTGGAATGCACTGACTGTTACTGCCCGTACACCGACCGCTCCGCTGTGCCACGCGCACTGCTGCCTGACCCCACCCTGGACTACATGCAGCGTACCTCCAGGACCTGCGCACCCTGAAGGAGCATTGCGCGCGCGCGGTCTCTGTGCGGAGCGGCGCGGGGGTGTTTGTGCGCACGATGAGCGGATGCACGCGGCCGGCAGACCGGCAGCAACGCGTGGCGGAGTTCAACGCGCATGAGGGACCGGCGGTGTTTGTGCTGACGACACGCGCGTGCGGCGTCGGCATCAACCTGACGGCCGCGACTAGAGCCATCATCGCCTTCCCACACTACAACCCCTCCCACGAGGCGCAGGCCGCGGCGCGCATCCACCGCCTCGGCCAGAAGAAGCCCGTTGAGATCTTCCGCATTGTGTGTGACGGCGCATATGACCACAAGGTCATGGTGCGCGCCCGCCACTGCTGCTGCTACACGTTGCTACCTCTGTGCAGCTTCCGCAGGCACTCAGATCCACATGTCCTCGGTCGTCAGTTCTCTGGACGGTGCTGTCTCATCGTATTGCAGATGCATGCTCAGTGTCACGTCCTCGCGAAGTGCGGGCAGATAAACTGCAATAGCCTCGCAACGACCTTGAAACCGAAGCGGTGCTGCAGAAGAGGGCGATGGAGAAGGAGGCGATGGCGATGGCGGTCGTGGACGGCCAGGGCGTCAAGGCAATCATGGAGGAGCGCGACCGCCTGAACTTCCAGCTGCACCCCTCCCCAGCCGGCCCGCCTCTCGACGCTCCCGCCGCCAGCGCCGCAGACCGCGCCACCCTAGAGCGCACGCTCACCACCGCCGCCGCCGCCGGCTGTGATGTTGCGACGATCCAGCTGTGGACATCCCTGCTGGCCGAGGACAAGGGCATGAAGATCAACTCCAACTCCCGGAGAAAGGTGCGCCTGGGCTGCGTCGTCACGGCTGTGGTGGCACTGTACGCCTTCTCATCACATGTCCATTCCGTGTTCTTGGTCTGATTTGATTTGTGCCACCCTGAGGAGAAGGCTCTGCCGGGCTGAGCTCCGCTCGTGACCGAGAGCCGTGCACGGGGCTGAGGACTACGCTGCGATGTAGCTCCGTGGGAAGATCCTCGCCAGTACGAAGGGCCGGCAGGTGGCAGGCTTCACTGACTGGCAGCTACGCAACCTGCGGCAGTCGCATCGGCGGGAGCAGGACTCGGCGGCGGCGGTGGCCGCCTCAGCGTCGCGGCCGGCCGGCGGCAACGACAGCGGCGTCGAGCTGTCCTCCGACGATGACTTTGAACTTGTGGCCGCTCCCCCCCGGGCGGCTAGCCCGATGCAACGAGCACTACCTGCCGCGCCCGCCGCAGCGGCGCCGAGCGCACCCCGATGGGCTGCAGTCTCGGTGCCAGGGGGCCATTCTGCGCCATCGCTACCAGCCGCTGCCGCCGCTCCTCCGCTGGCACCCCCACAGGCAGCCATTTCATCGCAAAGGGCGCCTGCCACGGCACCTGCAGCAGCTGCGCCGGGTGTGCCCCCGCGGGCGGCAAGCCCGGCGCAGAGAGAACATGCTGCGCCAGCCACCGCCGCCGCAGCAGCTGATCCGCAGCCGACACCTCCACAGGCGTCGAGCCTTGTGCAGAGGGCGCATGCTGCATCGCCGTCCGCCGCTCTGACGCCGCTTGCGGCACTCACGAATCCTGCGCCGGCTCCGAGCGGGGCCGCCCCTGATGCGACCATGATCTTTCGCACACCTGAGCAGCCAGGCTCTGGCGCTGGCGCCGCTCCGCCGCCCCAGGCGTGTCCCGCGGCACCACGCAAGCCTACTCTGTGTGCTGCTTCTCTCGAGGCAGCACCACTGCAGCGTAGTGCAGGGGCACATGCATCAGCCAGCGCCGCTGGTACCAGTAGGGGTGGCCCCGATGGCCCGAGGTCCACGCAGGCCGCTGTGGCGGCTCCCTGTCCTCATCAAGGCATGCATATGACCGGCATGAAGCGCGAGCGGGAGTCTCCGGCACAGGCTGCGCCAGCACCGCAGCACGGCAGTGGTGCCGCCCAGCTCGGCAGCTCTCCGCCACAGGCGCCGCCACGTGGCGGCGGGTCGGCCTGGACGTCTGGAGCTGACCACGGCAGGCAGCCCCACCATGCCCCGGTGCCTTCCGCCTCCCCGCCACTACCGCCGCTGCACCCTGGGCGCAGCCCTCTGGGGGCCACGCCACAGGGGCCCCTGGCATCGGCTTCGGAGGTCGCTGTGCGGGGGGGAGCTGCTCACGCCGCCGCACAGTGTGATACACCCCCGCAGAAGCTGCACGGGCAAGAGCCGGTGCACACAGCTGCCCGTGCATGGGCGGGTGACCACCTTGAGGCGCCACATTTGGCGCAGGTGAAGCAACAACGCCTCTCGAAGTCCCCGGCTGTGAGGACCCCGGCGAAGGGGCCCCGCGGCAACATGACGCCCGGCAGCACGTTCAAGGGCATGTACTCCCTCCTTGAGCTGGGCATCACTTCAAGTCGGGAGGTGTCCGCGAGGGCCACTCCCGCGCGGGCGCCCGGCGAGGCTGGCGGTAGTGGCGTAGGCATGCCAGCGCGCAGCGGCGCAGGTGCTACTGCTGCACGGCAGGGCGCTGCGGCGCCGCGGGGGCAGGCAGCCACAGGGCGGACAGGCCATGACGTGGGCGTCGGTACGGGTGGTGACGCGCCTGGGGGAAGTAGAGCTAGCGGGCTTGGCAGCCCGGCGTGTGCAGATGCCACGGCTGCGGGTCGACAAAGTGGACAGGGGGCGCAGCAGGTGGCGCGGGGACATGTCAGGGCGCCACCGCCGACTCCGCCGCCGCGGCGGCTGAGGCCGCGGGCGCAGAGCGGACGGGTGCGAGATCCCCTCGCACCTGGGGATGGGTACAGGCACGAAGGGCAGGTCATCGTCATCGATGATGATGATGATGATGATGATGCTGATGCGTGAAGTTGGTGTATGTCGGAGATGTAGCTGGTGTGTATTGTTCGTGGATGGCGAGTGTCAAGTGCGGGTGTAAATGCTGTCCATCTCCATGTTCCATTTGATGCGTCCTGAGGTAAATCGGGGGTGGCGGCCGGCACGGCATTGATTTGTTGCAGTACATCGTACCTTTGGCCATCTTGGCTCTCACGGCATGGGCGTTCGATCTTGAAAGTAGAACTGTTGCTCCGCATCAGCAGGTGGGGCGTAGTGGCGCAGAGTTTTGTGTCGTCAGGCGCACTCAGCTGAGCTCAGGATCTTCACTTGCAATTGCCCATCGCAGCGTGTCACTGGCGCCACACTGCGGCCGGGCAGTTCCAGAAAACGCACCGCAATGGAGCTGAGTGGATGGGTCTCAGCAAGGTTTGAACTGCACTGTCCTCGATATCAAGCGACGGTCGGCAGACGTGTCAAGAGCACTCGCACGCACCACAAGCTCCGGAACACAGCACGCAGGCGTGGCGACCTGTGACTCCGCTGCTGTACACGATTTGCCTACACGAAGCCGCTCAGTCTGCCTGCGGACGCACATGTGCACATGAGGTGGAGGTGATGTTGCCCTATAACTGCACAGAGCAAGCCCGCAAACGGAGTGTTGCCCTTGCGTCGGGTCATTCGTGTGTACATGCATTCGTGGCCACGTCTGGCTTGTAGTTCCTATGCGTTGAGGCCTGCAACAGCCAGTGCACACTCTACGAAAAAGATTTGTCAGCCTCGTGAAGTTTGTCAGCCTTGAGAAACTTGTCGTAGCTTCGTGGTCGATCGATCTGAGCGCAGACTGTACGTGATCGCCCAGCGTTTCCGCTGCTCGCACGTAAACGATCAGGAGATCGTCCATGAGGACCTTTTTTGCCGCAGATGGCTGCAGTGCGCGACTGCTGACACGCGTGCATGCCGGAGGTAAGAAAAATCCAGAGCATAAACGCAAGAAGCGTGGCCGCAAGCCCCCTCGCAAGAAAGAAGCCAAGAGCCAGCAACCTGCACCACTGCCAGCTGTCACCGCCCCTCCCGAGGTCTCCACTCTCAAAGTCCTGCAAGCGTCTTTGCCGGCACTGGATCCTTGGTGGAGCACGTTTGTGGGACACTCGTCCGGTGTGTGGGCTGGCAAATGTGGGGCCTTCAACATGGCAGATGGGTCCCTTGAGCCCATGACCCTGGAGGGAGACAACATCGAGATCAAGGAGCTGCATACTCGGGTCGTTGAAGGGGTATGCTCGCTTCTGAAACAAGCGCATCTGGCCTGGCGTGCACCAGGTACTCACAGCTTGCCTTGCCACAATGGTCACTTCCTGTGTGATTCCGAGGGCAGCTCTCGTACACCAGCCGGCCGTAGTCACAGACTTCACGAACTGACAGCAAACTGATTTCGTGCCAGTTCGTCAAGCCGGAGATGCAGCTGCGTTGGGGATGTTGCCCAGCGCCATGACGTCCCTGTCATGGGAAATGCGCCTTTCACTGCATGCAGTGAACAGCCCCAAGCCTGGCACGGCAGGCCTGCAGATGCAGAGATGTTTGAGCAGTATGACTGGCTGCTGCAGGCGGGCGAAGTAGACGGCAAGGAGGTACTGCTGCGGGAGAGCCTGAAGCAGATCCGGCTGAAGCACGTGGAAGAGTTCTCACACCACGCCCAGAAGAGCTGCATCATGGCAGACGCCCCGGGCCTGCTCTTCTTTGATGGTGGCAGCTACTCCCTCTCCCTGGCTGACATCGGTGTGTGCCAATCAATTTAAGCCCGGGGTGACCACGGCGCGTGGCTGCTGTGGCACACAGCAGAGTGGCTACTGGAGACGCGGACCCTCGGTGGCGTCCTTGTCATGGTCGTTGAGAAGTTGCGCTGCCGTGCGTGCGCAGATGCCTGTGCTTGTGCGGCAGGTCCAGCGCACAGGGCTGCGGAGCGCGTGTCTGCATGGCAGCGCCGCCCGCCGTGGCCCATCTCTTCTTGTGTATCGCTGCTCTGTAAAAGAGGCCACAGGCATCATCTCCGATGCTGCAGACACCGGCTGTGCTGCCTACTGCACCACATGCCTCTGAGAGGTGTGGATTCCAAGACGGGCTCGAGCTGAGCTCCGTCCACATGCAGGCACGAACTCTGTCAACATATCAGACGAGTCGGAGATTTCCGACGCCGCAATCTTTGGCACTGAGGGCTCATCGGAGGGCTGGCGGGATGCAGCGCTGCCCGCCGACCGCGACTCCGATGACGCGTCAATCCCAGTGCAGGTGCCCCCCCCCCCCCCTCCACCCACTCCTCCTGCCGCTGGGAGCCAGAACCTCTGCACCGTCTGTACTTGTGCACAGCTGTGGTCTCTGGCCATGGCGGCCACCATGGTGGCTTCAGGGCAGCCGGGCGGACTGGCCGGCCCCGTGCAGACAATGTGCTGCGCAGCGCATGCAGGCAGAACCGGCAGGCGCCGCCTCGACTGACCATTCGCAGGCCAGCAGCCCCTCAGAGGGCCCGCAGCAAGGCCCTGCACTGGCGGGGGCGGCAGCCGGGAGCGATGGGGACGGCTTGGAGGGGGAGGCCTGGGGAGCTGCGGACGCTGGCTCCGACGAGGAGTGGCAAGAGGTGGCGCGGCATGAGATGATCGAGGAGCAGATGCGGGGGTCGTGCAAGGTGGCTGAGGTGGAGCAGTGCCTCGCGGAGGGTGGCCACGAGCGCGTGCGGGTGCAGCTGCTGCTGCAGAGCAGCGGAGGCCGCCAGGAGGAGCTTGACATCCAGGCGCGTGCCCCCCTCTCGCCGCGTTGCTCCTGGGCGTGTGTGGGTGGCATGCTCTGCCTTATCCATGCCCGGCCTGCATGCATCGTAGTACGGGTGCCAGACAGCAGGTGGCCGCATGATTTCACGGGAGTCATGGGCGTATGGCAACGATCCCTTCAAAAATTGTTGCCCCTTTTTTCCTGGAAAGCTTTCGCAAAAAATGAAGGTATATACCAGCACAAACAACATTTGAACGAAGCAACGAAACCTAACTGGGAAAAGCTATCGCGCCGACTTCGGGCAGCCTGCATCCACGGCACCACAGCGTAGCCCCCTCCCGAGTGCGTGAGGTGTGTGCGGGCTGGGCCACTGCAGCGCCCAGCACACAGCACGCAGCACGGCCGGCATCCCCCGGTGTCGATGTTGCTGGGTGGCCCTGGGCGACCTGGAATGCAGCGCCTCTGGCGGATTGGGAATGCGACCGAGTTCCAGCCGTTGACAACGTTGCAGCCGTTGTGCTCACTCGTTGTGTTGTGTTGTGATGCACGGTGTGCTCCCTCCCTGTGGCATGGGGCCGTGTTATCCACGTCCTGGACAGGATGTGGGTGGCACATCTAGCTGACTGCTAGTTGTCTTGGCTTGCGGCCGTGGTGGTGTGCCACCTGTGCTGCTGGCAGTGATTGCACCAGGTGCAGCCCACACACACACGCGCACACACACACACACACACACACACACCCACACCCACACCCACACCCACACCCACACCCACACCCACACCCACACACACACACACACACACACACGGCCGCGTGCGGGTGCGTGGGTGCGTGGGTCGGGTGTCAGTGTGTGGTTCGTGTGGTGGTGTGTGGGCGCGTGGGGGTGTGTGTGTGCTTGTTGTGCCTTGGCGTTGGCTGTGGCTCTCTTGCTGCGTGCGCATTGCGTTTCTTGTGCTCTCCCTTTTGGTCCTGGCGGTGCTACCTGCCCCTCCGGCTTTTTCCTTTGTAACACACACACACACACACACAGAGGCCCGACTCCAAGGCAGCCCCCTGCCGGCCAGGCATGCCCTGGCAATGCCAGGCTGGCATGTGTGTGCAAGTGCTGTGAAATCCAAACTGTGACACATGCCAACGCTGCTTCTCTTCTTCCACCTCGCAGTTTCAGCTTGATTGCACTGTCTCAGAGGCACCTGGTTCCTGGCCAACACCCACATCTGTGTCACAGTGTGCGGTAGCTACATGTAGTCATGAGCTCCACCCTGGTCAGACTCATGGAAGAAGATCAGACTCTTGAGCACAGCTGCAGCACTGGTGCAGTGAGTAATGGTGTTCCTGCCATTCACCCAGTTACGTCAGCAGAGGATGTCTGCCTGTGTCCTGCCCTTAGTACACCTCGCATCTAGCTAATTCATATGATGTGGCAGCTTCTCTGGCCGCTTGTACCAAGACGATATCGCTTGGCGCCGCCGTTCGAGCCGCGTTCATGGTTTCTGATGATGCATCAGTATGTCCAGCACATGGATCCAGGGCCTCTGCTGCAGGTGCTGCGACTGGTGCTGTTCAAGGAGGTGTGGATGGGCGAGATTGACCGCCATGCAGCGCCTCCGCTGCACAAGGTCGACCTGGGCTCTGCGCGCCGTGCACAGCCTGCTGACCTCAGCGGCAGCTTCCACAACCTCACGCTGACAGCCGCTGTGGACGCGGGCCAGAGCGAGGACGAGGCCGTGAAGGCGTGCTTCAGTCGCGAGGTCGAACAGGGCTGGGCCTCTCCAAGCACAGAGAGCAGCGACGCTGGCGTGACCTGGTGGCTTCCTCACGGTATGTGTGATCCAGTTCAGCCCTGCAGACCTCATGCAGGCCCGGTGGAAAGCGCAGTGAAGTTGGCGCGTGAATCAACGTACATCCGTTCACACACGTCCTGCATCTGCGGCAGTTCTCATGCTCTCTGGCCTGCTGGCCAGTGCTTTTTTACAGCATCTCGGGTGACCACGTTCTTGCATGGTTGGATGGATTTCATGACTGTGACATTCTGGTGGCTTTTCCCTGAACAGCAATGATCACACCATCACGGCGGATGTTGACTTGCAGATGTCACCGTCTCTTTGTTGATGGCTCCAGAGAGGCTCAGTGGAGATGAGGGCAGCGCGATGGCCCTCATCGTCCGCAGCACATGGAAACGGGATGCATTCATCAGTGTGATGGAAACGGAGTTCAGCGCTGCTGGCGTTCTACGAGAGGCACGGTTCAGCTCGCTGGTGCCAGCTGTCAACTCCATACCGAGCATGGAGGTGCCCGTAGGCGCACAGAGGGTCAACACTTTGTAACGTAGACATGTCTCTAACCCTCCAATTGTTTCTGTTGTCCCTCATAATGCTGAGCCGATACCAAACACATCAGGCCAGAAGCGAACCTCTACACCGAGTAATGCTACGGCTCGTCTTGATACAGCATCCGGTCCACAATGCACTGCGGTCGGGTTGGCTCGGACCACGAGGCCCGGCCATTGCAGTACACCTAGCCAGAGCTCTGCAGAGTCTTGAAAACAACAAAACGCGGCTCCAACCCCATGCAAAGAAAAGAATGCCAGCGAGATCCGCCTATTCACGGCCTTTTCCTGCACTCTTGAGAGCCTGCAGTGCCGCCAGCACTGCCACCAATCTCAGGTCGCCTCACAACACTGGCTGGTGCTTTTTGACACACACTCGGAAATACCCCCATACACACAAATACACACGCACACTCTCACACATGGGTTCCCGGTTTTTGAGGCCCGAAACAGCCTCCCACGAGGCCACGCATGAGTCTAATGTACACGCCCGGCCGAGCTAGCGGCCTGGTCCGGGCGCGCCACGGTGACGGCCATCGACCCGCCAGCTGTCCACCTGATACGCAGACAACAGATCTGCAGCCTCCGCAGGGCCCACCGCCGCGCCTGCCGCTGCGGCGTCGGCGGGTGCTCCCGCTCCCGACGTCGGCGGTGCCGCGGCCGGCCGCAAGGCCATCGCGACGGCGCCAGCTGACGTGCCGTCCGCCACCGCTGCCCGGGGCTGCTTTGCGCCACCCTGATTGGACGGAGACGGCGGGATCGGTGGCTCTGCCATGCCTAGCATGGACATCATCTGCTGCCGCAGCACCTCTGCAGCCGGTGACCCCAGCTCCCCTAGGCACTGGCCCGGGGACGGAGCCACCCCAGAGCCCGGCAGCACGTCGGGCGTTAGCGAAGCCGCTGCAGGCGCAGCGGCGGGCCGGGGCTGGGTGGACGCCGGTGGCGGAGGGCTCGGCGGCGGCTCGACCTTGGCCGCTGGGAGCCCTGTGCCGTGAGGGGACGCGGCGGGTGCCGCTGCCCCACTGAGGGCCATCAGCAGCTCTGCAGCTTGCAGCTCATCCTCTGTCATGGACAGCGCCTGCACGCGCACAGCTCTGTTGACCGGCATGCCATCCAATCGCACACGCATTCACTACCACAGCAACCAGCGAGAGCAGCTGGCGACGGGCTCCGCGAGAGGCGATACAGAAGGCTGTGGAAAGCACGGCGTATGGAACAGATATGGGCGGGTTGCGTGGCGCGGGCGTCGCTGCAGACATGGGCGGGTGGCCGTACCGGTTTTGAGGCGGAGGCTGCACCAGCTGGCGACGCAGCCACTGTGTCTGATGGGGGGGTGGCTGAGGGGTTGCCGGAGTCCGGGGGAGGGGCGCGTGTCGGGGCGGCCGCGCTGCCTACCGCTTCGGGTGCGGACATGCTGGCAGCGCCGCTGCCACGCTCCGCGGCGGCCTGGCCCTGGTCCGAAATGTACTGCCCGATGGCCGCCAGCGTGCGCTGCCGCATCTGAGGCGACATCGCCCCGTTGCCGGTCAGTGCGTCTATGATGGACACTGAGGACACGGAGGTGTCCACCGCGGCGGCCGGGGGCTGCCGCACGGGGGTCGATGCGGAAGCAGGGGCCGGCGGCGGCAGCGGCGTCGCGAGGGTTGCGGCGGGGCCGCTGCGCAGGTCCACAGCGCCCAGCGCAAGCTGGGGTGCTGCGACAGGCTTGGCGAGGTCGCTCGAGGTGAGCAGCTGCGGCGCGCCAAAGTGCGGCAGCCCTGCGGCGTCTACGCGCGGCGCGCGCAGCCCCGCAGAGCGATCACCCGACAAGCTCAGCATGGGGGACTGCTTGCGGCGTGACAGCTGCGGCGCCGTGGCAAAGGACACCGGCTGCGGTGCCGGAGCTGGCCGCGGCGCAAGGGAGGGCGCCGGGAGCGTCACGGAGAGCGGTGGCCGCGACGCGATGGACGCGGCGGCGAGGCTGTCGAGGCCGGGCTCCAGCTTGTTGGCCGCTATCTGATCCCGCCGCATGTGCAGCGGCGGCAGCGCGCCGCCAGGTGTGATGAACGCCTGCAGCATGTCCAGCAGCTGCGGCTGCGAGCTCATCGCCGGGGCCTGCAGCGGCTGCACCTGCTGCGCGGGGGCCTTCTGGTTGTGGAAGGAAATCAGCGTCGCCGCGGCCGGGGCGCCGAGCACTTTCTCCAGCCGCATGTACAGCTGCTCGGCGGCCTGGGGGCTCAGCGGCGCCTCCGCGGCAGCAGTCCGCGACACCGGCGCCGGCTGCGCCGGCTCTGGCGGCTGCGCACGCTGCAGCAGATGCAGCGCCTGCGAGGCCAGCGGGTCAGTCGGCACCGACACTGGCAGCGGGGCGGCTGGCGCGGGCGTGTGGCCGGAGGCCGCCGGGGCGCCGCCTGTTGCGAGGATCAGGCCGAGCGTGGCCGGGTCGAGCTGGTCCAGCAGCCGCCGGGGCGCCTGTCCGGTGAGCTCTGAGATGAGGCTCTTCTGGAGGAGCTGCGTGGCGGAGAGGCCGGGCGCAGGCGCGGCTGACGCCGGCGCCGGCACAGGCGCGGCCGCCTGATGTAGCAGCTGCGAGAGGCCTGAGCGGCTGCGCTCAGCGGGCTGCAGCGGCCACGCGGGCGCTGTATCGCCTCCGGCCGTGGCGGCTCCGCTGTTGCGGGGGATGCTGTCCATGAGGTGCTTCAGGAAGGTGCTCTCCGGGCGCGGCGCAGGCGCGTTGTCGCGGCGTACCATGTCTGTGAGGTCCTTGGCTTGCAGGTCGTGGGAGCGGGGCCGCCGTGAGCGCGCGTCCGTGGCGGAGGCAACTGGGAACGCCTCTTGGGCCAGGGCGCCGGGTGTGCCGCCCTCCAGGGCGCGGCGGGAGAGCTCCAGCTGCAGCTCTGCGATGCCACCCTGGAAGCGCAGGCGCTTGCTCGGGGGGGACTCTGGGCGCGCCTCAAAGGTGCGTTTCAGCACCTCAGACCCAGACTTGGCAGAGCCCTGCTGCGGGAGCTGGCTGCTGGGCTGTGCGACATCGGCTGGCTGCGGCCACGGCGGCGGCGTGGGGCCTGAGCGTGCGGAGGGCGCCGCCTTGGCACCTGCAGGCTGCGGCATGTCTGGCAGGGGGCTAACTTGCGCACGAATGCTCGAGTGTAGGTGCGCGTGCATGTCACCTGTGGTCACTTGCTGCGGCTGGCTGAAGAGGTGTTTCTGGGAGGTCGGGGGGGCCTCCGGCTTAATGGCGCCCGCCTGCAGCAGGTGCTTGAGCGAGGGGCTAAGTGGGTTGGCTGCCATGCTGACGAGTGCGTCGGATGGCGGCGGCCGCACAGCAGCAGGAGCTGATGCTGAGGCTGATTGTAGAGGCTGGCCCGCTGTTTGAGGGGCACGAGCCGCCTCAGCGTTGATGAATGACAGGACCGTTGCGAGGGCATCTGGAGTGTGGCCGGCAGCAAGCACCGCATTATACCAAGCTTGAGCCGCGGCTGCCTGCTGATCGGCGCTAGCAGTCGCATTGTCTTGCGGAGCGGTCATCGGGCTGCGGAGAATGGACTGGGGGAGCTGGAGAGTCCCAGATGGCCTGACTAGAGGCAATGTGGCAGCTTCAGCGAGCTGTGGGACAGAAACGCCATTTGAATCTGGCCGCACGGAGCTCACAGCTACCGAGTCTGCTGGCCCTGTGTTGATGTCTCCTGCGACTATGGCTGCTACGGGTTTGCTGCTGCTCGGGACGTGGCCTGCGTTCCCTTCTTGGCCAAGGCTTGCGGCAGGATCAAGGACTGCACGAGCAGCTGTCGGGCTCTGCAGCCGTGCAAGGGTTTCTTGCGACAGATTTATAGGATCCTTTGTGCAGAGGGACCCGTCGGGAGCTGCGTTGCGGTCGGAACTGCCGGGTGTCGTCTCAATTTTGCTACCAACATTGCTCTCTGAGCCATCTTGAGTTCCACCTGCAGCGCAGTACCCCCTGACAGAGCTGCCACACTATATTCGATAGAAGGCTGCTGTCCGAACTGTGTCAACACTCCACGGCGGCACCTGCTACACCTTCTTGTTTCGTTGTGGTGTCGCTAAACTGGCGACGAGCTACACGCGTCGCCATGATCGCGTGCTGCGGATCAAGCCCACATAGCCTCAATTAGCGACGATGAGCTCCTCTGTAGGCGTGGGGCCCTGTGCCCATGCAAGGCGTGGGGCTGACGCTGGTGCAGGTTGCGGTGAACGCGACTGACTCGTTCAGCGGGCAGCCGTGGCAGCGACCAGCTCGCGATAACAGCGCATGATTCGCAATGATGAACTCGTTGTGGAGCAGGGCAACGCAATCTGTGGTGTCCGTGTGACCACCAAACAATGGTCCAGCGAGAACCCAAATCGAGCGCTGCGGGTAGCGATGTCAACAGGCAGCATACCAGCCATACTTTGCTTGTCGAGCCATTAGAGTATCAATTGATGCGTGTATCCTTGCCTTGTGAAGGAAGCCATGCCTGTTGACAGATAATTACCACATCATCGCAATGCTGGGACGCGGAAGGACGTCGACATGTGTTTGTTGCATGCATTCAGTGGCGATTCATGTTCTTGCCTTGTGTAGTTGATGAGGGGCCATGCTGCCGAGCTGTCGCCTTCGTAGCTCTCATCGCAACCATTGTCCAGTCGATGCAAACGAGCCTGCTCTCACGACGCACGGCTTCAGGTGTTTTGAGTCGAACGATGATCCTCGTCTACCGTGTCATGCATGCGATGCTGCCGTCGAGCTGAGGAACAGCCACGCGCCATCATACCGACCATGCATAAAAAGAGCTCAGCTCGAGTGTGCAGATGCATAAATTCTGAAGGCACGCGATGGGCGGACAACCATGGCGGGACACGTGCTCAGATGCCTATCGCAGTGCAGATGCGTAGAACACGCGGCGGTGTCAGGGCGGACATGGGTCTCATCTCGTTGATTCCATCTGAGCACGCAGATGCGTGTGCACTGGGGCAGCTGCTAGCATATGCATGATCCGTTCTAATGGTCTCTATGCATGCACCTGGCGATCTATCAGGATGTGAGCGCAATTGCGTGTCATGGAGTGCTCTGTTGAAGCCATACCCACAGGACACCATGGATTTCCATTTCGTGGGCGCAGCCTCTGCGGTGGCGCGCTACTGGAGGAGGGCATGCTTGGACACTACGAACCGAGGTTACACGCGTATTGTGATCTGTCGTCTTGCTGAGACACGTCGACCCCATTGCTTCGGTCATCAGTCACCCACCTTGAGCGCGCGTAAAGCATGGCCTCACGCCTCGAGAGCGCTCGTGGCATCGGCGCTGCTTGTGACACCCTGGAACGACGTTTTGCCATGGCTGACTGGAAAGCGGCATCTGCAAGCTCTCGTGGACGCTCGAGCACTTGGCAGCGGGGCTTGTACTAGTACATATGGAGCATGAAGCAGCGTTGAGGGCAGAAGTGCACAAGGTTCATGCATATGGCCCGCCGCAGCGCGCTGTGGTGCACGCTACGTGTAACGCAGCAGTCAGAGAAGAGATCGGGCTGGGATGCGGGAGGTGGAGTTGGCATGTGGGCCACGCGGCGAGGCACGAGGCAGGTCACCGGTGCCTCGGTGCCGCAGGTGACCAGCCTGCATGCAACGTGGGGGTTAGTCACGCAACCGTTACCGCGTCGTGCGTCAAAGTAGGGATGAAAGGATCGGAAGCTTGAAAAGTACATGAGCCACCCTTAAGTTCCTACACTATGATGGCACGCGCAGCTCATCAAACTCCTGGAGTTGCAGCGGCCTCCACCCCCAAATCGCCAGCAGAGTTCACGGCCCGAGCAAGCCAGCAACGACGTGATGCCGGCTGACAGCACAGGTCGCGATAGCGGGTGCTCAGAGCAACGTGCGAGCGCCCTAGCTGAAGTACTGCGGCTGGATGCATGGCCCGCATCTCTCGAGATATGTGATCTCATGCATATCCGTGCCGTCTGTATGCATACAATTGCCAAAGATTACTGCCCACGCTCTTGGGCAATGCAGCGACAGCTCCTACATCCATGCAACATCATACAGCTGTGCGAGCACGCTGCATGCGGTACAAACACACACTCGGACAGGCAGGTAGCACTGCAGGGGCTGCACAGGAGGACGATCAAGCAACAGCGGGAAAACAACTGCAGGCAGAACAACTGCAGGCACCTCCGCCACTGAACACCACCCAAATGGTAGCTCAGTGCATGCATGGCAATGGTGCTCTCAAGCAGCAGCTGCTGGACATGGCTGCAGTAGCTACTGCAGCATGGCAGGATAGCAGCTGCTCTGCAGCAGTCCACCAGTTGCATGTAATGGCTTGGCCACTGCTTGCCCTTGCCGACTGCGCATCTCCATGCTCCCCACCTAGAGCTGCAGGCATATGGACTCGGAGGAGCCTGTGCAGGAGCAAGAGGAGCCCTGTGTGCGTGTGCAGTCCAGTGAACTTGGCGTTACTGGCAACATCCTTATCATTGCATCTTGACCCGCACATGCCACTGAAGGGGTAGACCACATTAGGTCCGCTACAGCCAGCTCTCGGGACCCACAGAGCCATGCCCTGCTCCAGTGCAAGGAGGCCAGGTGTCCCAAAGTGCATGCAAAACTGAACCAATGCTCTCCCGAAGGATGGAGCCCCATGGGCGCCTCATGGGGTCGCTCGAAGCCGTCCTTGACTCATTGGACTCTTTCCCAGGTTTCTTTACAAGGATGCAGTCTGACAGGTAGGCAGCATGGTATACGTGCAGCACCTCACAACCCCATCACAGCTGCACTGCACGTACACGTAGCAGTGAAGCCCTGAAGCCCTGCGTGTCCACACCACTGCCACGGGGGCGGCCCAGGCCTTCTCTGCATGGGCACTCGTGTCGCGCCGAGTCAGCTTGCAATATGGTCCCTGGCAGACAGGACGCAGATGATACCTACCATGCTCTGTCTTGGTGTTCTGAAGGCAGTGGTGCTAGCAGGGGAGCCCTTCGGAGGGGACGTATGGGCACAGCCGGCCTCTGGCCGGGCCTGCAGCAAAACCGATGTACATGGCAGCGCGGACGCCGCCGCCGCCGTATCACGCCAGGCGCTTCACAGCGCGCAACGTGATCTGATTGAGCCTCTCCTTGAGGACAAACATCAGCGCCGCGGCCAGAACGCTCTGCACGATCTTTGCGCGCATGCCCCGGAAGAATCCTAGGCAGCCTTGCTGCTGCCACACCTGCCGGACGATGGCCACACAGTCCCGGGAGCGGTTCGTGCCGTCCTTCCGTGCCGCCTGCACCCCACAACAGCCTCACACCTCCAAGCCTGCATGACAGGCACGTGCAATGCGCCGTGGCCGGTTCACGCCCGGAGCTGCGCCGCGACCCAGCGTGCTCATGCATGCACCATGTGGCGGCCGCGCACGGCCGTGCTCGCACACACGTGCTCAGCACCACGGGCAGCAGAGGCTGCTCGAGCAATGGACCGTGGCGGGCGGGCCGCGCAGTCATCGCCAACAGGGGAGAAGGGTGCGAGTGAGCAAAGATGCAGTGCGTGGGACGGCGGAGCGCACCTGCGTCCGGTTCTTGACGACAAGCAGGGGGTACGTCAGGAGGGTGGCTCCGAGCTTGGCGAGGCTGGCAACTGCAAAGATCTCGAGCGAGGTCAGGCTGTGCAGCTTGGCCGCCGGCGCGCTGAGCCTTGCCTGCCGCTGCCTCCACAGCCTCGTGCCCAGCTCGTACAGGGCGTACTGAATGGTGGGGTTGACGACCATGACGAGCGATGGTAGCGTGCCCTACATGCGCCGGCACGGTGTCAGGGCCAGCTGCCGGGCGCTCCTGGGCGAGAGGGGCGCGGCATGCAGGCAGAGGTGCCGGGGCAGCGGAGAGTTTTGTACCCTCCAGAGCGCAGGGATGCCGCCTTCGTCGTACAGGGTCTGGACCTCGCGGAAGAACGAGGTGCGGCCGTGGCGAGAGGCGGCGGCGGTCTGCATGCGCGTCACAGCTAGCCAGATGGGGTTGGTCGCGAGGACGTTGAGGGAACCGGCCAGGCTCGCGACTGCCAGCGACTGCGGCACAGACAGCCCCTCCTGTCGAGCCTGTGAGCTCCGTTCCTGCACCTGGTACCATCCCCTGGGCGCGGCGCCATACCCAGAAGGCCGCGAATTAGCAGAGCACGGGCAATCCATGATTCTGAGCAGTTGTGACAACGAGTGCACTAGCTGGAAGCATGCCTGGACCGCCTTTCGGAGCGTTGCATAGAAGTAGAAGTATAGACCTACAGGATGGCTGGCTGATCAGTCAAGCACGTCCCTAACTTGCCTCGTACATGCAGATTCAAGGTCGGTCTGAGCACCTTGGCTCGCCACAGTCCCCACCAAGGCAGGGCGGATGCCCCAGTAGTAAGATCCAATCTGTCCATTCTGTATGCAACGAACACTGTGTGCGCGTGACGTACATAGATCAAGTCGGCACATCTGAGGCTTCTCCACAACATGCATCTGCCAACTGATGTGAATCAGTTGTGCACGAATGCAAATTTGTAGTGTCACTATCAAGGCATACAGATTTTTCAGCTATGCAAGCTCACCACCGTCGAATATGAGTCCTTTCTTTGCTCATCATCTTGTTCGCTCTTGCGTTTGGTGGCCTGCCTCGTGCTGATCTGTACAACTCTGTCTCCACATGAGAACAAACAATCATGACCAATGTGATGTACGCGCAGAGATGCTCAATCGTATGCAGATGCGATCGATGATCTCCGTCTGCGGAGACGCTCGTCTGGTGCTGTTCCCCACGCTGACCATCGATTGCGCTGCGACGTACCGTCTGCAACGGGTACGTCAAAAGCAACGATATGCTGGCACCAAGAGCTCCGGAAAGCCCTTCAACGGCCGCACTTGACATAATCGGTACCTCTTTCAGCGACCAATTGCGCGAAGGGCAGCAATGAGCCGCTTGTCGCCTGGGCCGCTAGCTTCCAAAACTCTGTGCTCAGAGCGTTTCTAATACAGCATGAACTGATCTTATGTACAAATGTCTGACAAATGAATTGTGTACCAGTAATCAAGCAACAGTTGTCACAATTCGTCGCCGCGAAGCGATGGGCGCTAATATCGCTCGAAATTTGCACGTGCTGAAGAAGTGAATTATCGTGCGCTTCTACACTGATCGTGAATGAGACGTGTTCGAAACCCTTGTGACAACCTCGACGTGCTAGTGCATGATGCAACTACAATGGTGAGCATCTGACATGCCTGCCACTGATTGCCCCACACTCTCCTTCAGCGCAGCATGCATGAAAAATTGCGTACACCACTCCAGACAACAGGAAGGAGCGATAATCAGTTGGACTATGTTAATTACACATGTAAACTGCTTGAAACTGATCAGAATGGAATTGTTCACCACAGTCAGGTGTGACCTTCGGCCAATTTCAGGCCTGCATCCCAGCATACAAACGAACACTACCGGTGGGACCCCAAACTTGCATGGATACTACCAGTCCCACAGCAGGAGACGTGAATGGAATCTTTAAGCCCCGAATTTGCAATCCGTGATGACACGTACAATCCCAATGACTGCATCAATGGCTTTGCTTCAGCCGCAGCGCCTCTGCCAAAAGCTGCTCAAGCTTTGTGCCCTTCATGTCATCTGGGTTCATTGTTGCGAAATCAGCATTTGTCAAAGTCCGTTTTGTCCCATCTGCAATGGCATAAAAAAGTCCACAAGATTCGGGCTTCCTTTTCTCTTTCATAGATACTGATCAGGACATATGTAGCACAGGCACCGATATAGAATGCAGAACTGCACAGATGCGTACTCAAACAGAACAGCATGAGCAGACACGACCCGCCACACGCGACCCCTAGATACGTCCGCCACAACAATGCACTGAACACTATGAGCAGCAGAGGTACCAACCTGGTAGGTCCACTTCCATTCGGAAGTTCCGAACGCAGGTCACGTTATATCCGACATCGTTAAGTGCTGCAACTGCTGGTGTGGGCGCAGGTGCCATTTGCTTGTGCCTGGTTCCAGCGCGGACAGTCCTTGGGGCAGCTGGTGTGTTTGGCTTCCTCTTGCAGTTCATTTCTGCCAACAGGGACTGTGTGGCTTTGGGTAAATGATCCTTACGAGTCACGAGAGCATTGATTGCATCTATCATCTCTTTGTACGGAAGATCTTGGTACTGCAATCAGGCGCGCGTCAGCCTGGAGACATCATCCCATATCTTTGCGGGATGTGAGGCAAACGCAGGGACCACGGAAGGATTGCAGCCCTCTCGCAGCCCAAGCTCAAATTACAAAATGACTGACCTGTTTTAAATGCTCGCAGCTGGACCACGCCCTTTCTTGGTGCCGCTCGCACGCGCTCTCCACTTCCATGAGAATGCGGTCCACGAGTTCGTTGCAGCGTCCCAGCGCTGCAGCATCGTAGCA
Organism: Ulva prolifera; assembly: GCA_023078555.1. NCBI lineage: Eukaryota > Viridiplantae > Chlorophyta > Ulvophyceae > Ulvales > Ulvaceae > Ulva > Ulva prolifera. The sequence continues at coordinate 11,884,695 of CM041198.1, read as the reverse complement.
TATCATATAGTGGTGCACAACTTCCGACGTAATTCACAAGTTCGGTGCCATGTGATGCGTTACCTTCAGCGTCAGCTTTTTCTATGTGCTTTCTGCGTTGATCATTCTTCTGCTGCTTGCCCTTTCCCATGTCAACAATTCAAGATGTGGAGCATGAACACTGACTAGAAGCAATTTCTGGTGCGCTCAACACAAACAGTGGCGTCTATTACAACGTGCCATGTTCATCCATAGCAAATGACAGGGCCAAAGGCGTACAAACAGGTATCGCAGTGAGACAGAGATATGATATACCTCATTCAAGTACTTATGGCGCAAGTTGCTTTCTACTTCTGCGCGATGGTCGGCATCTGCTCACCATGTCGTTCTCGATGGCATAACAACGACGCGGCCGGGCGCGCGAAGCGTGCAATTGTGTGCTGCCGCGCGTAGCCGCGCGTAATCGCTCAGCAACGCGCCTGCATGACTTGCACTGCTTTGCCACAGGAGTTCATGTCTCCTCAGACTTCACAGCAGAAAAGGCAAGCATGTCCACTGGATATTTGCTGGCCACGCCTGTGGATGAACACCTGGCGGGGATTGAGATCAATTCAGGACTGCCCCCAAATGCATACATAAGTGTGTATGCCCAGTCCATCGGCGTGGATCGAGGGTCAGGAACCACACAATATGCGCATGTCCATGTCCTAATCGATGAGCGCTTTTAGCTGCAAAGGGCCGCGTATGATTTTTGGTTTGCGAGTCCACCTCCGTCACCCACGGGCACAGAAGGGTGACGGGGCACCCCGGTATCATCCCCTCAGCGTGGCTCCCATCATGTCACTTCTAGTGCTGTAAGATTCAAGTCGGAGAGGCACGTATCTCGATGCCTCTAGAGGCAATGCCCATCTTGCCATGTGGACGGTGCTCTGTAAATGCCATGGTACCGTCTCTCAACAGCCATGTCCAGAGAAAATTCTCAATATCTACTTTGTATATCAGTCACTTCAGATCTCGAGAAAAAGGTTACATTAATGGCCCAAAAATTTGCCACAGAGGCCGAGTGGGCTTCTGTATCGCCATTTCCACGATTACGAACGCATTGCCAAATCGTGAGGCCTCCTCCTCAGCAATTCTGATTACCTACTTGGTGTGACATGAAAAGCCCTACGGCTGGCCGGAGATGGATAAGGCCTACTTTCATTTCACAGTGGCTTGGTGCACGAAGACCTGACCGATGCAAGGGGCTGCAGCATGAAAAGGCACATGCGGTCTGGTGCATTCAGCCTGGGTGCCACAGCAACGGCATGTTTTGTACTGGCTAGCAGCGATATACGGGAGCCACGTGGCTACTAAAAGTTGTGCGCTGGAAGCTTTGTTGAGACATGCTGGAGCAAGCAGGCAGCATCTCTTGTGTGCATGTTTATCGGACCAGCATGTCCGCCTCTCGGCGCAGATCACTCCAGGTACCGCCAACGAAGGCATATAACAGATGTAATGGACACCAGAGAGCCTGCGGCCGGGAATTGTGGGCGCGCAATATTTCCACGAAGCTAGGGTGCCCATGCATTTCAACTTGACGTGCGTGGCTTTGTGCCTAAGCCACGTGTATCGTCGTTTGACGCAGACCTTGCACGATGAAACGATCAGGTCCAGCTGTACTAGCATGTGCACACGAATATTTTAGAAAGTGACTAGCACGTGCGAGATGGCAGGGTATATTGCGGACCTGGCGCCGCTGTGATCAAATCGTCTTCCGTCCACCGCATATCAATTCACGCGCCCGTATATACTGGACTATTCAGCCTAGAGAATTTCCATGGAAGTTTTAAATAGAATGCGGCTATCGGGACGAGGGGATTGCATACGCCCGCGCCTGGCCTCGGCATCCTTCGTCCGTGTGCCAAGCCAGCGATCGCGGACGGTTGTACGCGACCATCTAAACACCAAAAGTGCGTCATCCGTGACGCCACACCTCGCTCTATTCCAGCAGGACGCTATTGGGCATTGAAGTGTTGTTTTGTCGACCGCACGATTCAAGGTCTCAGAGATCCCTTGCTGTTCCTGGAAATGCCCTCGTTGTGCGCAGGTAGCATCTGGGTACCCCCCACAGATTTTCCTCTACTTGATGAAACCGTTGCACTGGCGGGAGGTGGAGGAGCAGCTGTTTCCGCTGGCGGAGGAGGACATAAACCACGTACCCCACCGCCAGACCTGCCATCGCTGCTTCTGAATGCCCGAATTGTGTATCTGGGCATGCCTTTGGTTCCTGCAGTGACAGAGCTCATCGTTGCCGAGCTTTTGTACCTTCAATACTCAGACTCAAGCAGGCCAGTGTACCTGTACATCAATTCGACTGGTACAACACGTGCTGATGGCGAAACTGTCGGTTTCGAGACCGAAGGAACAGCAATTCTCGATACCATGAGGTATCTCAAGAACGAGGTGCGACGGTTTTGTTATCTACAGCTTGCCTTCTGTCATTGTGAGTGCACCTGGTGCACCTCGCATCGGTCCAGACCCAGTGGCACACTGTCCACACAATAGCAACCTCGCCGGCTGAAGCTGCAGCACCTCCAGTAACGTCCACCTATTCGTCCATCTCATGTGGCAGCACTAGAGCAACATGTGACATGAACCTGCAAGCGGTCAACCATGCTTGCAATTTTGTGCATCTACGATGTTGTGGTGATGTATTTTGTCTGTCCTTCCGCCACAGCAGTGCGCCCGGCTCTGGTCTACTTTGGTCCCCGCCAAATCACCATGGTCTTGTTATGTACAACAGCTGCCGTGCCCATGCCTGATTTACGCTCTTCTTGGCGGGCGGGGGCGCATGGTGTCCAACCGTGTCCTAATACAAATAGTTTGCATACACAGATCGTGCGATACAGGTGTTTACAGTCGGGGTCGGCGTAGCTTATGGCCAGTGTGCCATGCTCCTTGCCTCCGGCACGCGTGGGAAGCGCTTCATGCTGCCGCATGCCACCGCACTGCTGCAGCAGCCTCGTATGCCACCGACCGGGGCTCGGCAGGCAATAGAAGTACAGATCAGGTGGCGGGAAGCATACGCCCAGTACCAGAACCATCTGTCTATTCTGTCAGAGGGGACTGGTCACTCAGTCGAGAAGCTGGACTACGACATGCAAAGGTGCCCCCAGCCGCATGCCCGCCTGCCCCCAGTCATCTACAGCCTGAGTCCACCACCACGACAACGCACTCTTGCAGCTTGCTCGCTTTGCTGTGTTTGTGAGGGTGTGCAGGTGTCCGCGCCTGATGTGGTCTGTTTGACTGAACATGTGCTGCAGGCCGCTGTACATGACCCCGATCGATGCAATTGAATACGGTATGATTGACAAGATTGTGAAGAGCGAGAAGGAGGAGGGAATCACAGGTGCAGTCATGACCAACGCACAGTGGGATAAGCAGGCAGGGCTTGTGGCTCGGTAGCTGCACGGGGATGTACACCATATCTGCTCCTCTCATGCTCGTGGTGTATACATGACTCAGCGTGCACACTGTAATCTCGATTGTGTGTTTCGTAGTGGACCCTGCCCCGTGTGGGATGCGAGTGGACTGCCTCTCAGGCACTGCCAAAATCGCATCAAAGCGAGCCCCCTAAGCATTTGCCACACCAATACATGCACTGCACGCAGCGATGCGCAATTGGCTCACACTCAGATGCAAGCGTAGTCGATCCGAAATGGGCATGCTGGCATACACTTGTGTTGTACAAAGAGCGCAGCGTTCGGGAGTTCATGAACGGTCCCGGAAGCATGCCGGAAGCGCATGGCTGCTGGTTCGTGTACCTCCCCAGCAGTGATATACAAGCTTCGAGGTGCGCTGGTGACATCCATTCGGCAAACTTGTCTCAAACAAACAACCCGCCGGGCCAGAATGTGGAGCTGCTCCTGGAGTAGCTGCTGGAACATCTTGCAACCTGATCTGCTTGAGTCACGTGGCTGCGGTATTGACGCCCTCGCCATAGCAATTTGGGCATTCCCTATCCCCTTGCCCTCCACACCCCGGGCAAACCACTATCTGCGTCGCTCTCAGGAACACATCATTGTGGCACTCTATCATCTTGGAGTCTGCACGCAGCCCTTGATAGCTGTCATCGATGATGCAAGCGCACACTTACATGCTGCAAGCGATTCCTACTGGATGTATGAAGCCAATCTTAATGTCAGGTCAGCATATGGCCCAGAAGTGTGTTCAGGATGTGCATCTTTGTTAATGTATGGCTTGGTCACTCTGTGGAGTCTTCAGTCACGCAACGACATGCATTGGTGCGTTTTGCATCGGGCTACGCAAGCTGCACACACCTTGGCAAATGTCACAAGCGATCCTGCCCGATCCTATGCACTCATCGCACTGTGGAGAGATCTTCAGCTGCACCGGCAACACAGGCTGACCGTGAGGTTCGAGGGAGCACGTTGGGCGCCAGCACAGCGGCAGTTCATGGTCTCAACATACAAGTTCGCCCGTGAGATGGATGCCAACCTTTTGCTTGTAGTGGTACTGCTTTATAGCCCGGGCAGCCATGTTTCCGGCTGTTGACATCGTGAACAAGCCCATAGCACCCACTGCCACAGTGCTTGCACATCCCAGTCCACCAGACCGCATGGGCCCGACAAAGCTTGATTCGCCGTGCTTTAATTCGTGTTGATGTAATCAGGCAGGCTAGGTTTCACAACTGCGGAATTCACTACAACATTGATTTCATCTCGTGCAGTTGTTCTTTCTGGCGTAACGGTGGGACATTGACGCACTTACCGCCACGGAGGGCCAACCACCGATTGAAACTGACAGTATCTCCGCATACCTCGTTCACTTGATCATTCTGTAACGATAAGTTGCATGCACTGCACCGGGCCTCAGACCGTGCCGTATGTCTGGTAGGGCAGGCATTGCGCGGCTCCCTGCTACGTGGCGAAAGTGTGACGGAATGACGTCAGAACAAGTAGCCGCGCCTGTTGAAAGCACTCGTAGTCACTAACTCTCGCTGTCGCTGTTCATCAGCTTGCATTCCCTGAATCGTGCCAGTAAAATGCGGCACGAGTGAACAGTCCTTCCTTTTCTAGTGTTCGACTTCGGGAGGAGAGATCATCATGGTGCAGGCACGCAACCTTGCGATCCTGCATGCAGTAGCCGGATCACGACTGCTTTTCGCGACTGATTGCAGTCATCTCGGTTTAGATACTGCTGTGATATTCATTCATGGTGCAGGGTAATTTTAAGTGGCACCAGTACCAGGTGGTCGGTCGCCTGCTGCCGACCGACAGCCAGCCGGAGCCCACGGTTTACCGAATGAAGATCTGGGCCACAGACGCTGTTAGGGCGCGTTCACGCTTCTGGTGCGCGTTTTTCTTGTGCCGCGATAGCACGCCGGCAGCTGCTGACATGTGTGCTCTCGGTTGCTTTGGCGGGTTCCTCCACAGCAACAAACATGTCGAATTATGCAGGTACTTCCTTTCTCGCCTCAGGAAAGTCAAGAAGGCGAACGGCCAAATTCTGGCCATTAATGAGGTTCGTTTTCTGTTGTGCATGTAAGGATCCATACCAGTGATCACGTACACCCGAAGCCCGTGCCACCGAATGCCACCACAGACCAACATGGTAGAAAATTCATATTTCCAGATCTTCGAGTCCAAGCCTACGAAGACAACGAACTACGGCGTGTGGCTCCGGTATCAGTCTCGCACAGGCTACCACAACATGTTCAAGGAGTACCGTGACCTTACACTGAACGGCGCCATTGAGCAGATGTATACTGAGATGGCTTCACGTCACCGTGTCAGGTCACACCAGATCCACATCATCAAGACTGTGACCATCAAGGCCGCAGACTGCAAGCGCGCCAACATCACACAGTTCCATGACTCCCAGATCAAGTTCCCTGTGCTGCGCAAGTGCGATTTCCTTTTCATTTTTCATTGACTATGTTTCTCGAAAATGAGGTGTCGGAATCATGGGTTTCCGCAAGGCTCAGAGTGGTGCTGGGCTTTATTTGGTTTCTGGCCCGGAGCTGGCAGGTAGCGGTTGCCATCAGCCATGCTGACCAGGCCACATCTGGCAAACACCCAATTGAATTGTAGCCCGAACGCATCATCGTCTATATTCTGGCGAGTCGGCAGCAACCTTTTACTTCGCAAGCATCCAGAATGAAATCCATGCATGCAATGTGCATCCTGCTCCATGCCAGTTATTAGCATCTACTGTGCTGTGGGGTCTGAGGACCTGCACCATCACATGTCACCCGGTGGAAACCCCGGCAATAGCCCCGTGCAGGTACATCAGGCCAGAGAGCCGCACGTACAAGACGCTGTACAAGGCAACCCGCCCCACAATGGCGGCGTTCTAGATGGTGTCTTGGCTCCGTGGCTCTGTGTAACAATCGCGCACAATGCATGAGTGCATGCTTGACCCTATGATAGTCAATGCCATGACCAGTCCCTTACACAGTCACTTGCATCTGCGTATGTCGTTCCATGCTTGGCAGAGAACCGCTGTCTTGCTTGTGTATCATCATATCCCTGCACGTAGTGTGCTACGGTGCGTAACTTGTCAGGGCACCGGTGAACCCACATGTGTGCAGAGCCAGTTCATTGATCCCACGTCAGTCTGTTCTGTCAACATTGGTCAGCATACTCTTGATGTGTGTACCAAGAGGTCGAAGTTGCATTTTAGCCTGTCCACAGCCCGGCAGTACTCACGGTCAATTTTGTTGCAGTGATCATTCCAATTCCACACTCAGCGCTGCTGGTCCCAATGTCTCGATATGCAGCTGATCTCTTTCAGATCGAGCTTTGACAGCCTATGCGGCATGTCGTGACTTTCTTGAATCATATTAGCTAGGTGTCCGTATTCGTGCACCGACCCAAATATTACGGCGCTGCTGTGGTGTGTGCTTCAGTTGCAGGCCACAGTGCCACGGGCCATGGCCTGTTGCATGCACACACAGCTTATGCGGAGGTGTGGTAGGCGGCGGGTCATGGGGCAACGTTATGTACCCGTGACGGCGTGGCCTTCTCAAGTCTTCCGTCACAATATCGTGCTACCGTACATGGGCTTTGGGCACAGAACACTGGGTGAAGCTGCAAGAACACACTGCTGCCTGGCCACTGGTAGGAGTCACATCATCACCTGCTTCGTCCTGCTCGTCATATGCACTCCAGCATCCCACACCCAACCCCGTGAAGCCACTGAGTGCACAGCAGCCTTTGAATGGACATCTGCCCTGCTGTGACTGTGGGTTGACTGATCAACTGCACAAGAGTTCACCTAGAATCCAGGAAGTGTGGGTGACTGCATCTCCGCAGTTGAGATCAGGCAGCATGAGCCGCGATATGGGTGATATCGCCAAAACTGGCCTGGCTGCTGTGCGACTGATGCAAACGGCAGCCAGTGCGAATCGCTGCAGAAACCGTGGCCTGAAGTCCGGCCTGACTCCGTGCTCACATATATGCAAACAAGAGTGGAAAAGCCATTAACAATCACACGGGAGCTCGATTTGCCAGGCTGCCTGGGGGATGCAGTGGACATAAAGGTGCGTGTTTGGTGTATTGGCCGCACATCGTTGCATATGCAGGACAGCCTCCTCATCTTGAGCTGGGTGTGATCTGTCCAGACTTGACTTGCAGGACAAACTTTGAGCCCAGGAGCTTGCCCATGACACCCATTGCTGTTCGTTGTCATGAATGTTGTGTGAAGAGTATCCTGCCAATATTCCAGCAGCGTAGGTGCTTTCATCGACCCTGGCTCAGGAATCAGGCAAGGCTGTCTGGGCTTCTCGACCAAGATATCATGCCACACAATTCTAGTGCTTACTACCGGGGGTTGCATGATAGAGTCACTGTAAGAGAAAGGATCCGAATGTGATAGGTATGTCAATGCATAAGCCATCACAGGAACCATGGAATATTACTTGCCATACCACTCTCCTTCAATGCAGTGCGACATGGTCGCATGTTCAGCTTGTGCTTGTGCTGCAAATTAATACTTTGCTGATGTTTAGGTCGCATGCAAATGATGGGGAAGTCTTTTGAGAGGAGACCGTGGGGGATTTTGACAGAGCTGCGATTGTTGATGTGTGTGCTTCCATTGGTCGAAAGCTGGGTCAAGTATCATGCCTCCCACATGCCTATACTTCCCGGTGCATGCATGCGCATCGATTGGGGGGCCGTACCACAGCTTGCATTTCAACACCAGCCTATACGACTGGACACCCCTCTCCAATATATGCTGCACACACCTGTTTGGTGTTGCAGCGTGCGTATGCATATCATAATGGCCGCTGCATATTCCTCCAAGGTCTTCAGATGTTCACCGCCATGTGCCTGTGAAGAAGGGCTGTGACCCAGAGCAGTGCATACTTCTCAACAAACAGACAGCTAAAATCTTTTATCAACCGTCATATTATACTGACCAGTGGTACTTGAGGGCTCCAATCGCGACGACACCAGCACGCGATTGACACAAACATGGTATCTTCATCACACTCACACTTCGCATTTACGATAACTGTGAGCTCCTCTCACCAGCGCCTGAATTAGGTCACCCGAGTGTGGCAACATGCACATTTCTGCCATGATTTACCTGTGTATTTAAGGCGCATCCACAAAATTCCAGATAGCTCTTGATGATGTTGCCTGAAAACCAGGAAGATTACAACCAGCCATCACATTACATTCCTGCGTTATAGCAGCTCGGCTCAGCATACATCCATGTAAGTATGTCAACGCTCATCATCCACCGGTAACACATTGCCATGGGCACCATGTGGTCTTGGTGATGAATATGGAACAGGGGCGTGGGGGGGAACACAATACGGCGTTCAGTTACATAGTGAACTTGTCTCTATCTCTTTTTTTTCGCTGGGCCGATAGGTGTTGGGGTTTTGGCAGAGTATGTGTCATTGGACAGGAGGCAGGAAACAAAGTGGACATGGGTATGCATGGGGACTTACAGAAACAAGAAGTGCACAATGTGAAAAGATGGGACAGCTCAACACCAAAACATATATCACCATCAGGCATCAGAGTTCCCAAAGAACATGGCCGGATTTAATGTATACTCTTCAGGTGGGCATGTGCCATTGTGACATGCCACTGTAACTCGGTCAGGAATTGGGATTGGAGCAGTTGCTGGCTGTACGAGCAAAGGATACATCGGATTTTGTTGGTTTGTTAAGCCAACAATGTTCCGAGGACAGGGCGTAATTATGATTAGATGTGATGGAGCAGCGGACTGTGAAAAAGTAGAGGTCAGGTTTGGTTTTACGTTGCGATACAGCCATGACAATACAGCCATAACATAATCAATAATGAACAATGGATCCTGTGTACCAAGGTTTACACGTAAAGAAATGGCACCATAGACCAAACACCCACATTCGGGTACGCACAAAGCTGTGAAATGTGCACCCTCCAGGCCCCGTTCACGCTGAGTAGGTCTACCAACCGGCTTAGTTGCCGGGGACGAACTTGGTGGCGTAGTTCCAAGCGTTGGCCGCGAAAGGATCAGCGACGTGCTCAGCCCAGTTCTCAACGGGTCCCTTGCCAGTCACGATGGCCTGGACGTAGAAGCCGAACATGGAGAACATAGCAAGGCGGCCGTTCTTGATCTCCTTCACCTTGAGCTCAGCGAAGGTGTCGGGGTCATCAGCGAGGCCGAGAGGGTCGAAGCTCTCGCCGGGGTACAGGGAGTCCAGGCCCTCACCAGCGGGGCCACCGTTGACACGGTATCCCTCAATCAGACCCATGAGCACCACCTACAAACAGAGCGGGTAACATGAGTCTCGGTGAATGGAAGAATTGAACGATGGATACAGCCTGTTTCGACACATATTTATTGAACATGAAACAGCTGTCTACGACAACACGGCGCACGACAGCGCTTAACCTGTCGTAACAGACATACGTGCACATAGATGGAGACTGGTCGGCATAGCCGTACCTGGCAACCAAGAATGGCCAGGATGGACTGGGCGTGGATGAGGGAGGGGTTGCCGAGGTAGTCGAGGCCACCGTCGGAGAAGATCTGAGCGCCAGCCTTGAACCAGACAGCCTCGCCGAAGGTCACACCGTTCTTGGCCAAAGCCTCGGGGAAGATGCAGCCGAGGGCTCCGAGCATAGCCCAGCGGGCATGAATGACCTCGGTCTCACGGTAGCGAGCGAAAGTCTCTGGGTCAGCGGACAGGCCGGCAGTGTCCCAACCGTAGTCACCGGGGAACTCACCGGTCAGGTAGTCGGGGGTGGAGTTATCGGAGTAAGGGCCGAGCCACTTTGCGCGGTCTGGGCCGTAGAACTCGACGGAAGCGCGAGAAGCGACGGAGCGCTGCACACAATAGTCGAGTCACAATGTGCACTGCACAGGTGCAGGTCGGAACTCCGCGCAGAGATGAACATCCATCGACGAGACATTTGAGGTGGAGCACTGTGTTCCGACATGGTGATGCACTATGTCGGAACACAGTGCACCACCTCGAGCTCCGGGACACGCACATGTCGAAGTAGCTCGTGCGACCAATTACAAATGGCAAGAGTGCAGGAAGAAGTAGACTCAAAAGTAGAGTAATGGGGAAAGTGTTACCACCAGGTGCGGGTGAATTGTCGGCATTGATCCTACACTTCGTCGGTGCCAAGGCACAGCATATTGCACCCATCATCGGAGACGCGCAACAGCTAGAATGGGGGTACTCACACAAGCTGAGATACGCGTTACAAAATCGGTGTGTCAAGCACAGAGGTGGGAAACCCCTGACGAAACGGACACAATGTGCTCGTCTGTGCCCCAGCATGAGCTGTGCACAACGGGTGGCCAAAGACACAGGGGTGCCCGGATCGAGGTCGAGGCACAAGCCACCAGGACATTTCGTTGTTGAAGGTATAGCGGAGTTGCGCTCACCTTGATGGGCGCAGCAGCGCGCACGCCGGAGCAAGCGATAGCAGCAGACATGATGCTCTGTTGTTGTCCTTTCGAAGAAGAGAGACGGGATGCACTGAAAGTGGGCTGGTAGAGATGCGACGTCGCGACGGTGAATATATACTGTCAGCTCACCTGTCTGCACGCAGTACTGCTGCCTTCGAAGGAGATCGCCGTGGCAGAGCTGAGAACTCGGGAGATCTGGTTGAGCAGATTTGCCGGATTGGCGGATCAGCTGCGCACAAATTGATCAAATATTCAGGGTAGCATCGCCGCTTTATCAGAACCCCCGAGATCATACTCCGCATCGAGCTGCATCGATATCATCGTGCCTGCGTACAGATCCACTGCACGTCGACAGACGCCCGAGGTCACGAAAATCATGGATTTCACTCCCGATGCCCCGAATCCCACAGGACCAGCCTAGATTGTGCAGCAGGCGGGTACAAAGCCATAGCGTTTGCGATCGGTTCTGCTCCTACTTAGCTAAGCGTTCAGCTTTCCTGTATCTCCGAGATACAGAATCCGGCCTGTGCGGAGTCGCGCGATGTTAGAATTCGCGCACAACATCTGTCTGCGATTCTTGCGAACGCAAAATGCATTTCGGCTGTGTGAGAATGTTCTCAGGCGCAGCGGGACTAGGTACCTTTGCGTGCATCACTTCATATCGCTGCCTCATATCGCTGCCTGAAGGATGAGGGAGCATCGGCTGTATGCAGGCGTTCCATAACAAAATTCATAAGTCAGAATTGCGGTCTCTTTCTTTCTGTTGGTGGATGAAGGCGCTCTTGAAAACGAAGATTGATCTTACGCATCGAGCGTTCACCGCACACTCGGAAGTGGCGTACGTACAAGGGGCGTGCAGCGAAATTGCACGCCCAATAAACGCTTACCAGAAAATGTATCGCATACATCGCTGCGCTTGGACCGGCAGAGGCACGGTCCTGTCTCTTCAGCCCTGTCGAGCCACAGCAACTGACCAACGTTCGCATGGTACCCACACAGGCACCTTGCACAGATTCAACAGCTCTTACAGTGGGGTTAGATTCGCAATTCGTTGATACGCATCCATCTCCAGATTGTACGGCCGTGTGTTGGCAAGTCAACCGCCACTTCTCTCGATCGAACAGCCTTGTCTACAAGGGGCCAATGTGCATCCTCTTGCAGGTTCAGATCTATAAACCCAGGGGCCCTGGAAGAATTGCACAACTTCTGCGCAATGTAATCTTGCTGGGGCACAAGCCGGATTGGCTACATGTCACATGGATGTGTGTCCTGATGGTCAGGTTGTGTTTGAACGTTCCGCACTGGTGGGTAGAAATCCAGGATACTACATGATTCACGGGGCCGCAGGCATGCATGGTTCTATACTCGGACTACAAACACCCCTGCTCACGATGATCATGAGCACAGGGATCTTTACCATAGCCATTGCATGTGCCACTACACCAGCATGCATGTCCAGGTGCCGTCCATCTGACACACCATTAAATGCATCACCTGTATAGGCACACAATTAAACCTAGCTCCGCTGCAAGGGGAGGTCTGTCACAACCGCATCCGGTGCTATTGCGTCTATCAGAAAGTGAACTTGGGCACTGTGCTGCACTGGCTGCCCGGGGATCTCAGCGATCAACACTTCAGCCACATGCGTGTAGCATGCCATTCCGTGAATCACCGCGTGTGTTATCGCTGTCTGTAACGCCTGCATGCTTGGATTGTATGCTGCACTCTCCAGGTAGGCGCCCCCATGCACATTCCCGTCCTCTGTGATGAGAGCCACGCCCGCCGGGCACAAGCTGTACGGTGCATACGACTCTTGGGCCTCCTGTATGGCCACAGCTGCTGCTTGCTGAAAGAGACGATCGCTGCTGCGGGCTTTCATGGTGGCCTCTGCCTCCGGGGTGGGGCTGACATCGTTACTCTGCAAGCTGAGGAGCAGAGGTGGCGGATCGTCCCCGAGCAAATCCTGCGGTTTGAATCGCATGGGCAGGAGCTGATCTAAGCTGAACGTGTCCTGGACCTGATTCCCGAAGACAAACTGGACTGTGTCTGAGCACTGCAGCTCCGACAGGAACTGCCGGCAGTGGCCGCAGGGAGCGGCATTGACAGCGATCATGTCAACCACGGGTTCGGCATGGTGCCGCAGGTTGGCGATGAGGAACTGTTCGGCATGAACGCTGTTGTTGAGAGGCATGCGTAGAAACTCGAGGTTGACACCAACGTATATGTCGCCCGCAGGAGTGATGCCAATGGCACCCACATTGAAACACGAAATCGGCGGCCGTGCGAGTGTGCTACTGGACTGCAGCATTGACTTCAGCAGATCTTTTCTGGAGCAGCCAAGTTTGTCCATCAGGGCCGCAGCTTCTGCAGCAGGGACATGGAAGCGTGGCATGATGACATCTGGCTGAATCGAGGCATGGTCGATATCCACTTGTAATATGTCTCCACCGTCCACTGGAGCTCCTCGAAAGGTACTCCTGCAGGCAACAACAGGCATGCTCCCGATGCAACGTGTCCTGTGGTGCTGAGCAGACTCTCTGCACCTGACTAGAGTTGGCCGAATCAACTACATTAATGGTCACTAGTGCCCCTCGTGCTGCTTCCACATGAATGCATCAATTGCGTACTTGCAGGTGCAGGAAGATCGAACAGTAGGTGCCAGGCCGCTTGCCGGTTGGACATAAGCGCTGCCATGGGCTCCAACGAGTTGCTCCCGTCTCCCGATGGCCGAGTGCATCGAAGCCATATGCTTACTCCCGACGACACAAGCTCCTATTCATGCTCATGTAAGAAGTTTTCCGCGCGCTCTGGTGGTAGAACTGCCGGAGCTTACAGCCATGCCAGAATCGTGAAATAGGCGCAGACAAGAAACCGGGAAGCCTGGAGAGCTAAGCAGGTACGCTGTTTTCACGTAAAGCTCACTTGATCGTAAATGTATCCACCGCCAGCTCCTCGTCTGCATGGACGTGTACACAGCTGCAGGTCGTGCCCATTGCCTATGCATTGGCATGGGTCAAAGCGAGCAGAGGCACAAGTTTGACGATCACAAGTGTCGGAATGTCTCGACGACCAATATGCCATGTACAAACGACGATCGAGCAGAGATATACTTGAAGACTTTCAACTGCTTGAAAGCGGGGATGCAGTTGCCAGTTTGCGACTCTTGCCTGTGCATCGCTGATACAGCCCGCGGTTAGCGTTGTGATACCTGATGGCGTCAGCGGTCTGCATGCTGCGACTGGGCCCAGGCAGCCTTGCCTATGCAAATGCTGCCGTATGTGTTCTGCGGTCTGTAATCGATGTTGCTAGCGGAGGCATTCCAGTGGGGGGCGATGCGAGCTGTAGAACGCAACGCTCGTACTCGACCGACAGTGCATCTCAGCCGGATAAGAAACAACAGGATAATGTAGATGTCAGATCTCTGAACCTTATGAGTGCGGTCAATCTGGCCTTAGAAGAGACGCTTTACGAGGACGCTCGGTGCGACAACCTGATTTGCTCGTTTGCAGGCTGTTGAAGACCACAGATGCTTTTCCTTGTTTGTTTTGAATAGATCCAGCACAAAAATATTTGCTGGTGTGCTTTGGATGCCTTCTGAAATGGAAATTGTTGTTCATGGGCCGGCTCTGTCCGACTCATCTGTCCTCGTCACCTGTTTGTCGGAGATGCCGTTCAAGCGTTCCGCTCAGGCTTCTGCAGGAACGTGCTCGTATTTGGACAGGATGTTGGATTTGGAGGAGTTTTTCGCTGCACTCAAAATCTGCAAACACGGTTTGGCAAGGAGCGCGTCTTCAGCACACCAACGAATGAGATGGGGATAGTGCGCTCTCCTGCTGCATACCAGCCAAGCATCTTGCGGCACCCGCACGACAATCTGTGGACTACCAGGCGTGTCCTGTCCTAAGCTGCATGCATGAAGCACCTAGTACGTCCCAGGCTTCTGCTGATGGTGCACACCATCAGCAAGTGATGGCAAGTAGGTCGTGGGCACAGTAGCAGCATCAGGCTGTTTGTATGCACAGTCCATACAGCAATTCTGGGCTAGAGCAGTCCTACTGATTGCGTTAGGCTAGCTTTGGGTGGCCTCATCGATGCCATGCCAAGTGCAGGTAGGCTTCGCAATTGGAGCAGCTGCGATGGGAATGAAGCCGGTCGCAGAGATCCAGTTTGCAGACTACTGGGGCAGCGCATGCGACCAGATCCTCAATGAGCTCGCCAAGTTCCGGTATCGGTCAGGCAGTGCGTTCAACTGCGGCGGCGTCACCATCCGCATGCCCTACGGTGCGCGGCCGCACCACCTCAACTCGGCCCCCCCATCATGCAAGACAGCGCCTGCTTCTCTCTCCCCACGGAGCCTCTGCAGCATAAAAAATTGAGGCCGCTGAGGTGCTGATTGGCCATGATTGAGTCAGAGAGTTGGTAGTGCACGCTCCCGCGTCACAGCCGCTGTAAACGAGCACGTGGTCACAGCTGCCGAAAGCGACAACCGCACGCACGCGCCATGCAAATGTTGCCGCCTGCGCATATCAAAGTATGAGGCTGGCGCAGGTGCGGTCGGCCACGGCGGCCACTACCACTCGCAGAGCCCAGAGGCGTTCTTCTGCCACATGCCGGGCATCAAGGTGTGTGTGCCGGCGGGCCCCGCGGACGCGTACGCGCTGCTGAAGGCCGCGCACGCTGACCCCGACCCCGTGATCGTCATGGAGCCCAAGCAGCTGTACCGCACGGCCGTGGAGGACGTCGAGGTCGGGCGGCCGGGGGACGCGGCGGCGATCGGGAAGGCACGGGTGGCGAGGTCTGGCACAGATCTGACGATGGTGGCGTGGGGGCAGCAGGTGCGGCCGCATGCAGCCTCAGCTGTGCCAGCTGGTGCAAGAGGCTTGCCTCTCCCGGGACTCGAGCTTGCGGCGTGTGTTCTATCCATGTGGAGCAAGACCGACATCACGCAGATACGTAGCCAGCTCGCAGGCAGTGCGAAAAACTGGTGCTGCAGGCACTCACGCGGAATGATCCTGGGCGCTGCAAATGCTCCTGTTTGCGGGCGGGCAGCGTTCAGACGCAGCGCTTTGGGAGCCTGAGTTTGCTGGTGCGCAGAACACAAGACAGCGAATCTGCGGAACCTTGGAGACATGGCGGTGCATGCAGGTCGGCGTATCACTCCAAGCCGCAAATAACCTTGAGTCAGAGCTTGGAGTTTCGTGTGAAGTGATTGACTTGCGCACGTTGATCCCATGGGACCGTGCTGCTGTGGAAGAGTCTGTGAACAAGACTGGCCGGCTGCTAGTTTCGCATGAAGCCCCCATTACAGCTGGGTTCGGGGGAGAGATTGTTGCACACATTTCACGCAAGTGCTTCCTGCGATTAGAGGTGCCCCCGGAGCGCGTGTGCGGCTGGGACACACCCTTTCCATGTGTCTATGAGTCCCTGTATGTCCCGTCTGCACCGAGGCTGTATGCTGCTGCAGAGCGAATGATGAGTTTTTGACACGTACACCGGTGTTGTGGAATGGTGCAGACTGGCACAGATCTACAATCCGAGCACAGAGAGCTTGACCAGGGACAGGGGGAATATGCAATATGATGCAAGTGGTCCCAGTGGCAGCGCCGGAACAGGGCTTGTATGGCCGTGTGTCCGTGTGTCCGGCCAAATCCAATATTAATGTAGAACGTGGTCATAAACTGAATTGCCTTGAGGAAAATCACTTCAAGACACTGTAGACATTTATGTCAACTTCTTACATTGTTCTGTACTGTACGCTGTGACCCTTGCCAGCCACAGCTGTAGTACATTTATCACTGTGTTGGGGCTCAGGTGTGCATGAGCACGAATCTTTTGTACCACCACAACTAGTGCATTCAACAGTGGGATACTCCCTATGAGCTGAAGTTTATTGTGAGAAAGCCGAAAAGGATAGCAGCTGCGCCTCCAACTTCCAGCGCAGCTGTATCCCACTGACTCCACCAGCCCTCTGTGTGGAGCAGCGGGTCTGTCGCCATCACCAGTGGCACCTGCAGCTGCAGGCCGACAGTGGCAATGGTCGGGCCCACCAACAGAACAGCCCGCGACCACAGGTAGTCTGAAAGCGTGTTATCAAACAGCCCTGCAGCAGCACCACAAGAATGTCAGCAACACGTTGAAACAGGCAGCCTCACATGGGGGCCCCACGGCCTGCAGGGCTCGTGCACATCACGCCGATCATGCAGCCACCTTCAGCACGTGGCTTGTGCATCTGCACTCGCAGGGCATGCACAAGACATGGGCAAGACACAATCACTACGCAGTGAAGGCAGCTTCCCGGCGCGACTCACCTTTTACAAACACCAGCGACAGTGTGGCCAGTGGTATGGTCCACAAACTGATTGCACCTGCAAGCTGCATTATCAGAACGACTGGCGCAAATATCAGTGTGTTGATGAGTCCCATGTAGCCAAAGAATGCCATCATGTCGCTCTCGCTGTCCTCAGGCATCATCATCTTGATCAGCACCGTGTATACTGCATACAGCGCTGCCGCGCACAGCGTCAGGCAGTCACCCAGAACTGCCATCCCCAGTGGTCCCTGTGCCTGGCTCTCCTCGTTGTCTTCAATCCGGTCTGCGAGCGCCACGAGAATTGTACCTACACTAGTGAAAAGTTGAAGGACTGCAAGGACACGTCCGTTGCAGAGGGCATACTCACGTACTAGACCACACACAGGGCTACACCTGGGTGGCCGGCAATCAACGCATGCCAACTGAATGCGAAATATTCGTTTTCTAAATCAAGGTGTCTGAATATATCACAATGGGCTCGACCTCACCAGGATCATCGATCCAGAAGCTGTCTGGCCCGGCATGGCGACCAGGTGACAGGGTGGGCAGCGCCATTCGTTGCACCGAGGCGCACCGGCAACAGTGAGCACAACTCCGCCCAGCTTATTGTAAGTGAATTTCTCTTGAAGTACTAATATACTCAAGAAGTACGTGAAGAGGCTGGAAGGTGAAGACAGAATCGTGTTCGAGGTGACGGAGGTCATGTGCAGTGATACATTGAAGCAGAGCTGGGCCATAAACCACACTGGGCCCACTGCTCCAGCCGCCTTGACGATGCTCCACGTGTGCTGGCTCATCCAGAGTCGCCGTGGGCTGGCCGGTGAGTTGACTCGCAGCGTCCCTGCCAGCTGTGATGGTACATCTGGCTCGACCCGAAGTGGCTGCAGCTCACCGTCTGCGGCTGCTTCATCGTCCTCTTTTGTATCAGGCTGTTGCGCTCGTCCCCTGCTGCAACACATGCCACCTCAAGTTGTGCTTCCTCATCAAAACAGTGCCAGAAATCACGAGCCACCCAATCTCTACGAGACGAAAGGAGCTCGCAACAACAGAATCCTACACCAGATCGTACCATCGCCTGGCTTGTAGTATCGAGATGGGAATGTACACCAGGAACAGGACGTTGCAGAAGTAAGTGATCAAGAACGGGTGCAGCTTGAGCTGTTGCACGATAAAACTTGCACAAACCCAGATCACAGCGACGACGACGATGAGCAGCAATCCTGTGATCCTGGCCTTCGCGGAAGGCGCAGCAGGCGCGGCAGAAGCCATGAGCCTCGGCTCTGTCTTCTTACCTTGGACGTCCTACGCCATGTCAGATCACGCTGGCGCGATGGAAGTCTGCGACACTACAGCTAGCGAGAGCGAAGCGTCCCTCAGATCTTGTAGAAGCGAAAGCACTGATCGCTGTGCGCGCATGATTGATCCAAGGAGGCGCCAGCAGTGCAGGCACAGCGGAAACGTGCTCACCAACGCCCAGGAATATTTGTATGTGTGGACCAACGCATTCAGCATACTGCGTCTAGAGGTGAGGAGCCTCCTACGACGGTGTCTCGAGTGTCTCTTGTGCATGTAGGTGCCGCGCTGATGTGGCACTCGACAGAACAAACTGCGGCTTTTCCAGTATGAAATTTACATCACCGGCACTTGTCACGGCCAACGTTCTACCAGCGCTTCGTTAGCGACATCAGCAGCTGCATGAACTCTCCCGCGTCTCCCTTCTTGTCTTTCTGCCTTCTGAACCGCTGCAGAGGTGTGAGCTGTTCCTGCACAAGCGCATTGATTCAGAACACTGGAATCCGGCCCGTGCATCGGATCTAGAGTGGTACCAAATGCATGATTGTCCCCCAGGTCCTTGCATATCAGCTCCGATGCAGGTACGCTTCGTGTAACGCTGGGTAACGAGCCCTCTTCTACATACAGCAACCTTTTCAGTGACCGGCAAAAGTTCAGAGAGCCACACCCACGGCGTCGTCGCTCCTGCAAGTGCAGATCGCCAGCCCAGCAACAGCACAGCCGTCGCCCCCAACGCAACAATGACGAAGGGAGTGGGGGTTGGATATCCCTTCAGCAGCCCCCGCAGCACGAGGGCAGTTGGGATCCCCACGGCCCACACCTTGGCTGCTGTCAATGCTGCTGGCCCAACATATCCATCCTGTGCTTGCTGACCATAGCCACCCAGGACACTGGCACTCCCAAACCACCCTGCAGCCACAGGTTTGCTGGCATGTCACATTAAATCCAAATCAGAGCATGTCCTCAGCAGCTTGAACGTCTGTGACACATCGTCTCAGGTCAGCTGTCTGTTGGGAAAGAACACTGGCAAAAGTGTCAAAGTGCTATTGTGCAACAATACACATGTACGCTGGAACAGCTTCTAGTTGCGACATTTCAACGATGCTTAGCACCACACACCTATCCAGAAGGGTAGTACTGTTGTCAGTGTCTCCACATCGAGCACCTCCCCATGGTTGATCCTGCCAATGACAGCAAAGAGGAGCAGGGCCGCGGCATCGCCCGCTACCAGCAGCTTCACGCGCCTGAAAGCAATTCTTCTCATACAGTATTGCGGCCCGTAAGCAGGGTTGCTGTAGCACCCTGATGCACAGATGTACACGTGGGCATGAGCGGCCGGGATACGCTGATCCGCCGCAGCAGCATCTTGTTGCAGCACCGGCCCCCACCAAGCAGCATGGTCGTTTGGGTGTGGAATCCGCTTGCATTATCAAGGTAGTTAACCTTCTCAGCACGAGCAACCGTTCCGTGGCACATACCGCATTGCTGTGCACTGGGGCCAGGCACCGACCACGAATGCATAAAGAGCGCCCAGTTGCAACGCTGTGGCGGCACATACATCACTCTAGAATACGTCATACAGAATTTCCAACACGTGGATCTGCTTCATGCCATCGTACCAGTCGGCTGAGCTGATCCAGGGTCCTGGGTGCTACTGCACAGCCAGATACCCACGTGCAGCACTACATCGCATCAAATACCACGTCCACAGCTGTTTAGCATCATTGTATCAGGCGCGAGAGAATTTCATGGCCAGATCCTGTACGGGTAGTTCTGAGACAAGCTTCAGTCTGGGGCACCACACCCGGGATCCGAGACCCAGCCCTCCTCTTTGTCCACCTTGGCGACACCTTCCACAGTTGCATCCTCGAGCTTCACCACCTGTACATGCGATTTTATAACGCTGATGCCATGTTTAGCATTGATTCTTCGCGGTCCTTGACTGAAACACAGGCAACAATGAAGGCGCAATGCACGTAGACGGTAAGCGCATACAAAATCAGTCCGATGCAATTGCAAATACCTTGACGTTATCTTGGTCCGCCCCTGTCGGGTTCTTCGGCATCGTTGACATCCTTGGGTCGTTGCCGGGAGACGGACGTGGACGTTCTGCGCTACACCGCTGCAAGGCCGCATGGAAAGGGGACCGAGCAGCAGCGCTGCGATCAAATGACGGTGTCGCAGTTGTCGCGTGCAACATCGCTTGTGACATTCTCACAGAACGCTGTGCCCCAAACAAGAATCTACAGTTTGCACAGAGCCGCACGGCAATCATGACGCACTACAGCACAGTAAGAGGCAAGATGAAACAGCAATGCCGTTTCTCGCTGATGAGCCTATCAGGCAGCGCACCACGGGATCAACACCAACAGTCTCGACGTCTCCCCTCATCTGATATGGCACACGCAGGACGCGCAATGGTTGCTTCATGGTTCAGCTCAAGTGCATTGGCCAATACATATCCGACCAACTTCTGTCAGTGTTCCTGTAGACGGCTGCAGCCATGATCGTCCTCCGCTTGCTGACCTAACGATGAGAGGTCGGTCGCACTTCCGTGATAGACGGACAGGTTCCGAGTAACTCCACAGGACCACATACACTCATGTACAATGATGTGATCCCGTGCTAATGTAATTACATGGCGGGTGCTTTCGAAGTGCCAGCCCAGCTGGCCACCACGATGACCGGGCACACGGCCTCAGTGCTCTGCGTCAGAGCAACAGCTACAGGTACTGTCGAGTTGACCACCATGTCATGACATTACCTGCTCTGTCAGCTTATCCATTTGATGCTTGAACCAACTCGCTGGCAAGGTTCAGTTGGCATACAGGCAACCTGCAATGCATCTCTGTGACAGACGCCTTTGTCATGGTGCAGGGAAGTACTGCCTCAGTGGAGCCAAAGATCGCACAGTGCGGCTCTGGAATCCAACCAAAGGCACACACATCAACACGTATCGTGGGAATGGCGGGGACGTGCAGGGGGTGGCAGTGTCAGCCGACAACCGCCACTTTGTGTCATGTGGCACGGATCGCTCCATCAACCACTTCGACGTCTCTTCCGGCTCAGTCCTACGCCGATTTACCGGCCATGATGGCGCTGTGAATGCGGTGCAGTATGCTGCAGAGGAGTCGCTCCTGGTGTCAGCTTCATACGACGCCACTGTCCGCTTCTGGGACCTCAAGGGCCGGTCCACCCGCCCCATCGACACCGTCAAAGCCGCCTCTGACTCCGTCACATCCCTGGCAGCCCTGGGGAACGCCACCGTGATAGCAGGGGCGGTGGATGGCACCGTGACAGCGATAGATGTGAGGCGAGGGCGGCTGGTGCGGGACGAGGTGCACCAGCCCGTCACGAGTGTCGCTGCGCCGGTGGACGGGCTGTATGTGGCCGCGGCATGCACGGACAACAGCGTGCGGCTGCTGGACGCGAAGAGCGGGGCGGTGCTCGCACGGTACGAGGGCCACAGGCACCAGGAGTTCCAGCTGGAGTGTGCCCTCTTGGCGGACGATGGAGTGGTTGCCTGCGGCTCCGAGGACGGTGCGCCCACATGCTGCCAATGATGCAAGAATGCGAGGAGAATGTCGCAGCTCTGACCCGAGCGTGTGCTGGGTTTCATGTATCCCTCAGCTTTGGCGCGTGTTGCTGAGTCGGGCAGTGTCTTCCGGCAGTTGAGCCCCCCTGGTGTCACGCCTGCGAAGGCTGGTACGGGGGCCAGGCCACACCTCTCTGATGTGGTACTCAAGCGGTGCTGCATGCATGTCGAGACGGGCATGCCTGCGCCAGTGCTGTTCTGAGGCGCCTCAGATTATGGCTGAACTAGCTCCTTGCACCTGTGGCCCAGCCGAACGCATTTGCAGCACCGTGAGCGCATGCCCCCCAGCGGCAGAACAGCAGCACTGGCAGGCGTGCCGCAGCTGAGAGGCCGTGCCCTGCAGGCAAGGTGTTCATGTGGGACGTCGCGAGCCGGAAGGTGCTGGGCAGCGTCGCAGCTCACACCGGGGTCACGACCTCCCTCTGCCCGGTCCCTGATGCACATGGCCTGCTGACCGCCGGGGCGGACTGCAGCATCAAGTTCTGGCGGAGCTGAGGGCGTGTGTGCTGGAGTATGGTGGACTGCGATGCTGGCGGGCAGGCCCGGTGGGTGTGCTCAGGGAGGGCCAAGCCATGGGCTCCGGCACAGAGAGCGTCTGCAGACAAAGCTCAGGCTGAGCAAACCTGGACCTGTTCCTCGGGCCTGGACAGGCTCGAAAGGAACGGGAACTGGAAGGGCCTGCCACGATTCGGCGTTCAGACAGCTCAACCAGACTGCGCAACCACACTCCAGGAGTGCATCTCGCTCAAGATGCTCACAGACTGCCCAAAGCAGGGAAGCAGCAGCAGAGCACAAGTGGAGTGGCTGTGGACTCCACAGTATCTTGTCGTGTTTACGTGGGGATGCTGAGATGTCTGGGCGTCGGCTGCCGACCCTGGGGCTGCATGAGTGCTTTCCGAATATTACTAGATTGCTGTCTGCTTCCCTTGTAGCTGCCACAGTGGAGCAGATGAGACATTTCAAGCGCATGAACTATCTGCGGTCAGGTGTCGTAACTGTCAGAGTGTCATTCATCAAGGCGTCACAGTATGGACTTGGGCAAGGAACCTGCTGGCAGCATCAAGCTGTTGCCTCGTGAGGCAGCTTCCACCATACCTGCCATCATCATGTCAATGTACACCCCCACGAGGCAGTACGCCGACCTGTGCACATCCTCATGTGCGCTCAATGCTCGAGTGCTTGTCGGCATGGAGCCTGTCTGCCCTTGGAACAGCAACTCCCAACTTGCGTGATGGGATGTGTCATAGCAGCGAAAGTGGCTTGGGGGCACGCAGACCTGCGATCATTGCTGCCTCGTCCCATGCCGGTGCAATGACTCGCAAGGAAGTATGTTGTCTGTGCATGTGAACTTGAACGCGTCTTTCCTGCTCCTGGCTGTTCCGGCAACGGCACTGGTAGCACAATCAATTGTTTCGTTGTGGTTGTCTCTTGCACATGTTCGTCACGCAGATGTAGGTCATGTATCGATCACCATGCCACACGAATTTTTAGATGTTGATCCGGATCCAGGCGACGTGCAGTGGTATTACAGTGCTGCTAACACAGCTGCGCAGTGCGGTACGTCTCGTCACCTTCCCTTCCTCGGCCCGTGAGCCACAAATTTTGGCTCGCTGCCACAGACGACGTGAGTGCGCTGCTATGTTGGTGATCGCTACGTAGTGTTGGAGCGCCGGTTGAATGTGGACCCGATGCACTGTGGCATGCAGTGTCAGATGTGCCAGGGAAGGCAGACTTCGTCAAGTTCTGTGATGGAGATTCGCTGCTCCTCGAATCTGTCTACAGGTGTGATTCATGACTCAACACCGCGCGCTGCTTGTTGTGCAAGGCACGTTCGTGCTGTTCAATGCAGGCCAGCTGCAACGATCATCGCAGGCGCTACAGGCGGCCATGTTTGGAGCTTCAATTGCAGACAACCAGTAGCTGCTAATGTTCATGCTGTTATATTAGGCGCTGCAAAGCCTGCGGGAGCTGCGGTCGGCTCCCGCTCGACGCATTTGCCAGCGTGGCAGATCCCAAGTGTATGGCCATGCTCGCGTGCGCAGGAAGAATGCAAAGCGCTACGACAAAGTATGGTCGCAGCAACATGAAGACATAGCGGAGTTCCCCAAACCAAAGGCGGACGCGGATGCGGTTGTGGACGAAGCTCAGGCGGACCTTGAGCCCTGCGGGCCCGTCGTGCGGTCTGGCTACTATGAGGCAGACATCGCCAGCCGACGGGTGTACCCGATCTACTGGCCAGAAGCTCCCAGAATGCTTATGCGCGGCACATGGTTCGTTCAGGCCCCGGGCCAGCAGAACACATTGGTCCCCCTGCCCCACAACATGGCTAGCAAGCTTGAAGAGGCATGGCAGCAAAGGTGCACCCCCCCCCTCCACTGACTCCATCTTCAAGTTCATTATTCCAGCAGGGCCACCACTTCATCCTACTGTCCTACGTGCGCAGAAAGTTTGACAGCACACAGATGACGTCGGACCACAGGCCACAGCCAGACGGCACATATGGCACACGCATCGAGTTGGCCGGCCTGCTGGAAAGCTCCTATCACGCCGTGTTCACCGACCGCAACAACATGCTTCTCTGCACAAAGGACAGCCACTCTGTTCTGAAGACTCTGACGCCCTTCAAGTCTGCGGGGTGGCGCCTGCACAGAGGTTATGACCCCGCCATAGAGCGGGAGGTACGCCCACCCGCCTGCGCTGCCTGGTGCCAGATACCTCTTGCATTGTTGCAGAACGTGTAAGAGCACCCAGTGACTGCTGGTATCTGCAGCAGAGCTCTGTTGCATGCCAGTCTCCACGCCGCCAGGCCCGGCACCATGGGGGGTGTGGCAGAGGGGCCCTTGCAGGCCACAGCCTAGCTTGTGAGGCCGCGGCCTCCGGCACTCGGCTGGACCACTCCCCAGTGCGACCATGTGCAAGCCGCAACAGCTCCACGCTGCGCATGCTGCACATCACACCAGCTCCCCCTCCCGCTGCATTGCAGATGGGTGCGCTCGCGCAATGTCGCCCCTCAGCCGCGTGCGCTGCCTGCAGGCAAGTGCGAAGAAGGAGCAGACGGAGCAGCAGGACCTGAGCTCGTTCGAGGCGCGCACGGTCGGCATGGCCGTGCGGCACGTCGTGCTCGCGGTACATGGCATCGGGCAGCGCATGGGGGGCCGCACGATCGCGGACGATGCGCAGGCGGTGCGGCGGCGCGTGAACGCCATGCTGGACGACTACATGCCCGACGAGATCGGCAAGGGCTACATCCAGGTGCTGCCGATCCAGTGGCGCAAGAACCTCGACCTTGAGGTGCGCCCCCGCCCGCGCCCCCCCCTGCGCTACTCCCACTGGTCGCCCCCCTGCCCTCAGGCATGTTTGCGGCCTCCTTCCCCCGTGCACGCCCACGTGACCGCATCATTAACATGGCCACACCCAGATACTGCTGCAACAGCTTTTGCGGCGGGCCTCTGGCATGCGATGGCCCATCCCCATGCAGCTGGTTCTAGAATGCTGCGCTGTGCTTCCGTGGCAGCTCGTGCACCGGGCCACCGCTTGCGCAGCTGTCCGCAGGGGCAGCACACGCTTTGCGCGCGTCCCCGGCCGCTCAGCCGCTCGCTTGTGCAGGCGGACCAGGTGGCGGACAGCATCATGCCGGAGGGGGCGCGCTCCTTCCGCCAGCTCGCGCACAACACGTGCGTCGAGGTGCTGATGTACATGTCGCCATCGCACGCGCAGAACATCCTCGACTCCGTCGCGGCAAACCTCAACTGCACCTACCTGCGCTTCGTGCGCCGCCACGGCGAGTTCTCCGGCCGCATCTCCATCCTCGCCTACTCTCTCGGCTCTGTGCTGTGCTATGACCTGCTCGCGCACCAGCCGGTGCCGCGCGGGAGCGCCCCTGCGCACGCGTTCCAGCACCTCGCCGCGCTGCACCGCGGCGCACAGGAGGAGCGGCACCGGCGGCAAGACGCGGCCGCGACGGCCGAGCTGGAGGGGGCGGAGCTGGGCGAGGAGGGTGAGGTGGCGGCGGGGGCCGGCGAGGCGGGCGGGCGCGAGCCGGCACGCAGCCGCTGGCTGTCCTACTGGGGCTTGCTGAAGAAGTCAATGCATGCGGGGGGCTCGGTGCATGCGGGCGGCTCCCCGGCAGCGACGTACCGGCGGCCTGGCGATGGGGGCATGGACCGCGGGAAGAGCGTGCAGTCGGCCGCGAGCATCGACGACCCGGTTGCGAAGATCCTCGACGATGCTGCGGCGTCGATGCAGGCGGACGCTGCGATGTGGCAGTCGCGGTCGAAGGGCGGAGCCGGGGGGCTGGCGGGGGAGGCTGCAGGCCCATACGAGGAGGGGGACCCCGCGGGGGGCCCAGCGGGGAAGGCGGCAGGTGGTGGCGAGGAGGGGCCCAAGGGATTTCCTCCTCAGCGGTGGCTCGGCAAGCTGGCGCGGAAGATCGGGCAAGTACGTTTCAAGGGCAAGCCGCCGGCGTCAGCTGAGCAGTCGGCGGACACGGATCTGGCTGCTGAGGCGGGGCTGCGGGCTGCTGTACAGGAGGGTGGCGCAGGGGCACCGGCAGGCGTGCGGCGTGATGTGGCGGGCGCGGATGAAAGGGCCGAGCCGGGGAGCCCAGCCAGTGGCAAGAGCGACCGCTCTGCACCCTCTGTTGGTTCCGGCCGGGGGGCCCAGCCGGAGCAGGGTGCCGACGGGGGGGCCAGTCCGCAGGGCGCTGCGTCCGAGCTCGCAGAGAGCCCCGGGTGTAGCCCATCCTGGTGCAGAGATACGCAAGGCACAGCAGCTGCTAGCGCTAGCGCCGCAGCTGGGCCAGGATTGGGTTCTGGGCCGCCTGGAGGCCCGGAGACCGACAGAGGCAGCCACCCGGCTGCCGACACCAGAGGGGAGGGGGACGCAGGTTCACCACAGGGGGCGGCAGCCCCCGGCCGGGACAGCCCGAGGCCCCCTGCTAGCCCACGCAGCTGCCAGTCACAGTCAAGTGCTGAGCCAGGGGGACAGCCCGCGGCGGCGGATGCTGAGGGGAGCCGGCTGCAGCAGCAGCTGGACGCGCTGCAGGCCCAGGCCGCGGCGACAGCGTCACAGATCTCCCAGCTACAGGCGCAGCTCGCCCAGCCCGAACCTAGGACGCCCTTTGTGGGCGCCCTCCCCGACTCGAGAGCGGAGGACGGGCTGCACGGAGACGAAGCGCAGCTGCAGGGCAGTGGCTCCCACCTGTGTCTCCCAGCAGAGGCGCCGCACAGCATGGACCCCGAGCAGAGCATGGGGCTGTCGGCAGAGTCCGACGGGTTTCACACATACGGCATGGGGCAGGTGCGTGAGGCGCCGGGGGCGGTGAGCCCGCTGCTGCAGCCACAGGCGGAGGCCGACCCGCAGCGGACGTCGGAGGAGCGGATCGCGCAGACTCGGCTCCTCTGGCCCGGCAGCACGCTGCACGACCTGGACACCAAGGAGCAGCAGCCGCTGACGATGCAGTCGCTGCGGTACCCGGTGCGGCAGTCCCCCGTCTGTTGCCGGGGGGCCTCTTCAGACCTGCTGCTGAAGCAGACTCCACAGCAAATCTGTGCAAGCGCGCAGTGGGATTCGTTGTGGGCCGCCTGCGTTGTGGTTGGCCCCCGCCCTCTGTGCTCGCGCATGAGTTTGTCCACAGGGCCGTGAGCCTGGCACTCACCCACCGGGAGCGCTGTGCGTGTGCAGGAACTGTGCTTCCTGGTGGACAACTTCATCATGATCGGGTCCCCGGCTGGCCTCTTCACGGCGCTGCGCGGCGTCAACCCCTCCAAGGGCCGGCCGCTCGGCAGCCCGGCGGCGGGCATGCTGTACCCGGGGTGTGCGCCGGGGGGCCTGCCGGTGTGCCGCCGCATGTACAACGTCTTCCACCCGTTTGACCCGGTGGCGTACCGCCTGGAGCCGCTCATCCAGAAGGCCGGCTGCCCGCGGCCGCAGCTCGTGCCGTACCACCGCGGCGGCCGCAAGCTCAAGATGAACATCGTCGACGCGGGTGAGAACGTAGCCAAGACGATGGACAAGGTGGCCGCGGCCTTCACGTTCTCCTTCCGCCGCAGCAAAGAGGAGACCTCCGAGCCGGTGCGGCGCCCCCCGCCCCGCAAGCAAGCCGCGGCCTGTGGTCGCTGCACCTCTCCTCTCGGCTGGCTTGTTGCCAGGTGCATGTTACGGTGTACCGGTCTTCCAGTTTGGCCAGTGCGCGCTTTCCAGCGGCGCCGCAGCAGCTGCTCCCGGCGTCGCCGCCAGACGGCGACTGCAGCGGCTGGCCCGACTTTCTGTCGACAGCTGCAGCGGCCGGCACTGATTGTGCCGCTGAGGCAGCGTCGCGCTGCAAGCACTGCGTTGCTGCAGACCTCCTCAACCTGCACAGCCACCAGTCGCTGCTCAGCGGGCGCTGAGCAGGCGTGAGGCGTGTGCGTGAGGGTGGTGTGGGCTGCAGGCGGAAGAGCTTGTGGACTACCAGCAGTGCTCCGTGGCACCCTACCTGCTCGGCCTGCCGCTGCTGACTTCCCTCCCCCACGACGAGCTGCCCCGGGATGTCCCCAAGAGCGTGGGGGCGCCGATCCCGCCCCCCAATCACAGCGCCACGTCCGGCGAGGTGACGGTGCGCAGTGCGCCTGAGGCGTGGCGCGCCTCCGACTCGCCGCGATGCACAATCACCAACCCCCCTCGGCTCTCGAGCTCCAGTGCGCTCCGCACACATGCCTGCGCCCTTCCAGGCGCAGCTGTTCGGCATGTCTGCCACCTGCACTTTGCACTGCACTGCTCACATCACGAAATGCGTGTCGGCGTCAGGGCAAGTGTGTCCGTACAGATGATGCAAGGTTTTCCATTCATTGAGGCACTGACTGAATTGAAAATGGCGGCCCCGCCAATGAGTGTGCCCGCAGCATCCCGCAAGCGGGTACTGCGGCGCGGCCTGGAGCCCGAGGTGCCTGCAGCTGCCAGCTGCGGTGCGATGCCCTCCCCGCAAGCTCATTTGCTGTGCAGGCGAGACGCTGGTGCGCATGATCCCGGACCTCCTGGACGACACCGATGCCGGCTCCATCCTCAGCTGCACCCTGGACGGCCCCCCCGCAGCCCCACCGGACAGCCCCAGCGCGCGGGCACTGTACCACGCGTACACCGCTAGCTGGAACGCCAACGCGTCGTCGCTCCGCCGCGTCTCGCACAGCAGCGCCGCGCTCCGCAACCTGCAGCACTCGATCTCTGCCGCCGCCGGCCCCGCATCCGTGCCGCCGTCCGACGCCGCGAGTTACTCCACGGCCGCGCCGCGGTCGGGGTCGGGGGCCGACGCGGCATCCACGCGCGTTGTGCGGAACGCGGCTGACGCAGCGCCGAGGCGGAGTAAGCGTGTGCTTGCGGGGGCGGGGCAGGGCGGGGTGTGCCCGCAGGGCCAGGGCGGCTCTGTCGGGCGGCTGGACTTCCAGCTGCAGGAGGACTTTGTCGAGACTCAGTTCTTCGGGGCGTTCCGGGCGCACTTCTGCTACTGGAAGCACGAGGACGTGGCGCTGCTGGTGTGCCGGGCAGCCTGTGGCTACGATGTTGTGGATGGTACACAGGAGTCGCTCGAGGCCGGCCAATAGCGGCTTTGCCGCGGGGGCGGGGGAAAGGCGGGCCGCACGGCGGTGGCGTGCGGCCCCTGGGGTGTGTTTGTCAGGTTTCCTCATTGCCAGTTCCGTGCTGTTTGTGGCGACTTCCTGCGTTTCAGGAGGTCTGCGAGCACAGTGGATTTTTCGTGAGTGCTGGGCTCGTTGCCCGTGGGCCTGCTGCCTGGAGGGGCGCCGCCCGGACTGATGGCATGCTGCTGCCCCATGCGTAGTCATCTGTGGCGGATTGGGTGCCGTGCAGCACACTGGCGAGGCGTGATGTGGAGTATGGTATGTGAGAGATGTATGGAGCGATGGGCGAAGTGATGTTTCGTGGTGCTGCAAAAACGCAAAGGAAGCGAGGAGTTGCTCGCAGTCTGTGGCCGTGCGGCCTGCTGCCGGCGCATGGCGTTGCTGGCACTGCTTATGCTTATACTGCTGGCCAAGCTGCGCAACAGCTGGCTGACGTCGTACCCTGCAAATTGTTGAAGTACAGTCTACTGCCACTGATGGTGTAAGGCAGACAGGTGACCAAACGTCGAGTGTGACGCAGGTGTTGATGTTTGGCTGTGCACTGAGGCAGCTCGAGGGTGGTTGCCCTGTCATGCCCAGCTGCATGAGCGCTGTGCGTGTCATTGGTGGCAATCAGCTGGCACGCCAGGGAAGTGCACGACGAAGAAGCATGGAGGCGCTGTTGAATGCCTGGCGTGCCTCGGGTCCGAGCTGGGTTTGGTTGCAGCAGGCGGCACCGACTTGATTGCGCTGTGCTCCTGTGCGGTCCCTGCCGCGATGCTGCTTGCCTCTTCGGCTTTGCCCTCGTAGCACACTCAAGAAGAGGCTTTGTGAGTTCACATGTTCTGTAAACATGGATACTACTACCTGGTGGGATCTGCCGCATCCTCGTCGAGATACCGGGGTAATGGCGCTCAAAGCTCGCCAGGTTTTGCTCACGGTAATATGAATCGACAGCCCGTTTGCTTCAAGCGCCTCTGGCTGATCATCGTGGCTTGGATTGATGTAGGCCGAACTTACGCCCGAGCGATGTTTTGCGTGCAACTGGTGATGCTGGCCACTCGACATCTGGACTAGTAACTCAGTACTGGCGACTCAGTACTAGCGACTCCAAGTCCCGATTCACATTGGTGCACGTACATCCGAAGGTAGCAATTTTGAGAGTGATCCCCGAACGCGAACATTGTACTGTGGCATCTGTGTTCGTGTTTAGTGAATGCCGAGTTGTGAGTTGATGCAATTGCAGAGCATCGGTGAGCCATGCTTGCCAGTGCATTCGCGTGGAGCCACGGTCAATCTCACAACACATACAGCACAGGGCGTCGTATGGCGATGCAGCCTGCTATGGTTGTTACAATGCCGCGCAGCTGGTTCCAGTCTGTTCGTCACCACAGCCTGCTGCAGCCCCTCACAACATAGATTTGGCCAGTCGCCTCGGTAGCACAATTGGCGCTGGCCTTCTGATGGCAAAGCAGGCAGACCATTCGAAGCAGGGAACGATGGAATAGCAACAGAAAACGCAATTTCACACAAGCAGCAGCACTGCCGTGCTTGAGGCATGCACATTCAGGCCTGCATTCTCTGCACATGGACACATGTCAACTGATCACAGAAGAACACAAGTTTTTGCAACAGAAGCTTGCACACTCTGGCCTTCAACCTCTGTCCTTTGCTAGGAACTCAATGGGCACCACAACATGGAGCAACACAGCACAAGCTGCTACAAATGCAAATGAAGCTTGCAGACTATCCTCCCACTGCGAGGGACCCACAAACATGCGCTCACACTAACTTCAAACTGCGAAGCATGCACCCCCGTTCCAACACCCTCGGCCATGTGGCCATGTGCCCTCTTCGGAGCATACACACATTCACAACTACCATTCACAACTACCATTCACAACTACCATTCACAACTAACATACAGAACAGCCATTGCTGCTGTCTCAGTGCCACGCTCCCACCACCTCTGCACCTCGGCCCCACATGCCACCTCCGCAGCCCCGCCCCCGTGGACTCGTGGACGAGCCCGTCTACGGCAACCACATCACAGTCATCGGTGTCCCGACACCCGCGCGCATCCCGCACCCCGCCTCCTCGCCATCCCGCGTCCCCTACGCCCCGCCCGGTGGGCTAGGCACGTAGTGCCATCTTTGCCCACCGGGCCTTAGAGGCTCCGCCCCCTCCCGACGTGTCGGACCGCCCCCCTCGCCACCGATTCCACGCGTTTTTAGTGCAGCGATCGCCCCCTGGCGCCGCGTCGACCGCGTCGCTTAACGCCGCGTCGACCGCGTACATGGTCCACTGTTCCGGAATCGTTCCGGCACCGACCTCGACAGATCTGCGCGACACCTGTAGCGTGCGGACGTGCAGCGACACAGCCGGAAACGGGTACACAATTAATTTTGCTGCATGCTTCAACATTCTGTCCCAGCAGGACGGCGGTGCAGCCCGTTCATGTTCCGGCGTACCGGCCGCCGAGCAGACTTGGCACGGACGGTTGCTTTCACCGATCAGACAAACTTTGCAGCTGCACATGTAGCTGCCGAGATTCTATAGTTCACAAACGGCGTTGTAGCGTTGTAGTCGACGATGCTCTGTGCGCGCTGTGAGCTATGCTGAATGCCTGCTGTGTGCGAATCCAACCGCGCACAGCTTGCAGAGGATATCTTCTAGATCTCAAGCAGCTGTAAATGCTGCGGATGCCTGCCCTGGTCTGGCTCCGATGAAGTTCGATTGGCAGCCATCTTCAGACTGATGGTCCGGGTATGCTGTCACAAATCACACTCTTGCTGTGTGCAGCCCTGTCGATCGTATGGCCATGCTGCATCGAGTATTTTTTACGTCCTATTGTCACAACTGTATGCTCCGCCCAGAGCTGTCGATAATGCAACCGCTCTGTATCGCCCGCGACGCCTGGCAGCTCTCCTTTGCTGTGCACCGCCTGGCCGAGATATACACTCGCAGAGATCTCTGGAGCAAGGAAACGAGGCTCATATGCATCTCACTGCATTGGAATGTGCCGTTTCCTCTGCTCGGCTGCTAGCACAGCAGCATGACGTCGCTGTCCCAGCGTACCAGCTACAAAGAACGCCAGATGCAACTTATCATCGATCGTTTGCTCAGGACAGATACCTTTCTGCTGCAGACATGTAGCTGGAGAAGCGATACGCTGCGTTGCTATTCCAGGGGCATGTACCGGCGCTGTTGCGACGATGCACCACCGCTGCGCACACAGCTGCACAAGCTCTCGACAAATGACATGTGAACTCTCGACTGCAAATTGTTGCTGCATCTCACAAGCATGGGCGGTCTGCCGACGGCCACAATTCGCTATTTCACTGAGCCGCTCCGTGACAGAACATATCTCAGAGATACAGTCTGTTTACCACCACGTTTTGCTGCAGCCCCTCACAGCAGAGATCTGGCCAGCCGCCTCGGTAGCACAATTGGCACTGATGGCAAAACAAGCAGACCGATCGAAGCAGGGAACGATGGAATAGCTACAAGCAACACATTGATTCCGGACACAATGTCACACCAGCAGCAGCACTGCGGTGCTTGAGGCATGCACATTCAGGCCTACATTCTTTGCACATGGACACATGTCATCTGATCGCAGGAGAACACAAGTGATCGCAACAGAAGCTTGCACACTCTGGCCACCACCTCTGTCCCTTGCTAGGAACTCCATGGCCACCACAACATAGAGAAACACAGCACAAGTCGCTGCAAATGAAGCTTACACTTTTGAACCCGGAGCAGGACCTCCCCCCCCCCCCCCCCCCCCCCCCGTTGTGAGGGACCAGCAAACATGCACTCACGCTAGTCCGAAGCATGCACACCCACCACAACACCTGCAGCCATCTACCCTCTTCGGAGCATACACACATTCACAACTACCGAAAACGTACAGAACAGCTGTTGCTGCTACCTCAGTGCCCTGCTCCCGCCACCTCAGCACCTCGGCCCCACATGCCACCTCCGCAGCCCCCCGCCCCCATGGCAGGCCTGTTGAGGCTACAGCAACCACATCACATATATCGGAATCGCGAAACCCAGTGCGCACCCCGCCCGGTGGGCTAGGCACGTAGTGCCATCGTTCGAGGAAGAGGGCTCAACTGAAGATGCCGCTGGTGCGTTTCCGAATGCACTAAGGACTACGATTGAAAACCAAGTTGCCCGTGAAATGTTCATCGGTACTTCAGATGCACATCTCTGTTTGCACGAGATCGCAAGCCGTGTCATGTTGCGCCAAACATCCTTCTTCAAGGCTGCATATGCAACTGTGCCCTGCCGCAGATCCAGCTCAACTTACCTAGGCTGACCTAGCTACACAGCTGATTGTGTACATCTAGTGTCTCATTTTCAAAGAATCATTGTGCGGTGCCCCAAAGTCCGAGCGAGTCAGCCTACAAGCCAGCGACGCAGGCAATGCCGGGTCGCTTGTGTCGGTGCCGCTGGTCCACGAGCAGTTCCAGATCGTCTCGAGCCGTTCTTTGCTCTTGCTGTCATGTTATTGCCTTACGCCTAACCCGGAGGGGTGACCGCGTGGAGTTGATAGTGCGTCACGTGCCGCGTGCGTCCACAGGCTATCAACCTGAAATGTTTTGAAAAAAATGCAGTGCAAGAAAGCAACCTGCACCACATTCCTCAGCGAATTGCTATCGCCTGATGCCAGTCAGGTGCCTGGAAGTGCGCACGTTATGTTCTGCAGTGCGGATTGTCAAGGAGTCAACACGCGAACTCGAATTTGTATTGTAACATTCCCTAGGCCTGCAAAATAAAGATCGGATCAGTCTTGATCAGTGAAGTGTGGGCCTTGCATCGCATCGCGCTGCTCAACACCAACGACCATGACTACATCGCTTGTCATTGGTTCGGTGTGTTGGGTGCAACTGGCCATTTTGCTATTGCGGAAACAAGGCTGCATGTATATCTACACCGAGTTTCCATCAGTATCGCAGCAGGCAGCAGCAGGCGCAGTGCGTTTGATCATGCCGACATGTGCGCTGCTGCGACAGGCCGTCCTGCTGGCATTGGCAAGGCGCGGTTACATGAACCCACCTCACGCGAAGCACGGCCTCGCCGGGCTGAAGCAAACCAGATTTCGTTTAAGCCCTCGTCTGCTCAGAGCCGTGTGTGCTTGATCACACAGCTGCGAGCTCAAAAACAAGCTAACATGAGTGCAGTACTGACAGTTCATTCGATCTCACATATCGGAGCTCGCTCATGTTATCTTCACCGTACGAGCTGAGGCAACGCGATTGGTGTGCAGCTGTTTTATGAATGCTTATATCTGGACCCAGCAGTGGCCACGAGTGACGATGTGTCACAGCAATAAGAAGCATCTGATGCACCATCGCTCTTGGCTTGAGCAGCCTGTTGACAGTGAGCTCGAATGACTATAACGCAGACAACAACAGCATTTTATCGTCACCACTGTGCACAAGCATTGCTCAGACCTGTCTCACCGGATTCACATCAGACCTTCGCACTGCGCATACTGCCTCAGTGCATCATGCCTGCTGGGCTGTTGAAAGCAGGCATATCACTATGCTGCGCCAGGCAGTGCTTGACATGATAGTCCCAGCATGTCCACAGCTGCATGTTCTACAGAGCTGACCAGTGTTCTTAATTCCGCCGATAGGTCGCTTATAAGCTATAAAGTCAATAATTCAAGTGTGACTTAAGCGATGAGAGCTGACTTTTACACCTCCTGATTTTTACACCTCGCTTTGTGATCGCTAGCAAAAAAATAATTCGCGCAGACTCTTATATATAGCTTGCAGAGCGATCGCGAAATCAATTCAGCCGGTCGATCATCGCTTAGCACTTCACGGATTCTGGTTCAAGTCGCTGCTTGATGCTTGCTATAGCAATGGCCGGTCGCCCGCCAAGCTATAGCATAGATCCAGATTCAGCCCCATCGTTGCTTAGTAAGCTGTAGCACAATTATAGATTTGACCATCTCATCGGCTACTAAACGAAATGCACCAAAACGAAATTAAGAACACTGGAGCTGACCCTTGTACCATGCCAGGGGCTGCAGCCGCGGCTGGCCTGGAACAATTAGTTGACCCTTAAGGGTCAGCTCTGTGGAACACGGCTGGCCTCAGCAGCCTGATCAGCTCCGACCTGCACTTCTGTGCCACACGCCTATGCCACGACCATCACGTGTTCATTTGGCGCCTGCAGCATGTGGCAGAACTATATAGTTCTGCCACATGCGTGCTGACCTCCCCCCACCTCTGCGCATCGACCTTGGATGCCCTGCACTGCCCTCTTGAAGCTGTGATGTCGGTGAACACACTCAAGCAGACTTTCTGCCATGCCGAGCAGGCCCTGGCACTGCCTTCCATCACCCCAGGCCCTGTGATCATGGTCACCATGCATATGATCAGTGTTCCATGTGGCTATAGGGCTGTCACACAAACACACATGGCCCTCGAACCACCCATTCACCTGTGCATGCCTGCCACAGGAACTGTAAGCAATTGGTCATCATGAGCAGCAACGACTGCGGTGCGGCGGTGCCGTACTGCAGCGCGGACGAGGCCGGGGCTGGGATGGCCATGCCGGGCAGCACGAAGCATGCAGAGACCAGCCTGTGGTACCACGCACAGGCCGGCCTCTCCATGGACTGAGGTAGAACGTTCACTGATTAATGCTATGTTACATGAACACCACGGACCATCGTAATATGTTTCGGCCTCAATTGTTTCGTCCTTGCCAAAGGGCCTCATCAGACGCCTACGTGATTCGGCAACCAACACCGAAACCAGGCCGCAAATTCCCTAGTGTTCAGACCTCTAGAGCGAGACTCAATGAGGCTGGAAATCATCCAGAACTCATGAACCCGACGCCGAGATAAGATAACGAGATATGAGAGGCATATCGTGGTCTCTCCAGTGGTATCTACATGTGGCACCCATGCTTGTGGCCGATGGCCGATGGGCTCACCTTGGCTCACCTGCAGCCCCTGGCTTGCGCCTCGCAGCCACCAGTTGCAGGTAGCACTTGCCAGTCATGCATGCTGATGCCCCACCTCATCAATGCTTGAAGAATTTCAGGCAGCGAGGGCGGCGCCGGTGTTCGGTGGTGTAGTGCAACCTGATATCATATAATTACAAAAGAGTGAACGGGGGAAAACAAACACTGAAACCGAATCTCATCCGAATCAACTGCAACATACACTCACACACACACGAACACCACAACCGCACTCATGAGTGCACATTCAGTCCGGCAGGCCTAGGACCGCGACCTGATATCATATGCCTTGTACAAGGCACATGTGCCTCGATCGTATACACACGTGCAGCACCAGATTGCAACCATCTAGATTGCAGATCTCGATTCGCCGTTATCGTGTCCTACGTAGTATACTGGACCATCGATCGGGTTTCGTGCACACAATTGTGAGATCGCACAGTCCGAAGTGGTGCCCATGTCCGGACCGGTCCGTGCCCAGCAAGGCTGATTGCACGATTGTGATCATGGGATCCATTCGCATGAAGCCTGCATCGCACGGAGACGACATGTGTAGCACTCTTCGTCGCAGAGTAAACACGCCCGGGCCTGAAACACTGTCTGCGGACTGCTGAATCTTGCCAGATGCAGCGACCCAGTACGTACTCGTGTTCGCAGTTTGGTCGCAACCTTCTAGCCGCATTCCGCACACGCGGTGATCGCATGCAAGTCGGACGTCATTGAGAGCAGTGCTCTATATGCCGGCCGGTATCCCGACAAATTTTGGGGAAACAGGCAAAGTACCGACGGCCAGCGAGGCGAGCCGTCGGAAGTCCCGCTAGGAAAAAATCCACCTGTACATGTAGAGCATGCGCACTGATTTGTGAGTCCCAGTCTGCCCGCTAGCTCAGCTGCCGTCGTGCGCACCTGGACTTCCAGCAAACGTTGCACCTCTCAGCTGTGTCCAGCGCTGTGCAAGCTTCCCGTGGCCGGCGACTGATTCATGATTCCAGACTGCCGCATATCGCTTCTTGCCACGCGCGCGGGGTACCCCACGTGGCCGCTGCAGCCTACGCGTGTACGCCACGCACTCTGCCAGTGATCATAACGTCCAATCGGTCGCGAGTGTGAACCTCGGTCTAGACAACCGCAGCATCCGGCAACAAGCCCTGGAGATACCATGAATCGTTGTGATAGATGCGCTGGTGCGCGCACGTGCGCCTTGGCAGCACGCCACCGCGGAAGTGTACACACATGGAAATGTGTGCACAAGGAAGTTCGTAGCCAGCGTCGGTGGCCGACATGTCGCGACACTTCCAGTTGTACACAGGAGGATACCTCAAACAGATGCACGTTTCCTCCGCGAGCCAACGCGTTGCGACTCAATATTCATCGCGGTGATGTCACACAAGCCCCGCGCGGTGATCTCACGATCGATCGCTGTGCTCACGAATTTTCGCGACAGCAAGCATCCTCGCTGTGGGGCCCCACAAATGTCTGTGCATTACAAATTCAAAATTCGCGTGTACGACTGCAGTGACACCAGTAACATTGTGCCAGATCTATTTCAGGAATTCATTGACCGCAGTCTCAAGTCACTTATCCAGATAATCGGCTGCTGGGCAACAGCCGTATGAGAGCATTGGTGTTGTACCCGAGTCAATGGTATTGTTGGGTTCAGTGCCTACAACAGATATCACATGCACATGAACCGCTGCTGCTCGACTGTGGCTGTCTGCAACATGTTGGGAAATCATAGTATGCGCAGTGCCCCCCAGAGCCCAGCCTCAGAGATCGAGCGCCCCGTCATGGAACTGCCATCTTCAAGTTGTTGCTTTCCACATGCTCAGGGAGCGCCGGCCGGCGGCCCTAGGGCGAGCCAGACCTTTACTCACCATGTTATGAGAAGACTCGTGTGGGACATTCTGAATGGTGTAGGAGGCTCTGCTGGCGGGTTTGGATTTGAGATCCTTGGGTTTGAGATCTGGAACAGCTGTGCCAGTGATTGAGCACATGCTGACTGGTCTCCTCTCAACTTGCCAGCTTGCAAGTAGTGGCCAATGTCCTGTGAGGCAAGATCTCAAGCATCAGATCTTGGTTATGTCTGAGACAGTCTGTGAGATCTGAGACAACTGTCGCACTCGGACGTGATGGCATCCCAAGGGTTCAGTGACCCGGGGCCACGGTGCACATGCTCTACTACTAGTCGCCCTGCCACCAGGCAGATCAAGTCGTTCCTCCCATCACTCAGGCGCCTGCTGGCACTGCAAAACAAACAGTCTGCAACCGCACAGCAGCTGCAGCGGCTTCAACAGAAGCACAGCGCTGCCCGCAAGCCTGGACACTTGATCTTCACAACCCTCAGGAGTCAACATACAGATCGTTGACTGTAGTGGGTGTCATCAGCAACTCTGCACAGTGCTATCACGAAATATTGTGCATCATCGTGACTACTGCTGTGACGCCTTGAATCCAGAGGCCCTTTGGGTTGCCCCATACGGGGCCTGCTCTGTGTGGACTGGCCACAACTGCAAGGCTGCCCCCATGCCCTGCACCATGAGCCTGCCCAGGAATCAGCTCACACAGGGAGCGCACGACCCCGTGCGCCTGTGACACCAGCAAGCAGCAGCCTAGCCAGCCTGCTGATGGCCATCAAGGCGATGCCTGACGTGCGGAGCCGTGCTCATGATCATGGCCGCCAGTGCCCACACAGCCCACCGTCCAGGCCACATGCACAGCCACAGGCCGAGGCACGTGTCCAATTTGTGTCCAATTTGCTCGCCGCATGTGCACAGCATGGTCTGCATGCTGCCGAGATCTCTTGTGGCCGCAACCAATTCCTGTAAAAAAAAACAGGTAACCAGCGGTACAGCTTGAGTACAATTGAGTGCAGATGCGGCAGCCACGCCGGCACCTCACCAGAGCCCGTCACCAGAGCCCGCCCGGCATTGTGCCCTCCAGCAGCCCTCCCAGGCATCTGCAGGCTCTGCGGCACGCCTGCGTCGGAGTCATGATATGCAGCTGCACATGCACGGCTGCAGGTGACCAAGCCAGCCCAGGCCGGACTAACTGGAGTACTAGTGGGCTTCCCACCTGAGAAGGGCCTTGCATGAGCTCTGATCTGCCGTGCGCTTCTGAATCAGACACTGCATCAGACAGCTGTTCGAGACGGAAGCAAAAACAGCCGTGACCGTGATTCTCATGGCTGTCCCTTGCATGTCCAACCCCGATCGGGGTTTCGCCCAATGCACGTGCTATGCAGCTGTATCTAGGCTGCAGTGCTGGCTGCAGTGCTGGGTAGCTAGGTCCCTCAGCTGCAGGGCCCCAGCCACAGTGGCCATGTGCCCAAACTGCAGGGCCCACCTGAGAGCTTCAATTGTTTACCTACCATAATGTGACAACACTGCTGCTGGCCATGGGGTTTGTGAGCAGCTCAAGCGACAGGTACTATAGTGCAGACTCACAGCAACCATGCCAGCGCCTCTGGATTCCCTACATCCTAGTCATGGTGGGCTGCTCTGGCCAGTGTGGGAGGTGGTGCTGAGGCCTAGGAGGAAGGGATACCTGCGTACCACACCCACCACAGCTGGTGGATAACACCCGACATACCTGCACTCCACCAAAGCTACACCACTGGCAGAGCCTGGGGGCCCAGGGCTTGCGTCTGTTCGTTGCCTGGCACCTGAGAGCCTTCAGCATGCGATCTGCTTGCAATCCATGGTAGGTGGGGCCAGCACATGCATAGCCGGTGAACCGGCGGGCGCTAGCGCCTGTAGCTACAGCCAGGGTGGTTCGTCAGGTACGCCCGCGGCCGCCTTGCGCCCGCAAGCAGGTGCGCCAGCCCTCATGGCCATTTCAACCTCGGCCCAGGTGGGGTGCGCTGATTTGTCTTTCACAAGGGTTCCACGTGGGGTGTTCGCGGGGATGCAAGCGTGGCGCCTGTGCGCGCGTATGCATGCTGCTTCCCTGTGTTGTGCCCGCACGGTGCCAGCTGCCCCCCCCCCCCCCCCCCCGACTTCGTTCTGATGACACTCGTCGCGTTCCCATGTACAAGTGTTTGTGCTCTAGATCTGGCCATGTGTCACAAAACCATGGTCGGAGAGGTAGGTGACACCGAGAGATCTAGATGTGTGGCTGATCAGCTTGCAGGGACCGTGCACGTGATGCGCGCGTCTGACGTGCACGCGAGGGCACACGTGTCACAGAGGAGCAGACTACGGCGCGCCGCGGCGCACGTGGCTTTTCCCCGCCATCTTCTGGAGTTCGGTCCCCACGAATGTAGTCGAACGTGGACGGCGGCACCTCTGTCCTAACAGAGATGATTATACACGATGCAAATTTGCATATGATCTACGGTCTTCGCCACAACGCCGTACACATCTATGCAGGCCTGGCCAGTGGCTATGTATACTTGTCTGGCGGCGGTGGACCCCGTCAGGCCTAGTGGGGTCAGCTTCATGCATACGATTGGACCCAGATCCTGCGCGTGGGGTGTATGTGCATGTGCGAAGGAGGGCTCGTCTGATATCGCGAACAGCGCCATGCATGCGGGCCCCCGCGGGCCGCGGCATCTTACATGTCGCAACAGTGCCCACCAAATGTCCTAGTCACGGTGAGAGATCAGGAACCTCGCACCGGCACACCTAGCCACTCATCTGAATTGTTGACGCGCTTCCATCCACATGGACATAGCGATGTGCACGTTATTGACAGGGCATGCTTGCCAGCAGGACTGTTCGCATACATTAGACCCAGTCCCATGGACTGCTATATTACGTGCAAGCTGCTGCAGCCAATCATTTCATGATCAACTCCCTGACTTGTTCCGATACCTCATCTTGACCACTTCATCTCCATTCCCGCAGCAGGTGTGTTGTTATACATCTACCTCACAGGCCGTGTCACAGACTCGAAGGAATTTTTATCAGCTACACATACAGTGCTGCCCTTGGCGCGTTTCATCGATGTGCTCATCAGCAGATGTTGAACTTGACAACGTTGCCCGGAACACGGGCCGCTGCGCATGGCTTGATGCGGCATCGTAACTACCAGTTGGTCAGCCAGCGGCAGGTCGACCGTCGTCGCAGCGAGCCTTGCCGACAAACAATGTTTGGGAAGTTTGTGATTGCAGTGATCCGTGACCGAGTGCTGATTGTGTATGAGCGACGTGAGGAGGTTTACGCCTACGAGGCATGCACGCTGCAGCGCTTGTGCAACATCATGTGTCGCTGCCCCGCGATTTCCAAGCTAGACTCGCAGCCAGCAGCAGCGCTTCATCACGACTTACTGCTATTTTATCTATTTTGCTGACCCTAGGCTCTTATCTCGTTGTGCAATGGATGTAATTGGCACTCGTCGCTTGCAAGATTTCGCTCGGCCCGTCCATCCCTTTCACAGTCGCCAGAGACATGGCGCGACACTTCATGTGTGTGGCACTAGCATGTGTTTCAATGCTGCTGATTTTCTTGTAACTGGTCAGCGGTTGACATAGACTTCCTGTGTGCAGCTCGTCACCAACTCACAGTTCAGCCTCCCGACAGCTAGCGCTGCAGCCGAGACAGGCTCACTGCCGCAGCGGCAACAGGCATCTCTACATCGTCACTGCTCCTTAAAGCAGTTGAGGTGTGCCTCAACCGCTGCAGCCGGCCTTGACAGTCATCTGCACACACGTGTGCACATATCCGTGTGCCTCGCGCGAGATATACAACGCGGTGGCGAGACCGTCGCAGCCGCAACATGCTTGGCCATCTGCAACTGCTCCTCTTGTGCACGCGATTTCTGCTGCCCCGCAGCAAGCTATCAGGAGGTGCATCAGTGTGCGGACTCACGAATGCCCGACAGCCCATATGTCCCGGTCAGCGCGGTGCCTCAGCCCGCCCATGAGCCGCGACCCAGTCCCTACATCTGCTCGAACATTCACAGCGTTGCATATCCTGGATCTATGAGGCTGCCTTCTCTGATGCATTCGGCGACGCCGAGTTCGGCTGAACTCTCGAGCTTGCTTACAAGTCGCGCATGCCGTGCAGGTCGCAGCTGCTGGGTTGACACACAGTAAGCCCGCCTCTGCAAGCATGTCCAATCCCGCCTGGTCAACTCAACAAGTGGACCACGACATCTACAACGAGTCTCAATGGACCAGAGAGGGCCGAGCAGGTGCCCTCCCCCTCCCCGACCGCACCGTGCACGTTACACCCTCTCTCCACGCCTCAGCCACGCTCTTGCTGAGCAGCCTCCACACCTC
Source organism: Ulva prolifera (assembly GCA_023078555.1). Classification (NCBI taxonomy): domain Eukaryota; kingdom Viridiplantae; phylum Chlorophyta; class Ulvophyceae; order Ulvales; family Ulvaceae; genus Ulva; species Ulva prolifera. Next base: position 11,841,784 of record CM041198.1, on the reverse strand, counting down.
CCAAGCTCTTGCTGAGCAGCTACCCAGCTGTGATGTGCTGGCCAGCCCGGGCTACCTGTCTATCTGCATTTGTCACTGTGCTTTGCCCATGCTCCCGACTGCAGTGCCCCAACTCACACTGACCACCTCCAACGTGCACCGTGCAGCCTGCCCACACCCCACCCCCTCAGCGCCTCTGTCTCTGCAGGGCAAGCCCCCGCCTCGCTGGCAGCGCAGGAGCCATATGGCAGCGCCATCGCGCCGCAGCGCGGCAACCACTTTGATGTGCAAAGCGACGATGCCAGCGCAAGCAGCCAGCAGCGCGTCCCGGGCTACATGCATGCCAGTGGCCAGGTCATCATGGTGGACAGCCATGACAGCGGCCCTGGCCATGTCATCCGCGGCAGCCTGGACGCGCCGACGCCCTCCTACCCATCCTCCGACGTACAGCTCAAGCTCAAGGTGCTCCCTCCCCTACCCTCTGAATCCATTGCTCCAAGCTGCACGCTTGAGCTTTTTTCCATCGAGATGCGTGACATTCTTGCAGTGGGCATTTGCCTGTGATGGCTCGCATCACGAGCCTCGCCGCGTGCAACAGCCTGGCCGATCCAGAGCGTCCCGCAGCCTTGTACACGTTTTCTGCCCACCGAACCAGGCTGGGTGTTTCGCGCGAAAGCAAGCCGTGCAGGGATGTCCCATCTCTGCAGCGAAGTCACGTCAGCGCGCGTGTGCAGGGCGGCAAGGCGACGGCGCGGAGCGATCCATGGCAGCCATACGAGAGCGCGCCCCGCGAGAACTACTTCCTAGGCTTCATGCCGACGCAGTTCTACGAGCTGCGCTGGGCGTTCATGCGCTACAACCCGCTGACATGGACCGTCGGCCAGAAGTCCTTCACCTGGGGCGAGGCGCTCATCTTCACGCTCATCCTCGCGCAGATGGTCTGGGTCTCCTTCATGTGGGCCTTCCACCCTGAGTTCCGCGTGGACGTCATCCTCACAGGTGCCCACCCCCCCCGCCCTCTGTGCCTGCGCCAGCAACCAAGGAAGGTCACTTGCGCAAGCCACACAGCTGTGGTCACTGTATGTATATGCCTTGCCAGCCTGGAAGTCGAGGCATGCTTGCATGGCTACACCGCCGCTGGGGCGCATCGATTTGTGTGTGCGGAGGTGTCCTCGCTGACGCTGGTGGCGTGCAGGCCGGCTCGCGTCGCTCGCGCTGATGACAGTGTTTTTCCTCTCCCTGCACTCCAACACCATCATGCTCCTCGTCTTCGGCCTGCCCTTTGACCGGCAGCTGCCTTGGCACAAGCTCATGGCGTGCGTGTGCATCGTCAATGGCACGATGCACTTCCTCGCCTTCTACGTCGGCGGCCGCGCCAAGTCCCTCTCGGACCCGACGCGCCACCACCATGTCACTGTTGCCATCAACCACGCCTACGGCATGGAGGTCACCGGCTGGCTGCTCTTTGCGCCCATCGTCGGCATGTCCATCCTCGGCATCCCCGCGATCGCGCGCCGCAACTTCGCGGGCTTCTACCGCACACACGTCGTGTTTGCGTTCTTCGCGGCCGTCGGCGCCGCGTTCCACGGCTTCGGCTCCGCGCTCGCTGCCGGCTACGTCCCGATGAGCCTCCCCGGCGGCGTGTTCTGGCTGTTTGACATCCTGATCCGCTTCGCGTTTGGCACACGTGCGCCTCCCCTCCCGCGCTGTCACATGCCCTGCGCGGGCGGCAACCACGCCAGCGCCATGCATGAATTTGTGCTTCACTGCACCTGGCGGTTCTTATGTGCCCTCAACAGTTGGCAACGATCAAATGCAGCCTCTGAATGCCGCAGCAATCGTGCAGGTCTGTCGGCTGAGAAGAAGGCGCAGCTGAAGCTGATCGCGGACCCCGCAGCCCCAGAGCGCACCGTCGTCGAGGTGTCTGTGGAGAACAAGCGCAAGCACTACACCGCCGGCCAGTGGGTCTTCATCTGCTTCCCACAGCTCGGCGTGCTGCACTGGCACCCCTTCACCATCTCCTCCGCGAGTGACGACGAGCGCTTCTCGATCCACATGCTCTGCGGCAGCCACTGGACGGGCCGCGTCCGCGAGCTCGCGGAGAAGGGGGAGCCTGTCAAGGCATACATCGAGGGCCCCTACGGCGCGCCCATGATCGACGTGCATGGCACCCGATACAAGTGCTTCGTCGTCGTGTCCGGCGGCGTGGGGTGGACGTTTGTTCGCAGTTGGAAGCGGCAGCTCATCTTTGATGCGTCGCGCGGCCGCCCCGTGAAGTCCATCAACTGCATCGCGATCCTCAAGGCCGCGGACCGCCACCAGCTGCCGGAGTTCAGCGGTTGGGACGTCCCCGGCTCCGACAGCCCGGCGTGTGCCGACATCCTGACGCAGGAGGACGTGTTCCTGACCGGCAAGCGGACGACCGCGGACGGGGTGACGGATAAGCTGACGCCGGCGTCCACGCCGGGCGTGACGATCACCCGCGGGCGGCCGGAGCTCAGCAAGCTGCTGGCGCGCACCGCGCGCACGGCCGTCGCCGTCGGGGAGAGCCGCGTCGCAGTCATGATCTGCGGGAACCAGGGAATCGTGGAGCGCGTGCTCGACACGGCGCTCAAGGCGAACACAGACCAGGTGACGTTTGACTGCCACCACGAGATGTTCAGCTTCTAGGGTGGCGGGGCGAGGCAGGAGCAAGAGCGCAAGTGTAGAGTACGAGTCGGGGCAGACGAAGGGAGATGATAATGGTGTAGGATTTGCATTGTCGGCCGCAGTGTAGGACTCCTATCGAGGAGATGAGGGACTGACTTTTCAATTTGCCATCGCTGCGTTTCAGCGAGCCCTCGGTTTCAGGTAGCGTGAGTTGTGTGCGATGGCGCCATGGCCACAAGCACTGCAGATGTCCGTTGAGAATTTGGACCCTTCCTACATGATATGAGTTGATTATTCCAGAACTAGGTATTTTCTGTCTTTTGTAATTCATGACTATCCAGCGAGCTAGTACGCTTTAGCGTGCTCTCCGCAGGTTGTGCTGCAGACGACAATGGCCTCGACACATATTTGCACTTCTTGTGCGTGTCACTGCGCTTCAAAACACAGTACAGGCGATCATTGAGCTTCTGCTGCTGCAAGCATAGCCTGTTGAAGACCGTTGCACCGAATGATAAGCCGCCAGACGAAAAGAAGACACAGTCTCGAGTGGGGCCCAGTGCATGCTGCTGGCCCACGAGGCAGCTGGTTGGGTAGCTTCGAGGCTGTCCTTCGTGCCTGAGGCTCTGTGAGCAACGTGTCAGTTGCCCAGGTGGCCTGTGACGTGCGGGACTGGGAGCTCCAGCACCTGCCTTAGGCGTGTGGTCCAGCTGGCTCTAGCTCTATAGTGCGAATATCACCAGTGACAGTGACAGGTAGTGACAGTGACAGTGACAGACTGCCTGTAGGAGCCGCTGACCTGTACGCTCGGACCACTGCCAGTTCCACCGTCCGCCCCTTCCGCTTTGAGGCTGCATGATTGGCATCAATGAGAGGCTTTGGAGCAGGCACTGCGGTGTGGCAGTCTGAAAAGCTGTCTTGACTGGCATGGGCATCTGCGTGTGGGTTTGTTGTCACGTTCACGGCGTCCCAATTTCTGCCTGGCTGCATTGTCTGGACGTGTGAGCTTTCGACTTGTACGCTAGCACATGATGTCGACCATGTGGGGAATGTTTGTGCACTAAGGACGCTCCACTCTTGTGTACAGCATAGATGCTGTGCTTGTGCTGAGCGAGCACTTGAGATGATGGGACTGTGGACGAGCTCTCGCTCTCCTCCCTCAGCACGTATGCAGCTGTGCTTGGTAAAAAGGTACGATTTCCACCTATAAACAATCACCAAAATGGACTTGCGCCCAAGTTTCAATATCTGTTCCATTGGAGAACAACACAGATATGTGGTCTAGCGGATGTGCTTGCGTGGGTGCGCTGTTTCGTGCTTGTAGACACAGAGGATGCAGAGGTGATGACTCAGCATTGGAATGCAGGCCGCATGCTGCGTGAGGACTCTAGAAGGAGACACACTTACGTCAGCTGGGCTCTTCACACATGCCCGGCCGAGCGACTCCGAGCCCGGGGCCACACCCAGCCTATGAGCCGCCCACACGCCCATGCACTGGTGCGAGCAGCGCCAAGCGGCAGGTGAGCGCCCCACCGCTGCGGCCGCATCGCGGGGCAGCCTCCACTCGCGCAGTGTGCCTCCCGCCTGGTGGCCAGCCACGGCCAGTGCTGGGGGGCACACGACGCCACCACTGGGCAGCAGGGCGAGTGGGCGCATGAGCCGCAGCAGCTGAACGGCCGCTGCTGCCGGCACAACAGCGCCCTGCGTGCAGCACCCCATGCAGCACGCGGCCGTGACAACCCCCGCAGCCCGGCCGCGTCATGCATCGTTCATGCATCGCTTTATGCTCATATGGGAGCATGTATCGTGAGGGGGCCTGGACGAGAGCAGAGTTGTGAAGGTGCAGGGCGTGAGCAGGGGGCATCAAGCGAAGCTGTGGTGTCAGAAGGGTGGAAGGGTGGAAAAGGCAAAGAGGAGCTCGAGGCAATGAAGAGCTGCGGTGGTCAGCCAACGGATGCGTGGTTGGCCGGATTCGATGCGTCGGCACAGGTGGGGCCAACACAGCTGCGCATGCTTCTGGGAACGATGGCAGCGGAGTCGACGTCAGATTGGATCACGGCTAGCCAAAGATCTACAGGAGCTCGGTCGGATTGTGTATGGCGTGTAAGGGGGAAAGCGAGGTAACTGGCCACCACTACTGCTACGTCGATGCTGCTTGTGCAGGGAGTTGGCGTCTGTGTCGTGGTCACCACATCACAGTCACACTGATTGCACACTGTTCAAAGCTTGACTTTGCAGCAGTCATGGTTCATACAGTCGCAGTCTGGATCAACCTGTGGGCTGGAGTTTTGTGACACATTGCGGCATCAAACGGATAAGCAGAGCAACAACAACGGGCAGCTGACAAGCAGAGAGACTCCTTTTCCGGTGCCTGCGCACGGCTAGTAGTCCTTGTGCGAGATGTGGGGGCAAAATTTTGACGAACTGCCAGCCATACTTGACCGCAAGAGGGCTTGGTGACGTCCAAGGAGAGCAAGGTGATGTCAGACCGACCTGACAACAGCAACACTGTTTTTGCGCCACGGATTCACCAATCCGGAGCATCACTTGTTGATGGGTGTCTCAACAGCAGCAACGACGTCCGGTGTGGGTGATGGACGGCATGCTCAAGCGTAAATTACTTGAGGACTCGGGACTACGTCCTGCACCATCCGAGCACGGCAGGCGTGCGAAGGGATGCACCCGAACCAAACTTCCGAGGCTGATGAGGCCAGCTGTTCCAAACCACATCAGCATCACACTGTTTCTGCGAAGAGTATTCGCGGACGTGGGTGTACTGATGACTCGAGCGGCCTGTACTTGTCCGTTCACCAGGGCTGGATGGTGACTACTCGCGCACAAGTCCGTATCGTAAGCCCGTCGACGTCCACAATGCAGTATAGCCACGCCATTCAAGAGTACCCTTTTGCAACAAAAAAACTGACAGGGCTGAAGTCCACAACTCCGCAATCGAACACATTGTACTTGGACGCGGACTTCGCCAGAGCATGTTACTCGGACGCGGTCCTGGAACCTTCACCTCTAGCATTTGCAGGTGTTCGTTAGTATACGCCTTTGTCAGGCACTTCTTGGACCAGTGGGCAATTTTCATCCCGTGAAGATGAATAAGTCATCATCCCGTTAAACCGAGGCAATTGCAGAGAATGGAGATGATTTTCTTGTGTACGTCGCGCTGAATGTGTCAGAACAGGAGACACAATGCAATCTTGTGTCTGTCACTTAACGCTCCGACACAGGCGTGGGACTTCACCAACCTGCTTCCACGATCAAGCTGACAGACCGCTGCCTGCAGAGTGGCCATCATCAGTCCATGCTTTTCGTGTGGCAACTGGGGTCCACGGACATGATCGCCAGGCACTATTCAATGCTTCCGCTGAGGCAGTGACGCCATGGCGCCCTGATCAATTACCCAACAAGTCCACGCACAGGCGTGTCAATACGTAAGGGCCTATGCTTCGTAGCCAACCTCGACCAGGCAAAGGCTGCGTCAGGGTGTCAATTCAATTCCGTGCCAAGCTGTTGGACCATGACTATGCGCTGGCATCGAGCACTACATGGAGGCAGCAATGGTTCAACATATGATCCAGGCTGTCAACCGTAACGCATAGACAAACTGGAACATCACTCTGTCAATGCACCACGCCTAGAGCTCGAGCGACCGTGTCAACCACGAAACGCTTGTGCCGGTCAGTGCTGCCTTGAACGTCGCCAGTGTCCAACCTGCGCAATTGCGATCTACGTTCAAAGATTTAAAAGCTTTAATATTTTATCTGGCTATCCGGTGCTGCCTGTTTGAGTGCCGTGCATGCGCTGGCTGGGTCGCACTAATCTCGGGCCAGACCTGACCATGGCGCGTCGCAATGCTTCGAGCGGCGCTTGCTGAATAAAGTGCGCCCAACAACGTACTTTCAAAGTCCAAGTATTTGACCTTAATTTCGGTGGGGAGGTGTTCATAGTATGCGTTCGGTCTTGCGTGCACGTCAATATGAATTCTCGTCGCAGCGCCTCTGTCTCGCACCTTGCTGAACCGCTGTGTCTGGAGAGCACAGTTGATCATGACCTCGCATTGTAGATGATGCCATGTTTGCAGTAGTGGCATCGCTCTCCTTGGTCTGATGCTTCGGTAGTCTCTGTTTTCTGCGCACGTTGAGCACCGCGGCCCGGGCCTCCCATGCGGCAACGGTTGTTCGCTTGTCGCAGCTGAATCACGCTTCGATTCGCCGAGCACGGAACCCACGGATTCTACCAGTGCTAGACAATGTCTGAACACGTCTCAGGAGAGCGTCATTGTGCCATTCAAACCGCCGACAATGACGCGATACACATTATTCAGGCAAGCAGCATGCAGTCAGCCCTGCGAGATGCGTAACAAATCATGCACGACCTCGCGTGCCGTGAGCCAGCAATGCTGGCCGACCTCTTGCTTCAAATCACTGTCATCATAAGCCCCTCGGAGCTCGCAGGCCAAGCCAGTTGCTCGAACCAGGCACAAGCGCGCTGCAGATGAGTCGGTGTTGAATTCGCCACGTTCACTAGACAATGCTCAGCTGTTCTGCAGGTCGTCCACGCTTTCACTCCCCACAGTAACCGACCATGAGCGGTACGGATCACTACACGGACGGGTCCAACGGTCGCCCAGCGAGCCTGTGCGCCACTACCAGTCTGTTCTCGTCTGCCTCACCGACATCGTCAAGCCTCCTCCCCACACAGGACTGCGCGCCGCAGCCCACCGCACCAGGACTACCTCCGTCCTCATCTCTACACACCCCAGCTGGACCGTCTGATGCTCCTGCTTTGCACACAAGCACCCGCTCCCCGCTGCAGCACCAGCCCTGGTCACAGACATCCGCCACACACGACTCGCCGCAGCCCCGGCTGCGGCTGCCCTCCTCCGGCCGCTCCCACCCCTTCGGCCCCACCCCCAGCCCGCCGCGCTCCTTCCTGCAGCCACCATCCTCGCGCCTGTCAAGCCCGTACGACACCGACGACGTCTCGAGCGCGGCGAGCATGTACAACGCGCGGTACCGTCACACCTGGCGCGGCGCTGACTCCTCCTCCACCGCGCAGCCCGATTCCTTCTACGACCCCGGCCGCTCGCCGAGCCTACCGCGGGAGCGCCACCTGTGGCACGTCTGGCCGGAGCGTTCCAACAGCGCGCCGCTGACAAGCGAGAGTGCAAGCGACCCCGGATCCGCGTCGGGGCGGTACGGCGCGGCCCCCCCTGTCCCGCTCGCCACACGCACCCGCGCCATCGATAGCCCAGAGATCGCGGCGGGCATGCGTTGGCTGCACACCGGCCACAGCTGGCCGCAGCTGTGGCAGCCGGAGGGGCGCCGCGCGGCCGACGCGCGTGCGCCGCCACCGCCGCCGCCGCCCGGCCGCCGCGGGGAATCGTGCCTCGCCCACATCCTCCTGCCACCGCCGCTGCTCAGCGACTTCGCCAGCACGGAGCTCGGGACGACGACGGAGGAGGTCGAGCGGTCGGCGCCGCTGCCGGGCACGCGGGAGGAGCCGGCGCTGGAGCGGCGCGCAGTGGAGCGGGTGGCGTCGAGCGTGCCGGAGGGCGGCGTGTACACGATGCACACCAACCCGATGAGCGGCATGGAGCTGGCCGTGGAGTCGCCGTCGGGCATGGACACGTTCATGAACAGCTCGATGGCGAGCGACTGGGCGCTGCACCCGAGCGCTGCGGCCGCGCCGGCTGCGCCGAGGCCGGTGCCGATGAAGCTGATGGCTGAGATTGCGCCGGAGCCCACGCACGCCAGCAAGCGCACGCTGCGGGACTCGCCGCGGGAGCACCGCGTGGCCATGCCTGCGGCCCCCGAGGCGGTGCGGCTCGGCTGGTGCAACGCGTTTGACGCGGCCATGCACGCGTTCACGGCATGGCATCGGCGGCCGCGTGGTGCTCGGCCCTGCCGTGCTATGCAATCGCGTGCTGCGGCGCAACTGCCCTGGGCCATGCGATGGCGTCACCATTCACTAGTCTGCATGATGCCATGTTGCATGTGGCACTGCATCTCATGCATGTCTTGCCCTGCTGCCTCATCGCGCAGACGGCGTATACCTGCACCTGAAGAGGTGCGGCTTCAGCAGTGGAACCGGGCTGCGATCGCGTGTGCTGAGCTTGCTGCGGAATCCTGCACAGTCTATGCGGGGCGCACCTGCAGCGCGCATGTGCGCCCCGCAAAGCACAGAGCATCATCTGACATGCAGTGGCATGCAGATCCCGCAGCAGGCGGCGCAGAGCGCGCAGCAGTGGAGGCCGTATGAGGCAGCGGCGACGGAGAGCTACCTGCTGCAGCTGCCGCGCCGCTTCTACAGCCTGCGGTGGGCTGCCATGTACTACAACCCGCTGTGCTGGCCGCTGTGGAACGGGTGCACGGTCGGTGAGGCCGCTGCGACAGGCCTCATCCTGGCACAGATGGCCGTCACTGCCTGCTGGTGGGCTGCAGACCCCGCGTTCCGCGTCGACGTGGCGGTCACAGGCGCGCCCCGCCTGCATGCGTCCGCGACGGCCCTGTTGCCGATGCAACGAATGCACCGGGTTGTGGAACCGGCAAGCTCGCACTGCCTGCATGCTCCTGCATCGACACCACAGCCAGCATGCTGGCGCAGCCTGCACGAGGCGAGGAAAGCCTAGGTAAGACAGTGTGGCAACATGTGTGCAACGGTACCGCACTGTGATGAGGCGGGGGGCTGTTCAACGGCGAGGGCCGCGGCCTGGAATGCCCATCACCTGCAGCTGAAAGTGCCACAGCTGCAGCTCTGGCACGTGGTGGTACGTGTGCAGGCCAGATGGCGGTGTTCCTGCTGATGCTGACGTGCTTCATGGCCGTGCACAGCAACGTCGTACTGCTGCTGCTGTTCGGCCTGCCCTTTGACCGCCAGCTGCCGTGGCACAAGCTCCTCGCGCTCTCCACCGTCGTGCACAGCACGCTGCACCTCCTCGCCTTCTACATCGGCGGCCGCGCCGACACGATGCCGGACGCGCACGAACCCTACCATCTCTTCGACATCTGGAACCGTGCCTACGGCATGGAGGTCTCCGGTGCGCCACCACCCCTGCCTCGAGGCACCCCAGCCGCTTGCCTGATGCGCGCTCCGATGCGCTGCGGCACAAAGAAGCCACTCCTCAGGTGGGAACATCGGGAGCCACTGCGTCATGCATTCCCATCTTGAGGGTGGCTGCTTTGCGCTGCTGCGCATGGTGAGCGCTGGCGCACTGAGCGCAACCGGTGAACGGCACCCCGCTCGGGTCCGGGTTCCGGACCGCGCTTGGACTGCCCCGGGCCTCAGCCTTTGGCAGCCCCCCCAACAGAACTCAGCTAGTGGCTGCATGTTGATGGCGGCATGCATCATCGGCGCGCCCAGGTTCTATTGCACCTCAGAATTCGCCCCACTATGTGCTCACACCTTGCTCATTCATACCCGCTCGCACCATGCACCCACCCCTTGTCCGCGCCACTCCGCCACCCGCTCATCCGCCAACCACTGCATGCCGCACAATCGACCCCCCCCCCCCCGCCGCTGCGCTGCAGGCTGGATGCTGTTTGCGCCGATCGCGGCGATGTCGGCGCTGGGCGTGCCCTGCCTTGCGCGCCGCTGCTACGCCGCATTCTTCAAGGCGCACATCATCATGGCTGCTGCCACGCTCGTCGCCGTCGCCTTCCACGGCTTCGGCGCGGCCCTCGCTGCTGGCATCATGCCCCTCGCCATCCCCGGCGGCCTGCTGTGGCTTGTCGACATCGCGCTGCGTGCTGCGTTCGGCACCCGTGCGCCTCCCCGGGCACCCACGGGTCGCCTTCCGGACAACCCTGTGTTGGGAAAGCATGTGCAGGCAGCTCCGCCAGGGCCTGATATGCATGCCTCGAGATCTGGGTCCGATTTTTGTGTCTGCGATGACAGTACACAGACTCAGCACGGACTTATGCAGAGCGTGCCCGTGGTGCTGGGCGGCTACTGGTACGGTGTGGGGTGATTGCTGGGGCGTGGGTTTGCAGTGGCGTCATGCATGTTCCCGTCCCAGCGGTGCTACACCTGCTGTGCCTGTTCCCTCGTATCATGGCTTGCCGACTCACTCCTGTTCGGGGAGGCCTGCAGGTCTATCGAACGAGAAGCATGCGGGCCTGCGGCTGGTGCGCCCGACCGTCGATGGCGGCGCGCCGCTGGTGGCGGTGTCGCTGCCGCACACTGGCGGCCGCCACTTCACTGCCGGGCAGTGGGTCTTCCTCTGCGTGCCCCGCCTAGGCCTGCTGCACTGGCACCCCTTCACCATCGCCTCCTCTGGCCACGACTCGGCTGTCGAGCTGGCCATCGCCTGCAAGGGCCCCTGGACGCTGCGCCTCGCCGAGCTCGCCGCCACGGAGGCCTCGGCCAAGGTGCGCTGCCACCACTCGCGCCACACCCGGGCGTCTGCGCTCACATACGCGCACTCTGCCCAGACTCATGCATGCAGCTTCACGCATGCACAAGCACAGCCGCAGCCATCAGGTAGGCGCCAGGCCTGCACTGTTGTGGTGTGTGTTCTCATGCTCACAGGGTCTGCCCGTGCCGCCGCGTGACACGCCAGTGCGCTGACAGCGCGGAGGCATGCATGTGTAGGCGTACGTGGAGGGCCCATACGGCGCGCCGATGGTCGACGTGTATGGCAGTCGCTACAAGTGCTTCCTGTTGATCTCGGGGGGCATCGGGTGGACGTTCCTGCGGTCGTGGCGGCGCCAGCTGCTGCAGGACGCGGCGCGCGGCCGCCCCGTCAAGTCGGTCACGACGGTGGCGGTGGTGCGCGCAACAGATCAGCACCACATGCCGGAGATCACCGACGCGCTCAACCCTGAGGCAGCGGTGGACACGATGGACGTGCCGGCGGGCCTGCGGCTGGAGGTGCGCGCCCGCCTACTCCGGGGATTCCTCCATTGCCGTTCACGACAGCACTGAGCACCTTCAATGCGCAGCTCAGCAGCTGTTACGGCGGGCTCGTAACGCCGTGCCGTGGCCCAAGCTGGGCTGCCCCATGTCACGGTTGGGGGCGCAGAGATGCTCTCGCGCACCTGCGTGGGTCGTTGGCAGGAGGTGCCGGGGGGCTCGCACCTGCAGCGTGCCGCTCTGGGGCTGAGTATACCAGCCCCTGCTCTGGCTGATATGGGGTGCCTGATACGGGGTGCCTGTGGTGCAGGAGCACGTGTTTCTGACAGGTGCGCGGCCGCCGGACGTGCTGTCACGCGGCGAGCTGCGCAAGGCGTTTGCACGCGGCTACGCGGGGGGCGCGGGCGTGCCGCTCAGCAGCACGAGCGTCGGTGGCGTGCCGATGAGTAGCACGAGTGTGCTGGGATTCAGCACCAAGTGGGGCCGGCCACAGTTCCAGGAGGTGCTGTACGGCGCGGCGCAGGCGGCGCACGCGGCGGGGGAGACGCGGGTCGCCATGCTCATCTGCGGCACGCAGGAAATCGTGAACAGCTGCCGCCACAGTGTCCACCTGGATGGCTCTGACATTGCGTTCGATATTCACTATGAGGTGCTGGCGTTTTAGGTCTGGAGAGGGTCGATGAGGTCAGGACTTTCCCGCATGTGATGGCGCTACAAGGTGCTGCCATGCTCACGACGTGAGCTGGGTGCACAATTTATCTACTCATGCTAGCGGGTATTTTCGTATGGTGGCTTGGGCGCACCAGTGGCTGGAAGCCACTGGGGACAGGCGCCGCTGCTCAGATGTGTCAAGTGTGGAGGCTCGTTGCCGTGCATGGACGATGATCGACTGCCTGGGTGTTCAGAATGATCAAGACTTTTTTTTGGTAGCAGCATATGCTTCTAGTTTTGGTAGGGTTGCAAGACGATGTATGCGACATGGCCGGGAGGTGGTTTCCCTAGACTGCCTGGCATAGTCATAGTTTGGTAAGCTCAACCAGTATGCAATCTCAAGCACGTCAGTAAATTTACATCCAAACATCATTGAACACACACATAAAAAGGCATCTTGAAAATTCATCTACCTTGCCATGGCGCCGCATGCCTGATTAAAGCGGCGTTTTCACTTGTGGTGTCACATGCTGCAGGATCCAGTCTGCGCTTGCACTCATGCACTGCTCCTTCTGGGGCCCCATGAGGAGCTCATGGTAGCCGCCCTCCACCATGTTCAGCGTCTTGTCGGTGCTGCTGATGCCGTCCATGAACGCCTGGTGGCCGCGCAGGGAGGTGCACTTGTCGCTGCTACCGTGCTGGCCAAACACGGGCAGCGTGAACTCTGCGTGCCGCTTCTTCAGGGCTTTCATGGCCGCCTCGATCTTGCGAGCCGTACGCACGCGCACCGGTCCCACATAGTTCAGAGGGTCATCCACATACTCCTGTCGGACCTGCACCCGGCCCGCCCAATTGCCGATGCCGTGCCGGATGCTACGTGTGCGCCCGGGCTGCCACAGGCACAGGCAGAGCCCCCTGCAGTCGTACCGCTGAGGGCCAGCATCACCGACCGTGCAGCAACTCTACCGAGCGGGGCCACGGCGACTGTGATCGCTCTGATTGAGGCTTCTGAGTGGCAGTACCTGACAGGCTCAAGATTGGAAGTTTAGACAACAGAGCAGCATGCTGGCAGTACAGCAACGCAGAGGGTGTGCTGCGGACATGCCTGCGGGTCTTCACTCATGTCTTCCACACGCACCGCTGCCACGATCCGCGCTTGAGGCATGAGGGCTTCAAGGGGCCCTCCGAGTAAAGATTGAACATGTAGCATCGGTGTCTTGTCGACATCAAGACTAGGAGACCACAGGAGAAGGCCTGAGAACCAGCTCTGCTCTTCAAGGCATGCTAAAGCAGCAAAGAGAGCGCCCATTGAGCTACCAGCGATGAACAGCGGCAGCGGATCTCCAGCAGATTCTGCATGGCATGCACAGCGCATGCGATGGAGGTCACTCAATTGCATCGTGAGTGTCATTAAAAATTAACAGCTCATTTTCTAATTCCGCCTGGGCAGTGATCGAGGTACTTGCACAGGGCTTGCAATACATCGGCTGGTAAATAAACCTTTCCAGGTACAATATCAGTTTAGATAATATTGTGGCAAAAAGACTCTTTCTAGGTCCCGGGAATTGTTTGGTGCTTCTCCCAAAGCCGGCGCTCTGCCTGCATTGTGGCACATAAACAGGACAAAGGTCTGCTGTGCAGATGACATCCCCTCAAGAAGCCCAATTAAGCCTACTGTTCAAAAAGTTTCTGTGATCTGCTTGACAGCCTAGTTGTATGTACCAGATGCCAGAGCTGCATCAGGGCTAATGCAAGCGGGTTGGGTACACAGTGTACATGGGCTCACAGCGCATTATAGGATTAGGCGCACCTTTGATAGTCTTCGCAAAAGCCACCAGGTCTGCGATGGGGTCCTCATAGCTCGCAATCATTCCCCGTTTCTCATCGTCAGGCTCGCTTTGGCCAAAGCTCTTCATGTCGTATGCATGGCAGTCAATCCCTCTCTCATTGAAGTGAGCAAACACTGCATCAACAATTCACAAGTTGTGCACTCTGCGGTGTAGCGGGATGAACGGTCTGTGTGGCAGGGCGGTCTTCCCCGCGTGGTGCTCCTGCGCCTATCGCATGTGGTGTGAACACCTACGCGAAGCTAGTTGGCGCTAAATTACCTTGCTTATAGCGCCCACAGTGTTCGCCATAGCCATGATGGAAGACAACCCGTGCTTTCGGACTGCCAACTTCCCAGGAGCAAGCATGAAGTGCTGGTGCACCATCTCTCGGAGTGAACTTCCACGTGCGCATTATGGAGATGTTTGAGCAGTGCAGTCAATCCTCACGTTGACTCGTCCAATGTTCGTCCAACGTTCGTCCGATGCGGAATCCGTCGAGCTGCGCCCGGTGTAAGCGTCCACACCGGGATGCAAGGTCAAAACACGCGACAAATCCACGACGCTTGTCAGAATGGCTGATTTACCACGTTGGATGCAGCCCTGTCCGGGGCAATCACCAAGCAATTGCCCGTCGTGGGCATCTTATCGGCATGTATGGTGTGACTGGACATCATGATGATGCATCCGTGACTCACCCAGGCTGGTGGTCCGCGGCAATGCGCACATAGGCGATGCCACTGTGCACCAGGGCACAGGCGCAAGTCTATGGATTGCTTCATCATGCCTCGAGTAGGCTGGTCTAGGACGATAGCTGCGGATCTCAGCATGTTCACAGGCCACAGCATGTACAGACCTTCCAGATGAGGCTCATCCGCGTGAAACAGCTTGTACGAAAAAACAGCGCAAGTCAAATAGCGCGAGGCTACCAAAACTTCGGGATATGCGTGGCTGCAGCCAAGCAAAGCTTGCATGCACTCATTCAGCATGACAAAGTCAGTTCGTTTGGGGTTGGGACAATGCCACAACCAGGCGCAGTCTACATGAGGTACATGAGGTAAAACCGTGAGCGACTGCACTTTACATCGTCACATCGATCCCATGGTGCCCTGGATAGACCGACTATCCCTGTGGCATGAGGGGCACATCAGGCTCCGGTGTCCCATAGTCCTCAAATGGCAGGGTAGGCCAGTATCGATAGTGCTTGCGGAACGCAAACTCAGCATGCCAAACCTCGCCAGGCTTTAGCACCACAGGCACAGCAATCTTGCCAGCTCCCACGGATGCCAGGCATGTCATCCATTCAGAATATATGCCGGGGTGTGCCACAATGGTGTCTGAATAGCCCTGGCGCCACACGTACGAGTAGTACTGGCGGTTCCCAGGACAGAAGTACACATCTCCGTCGTTCGTGTTGACAAACACTCTATTCAAGGATTTTTCTGCACCGAACAACCCGGTGTGAACGCCAAGATAGGGGCATGACATCTACGCCCCAGCCCGGGTCCACCAGCAACAACTTAGTATCAGCTGGCATGACCTGGAAAAGCCGCCCCTGCCCAAAAGCTGATTACTGTCATAGGACAATCTATCTTGGTGTAAGCTGCTGCCCATCTCTCGGATACATGCAACACATCAGCGACAGGTGGTAGATGCAATCGATGCACACCTGGCAATGGGATGGGATGCGCGAAAGGCATGTCGTTGAAGATGATCTCCGCCTTCCTGGAGTCACTCAGCTCCAGAGCATGCCTGTTCCCGAGGCCCACGAGGCGAACAGAGTCATGGTGCTCGTTCATGTCCCTCACAGCAAAGTCAGCGACTGTCGCTGCTTGGAACTGGAACTCAGTGTCACCTTTGTTGGCGATGGAGATGCATACTTGCAGTTGGGTCGGCCGCTCCTCCTCTGCCTCCTCCTCCTCCAGATCGTCCTCATCACTTGCTTTCTTCTTCTTTTTCCCCTGTGCATGTGCGCTCCTTTCGCTTCAACACAAGTACACAGCGACCGTGCCTCTTTGAACTCGGCCCTGTCTGAGAGCAGAGGGCATCAAGATCTACAGCATGCCTGCTGAGCCCTCCGGAGGCGGACACATGCAGCTCGCAACGTAGAACACACCCGAGCTGGCTTTTTGGTCGGGGCCATGCTCTCAGCAGCCTGTGCATACTCAGCTTCCAGTTGTGCGGTCGTGGTGCGACCGTCACCCTCGTCCGGTGCTGCCTCGTCTTGGTCCATGAGGTTGACCTGATATACCATCTCCCATTCATGAGGGAATAGCTCTTCTGTCTCTGGCGTGTTGGCAGCGTGCAAGGTCACGCCAGGACAGGCATCCTGCTCCACATCGATGTCGATGCAGTGGGAGGCGAGCAGAGTGAAGTGCTGCATCCCCAAGAAGCCGTTGGGGGGTATGGTGTTGCGGTGATTGAAGCCTGGTAAGCCAGCGGCATACTGTGGGAACACTGTGCGCAGTCCGCCCCTGCAGGCTGGCTGCAAGTATGAGCGGAGCTTGCTTCACCCGCAGCTTGCTTCACCAGGTGGAGCAGATTGCCGCTTGCAGATTGCCACTCAATGGATAGGAAGCAGGGCTTGTGTGGCTCATGGCGCAGCTCGTTTGATCGTTCCATACCTGGTTGGATCTCGCTGAGACAACATGAAGCCACAGCAAGGGGAAGCATTTGTGGCAGGCTGTGGCTACACGGGATACTCACTGACTATTCATAGGTCTCCAAGCATGCAAAAATATGACGATTACAGGTCTGATGCGTGCAGTACTCCTGCTTGCTTTTGCACACTGATGCAAGTGCCGAAGCAGTGTATCCGCAGCCATGACTGTATGGCGATCACTAGCGCACCTGATCGGATGGCGAGGATCGAAGTCATTGTCGGGATGAACGAAGAGCATTTCTAGACCATCTGCGTCGGTCCAACTGCTCACAGTGCCGCCATGAAGATGGATCATTGCCTCAGCACCACTGTCATGGCGCAGCAGGATGAATGGGAATCCTCCTGGACCTTCACCCACTTGGATGAACGGCTCCTTATTAAATTGCTCAGCAAGCTCCTGTATACTGCATGCGCAAGACGGCTTGGCGTGTAGTTCGCAGTTGCATGCACGGGAATGGGCCAATCACTCGTGGAGTCAGTCGCCACCTGGGCCCGGTGTACGACAATTCTTCAGGATCAGGCTCTTCGGGAGGTCCCATGATATACTCAAGCTTCTCTTTCAGCTCCTCATCGCTCAATTGTGACACCCCTGGAGATGTGCTGCTGGCTGCTCGAGGCTGCCGGAAGGGGCTGCGCGTCGCACGGAGCCTTTTCGAAGCTTGATCCAATCCATACTGGGCACGGAAATTCGAAAAAGATCCGCGTGAAGATATCATGTTGTCTGAGACGACACTGCAAGTCGTGCTTTGTGCAAATGCAGCACTCGGATCGACGTTTTCGAAACCGATCAGGCACGAAGCACGAATACAGACAATTGCCGCACAACAGGAAGGCCGCTTCGCGACAAAGATGAAGGACAGTCAATTTTCACGATAGATCTAACTCAGCTACCACCCGGAAACGTTGCCATGGCTGGACCGACAGCTACCTGATCGCCGGATTTGAATGACAGCCGAGCGTGGGAGGATTCGAAGTGCCGTTCGTTAAGCTTGTTGACAAATCCAAAAGAACTACACAGCATTGCACTCATAGCTTCATGAATCGAAGCTCCAAGCGATGTTGCTTCTCTCGCTTTGAATCTGCGAATGCATGCGTGCTTCGTGCAACTCTGACCCGGGATGCCCGGGCGGACGTCTAGTCGTGAAACATACTCAAATCATGTCATCAACACGCCATAGCTAAGTGAATCGGCGGACCCGCTCGTTCATTGCATAGCGTTGGCTGCAGCTGCTGCAGACATCACTGTCTCACGCGTGCAGTGCAATTCATGATATGCGACCAATGACTTCTTGTATATATCATCATGAGTATATCCGGTATGTCTGTGCTATCCCTGAAATAGAGTCGCTAGCCCATGGCTCGGCTGGTTCCGTTGGCAACGCTTCAAGGCTTGTGTCGCCAGGCAGCGTCCCCGAATGATTCCACAGTGCGCACCATCGTCTTGTTGCAACAATTTTTTATTCTCTCTTGCAGCTTCGAACGCCACACTCGCGTTTACAGCCCAACCTGCGTTGGAATGCCGTTCGATCCAACGATCTGCCTCAACATGTGCACTGAATCGCAATACTTTGCAGGCAAATCGCGTCGACGCGGTCGTAGCTCTTCAGAATCATATAGATGAGCTGTCGGGGTGCGTTGTATCATCTAGTCTTGCGAGGCAAGGCACTTTCCACAGCTTTGGTGCTTGTTACACAAAAAGACCCACGTTGAGCTGGTGCTGACAGACTAAGCGATCATACAAAGCATTGACGCTAGATGATTGGCACAGACTGCCGGCTTTGTGCACACGGACCTCCGCATGGAAACGTGTCTCCCACATTCATGAATGGTGATCAGTCACCTCTGCAAGCTGAGCAACTCTCCCGGCTGTGCCCAGATACACATCTGAATGAGCTGCAAGAATGTAGGAAGAAGCATTCCCGGTCGTTGCTGGGGCACTTGTGGGGAGAGATACCCAAGATGCTCTTTATGGAGTCGGAGAGGGTCGCACAGGCAGCATCGATCTGCGTTGGGGCACTGGGAGCAGCTATATACCACAGCCAGGGCGCTACAATCCAGCAGCGAGGTAAATCTGAGGGTAAGCGGCCGCAGCGGGGCGGCAGGGAAAGTGCTGCCGGGCCTGGTGCATCGCACAGATCCGGTGGCCCGGCTGTCTCTACACAACTTCATTCCACTGTCCTGCTGGAATGGGCCGAAGGAATCTTGAAGGGACAGCCTTGTCGTCATGCGCGCTACAAGGTCACAGATAGCCAGCACCCATTGGTGCTGCGAGCCATACAGCAGTTCATGCACTGCTGTCCAGCGGAGCTACAACCTTCTGCTGCCCTGCAAGTCACAAAGACTATACAGTCACTTCTGGACTCTCCATCGACTGATGCAAGTCACCTGCATGCCTACTTAGAGGTGCTGCTTGATGCGATCCAGCTCATGCGTGCGGATGACACCGGCGCTCTGCTGCCCGACATCATTGATGTGTTCCTTGGTTGGTCAGTGGATCCGTCGAGCACCCAGCCATGCAGGTGTGGCTACTCCCAATCAAATGTGCTCAAGCAATGCAATGCTCCCCTGTGAAACTTTTCTAGATGCGCCCCTCACACTGCTGCAGGGCACTGATGCACAAGGTGCTACAATCGTCAGGCACAGGATGGCATTTCGCTCCGCAGCCAGTATGCAACATCATTGCATCTGTCTCAGCAGACATGCAAGGAATTGTCGCTTCTCTACCAACCTGTGCGGCAACAGTTGCCACAGACGAGCTCCGCCCACAGATGCGATTTTTCGTTCTTTCGGGGATTCTCGCAGCACTAGCAACTGTGTTGCACCACAACCCTTCTCAAACAGTGGCCCTCTCTGTCGATCTCATGGCACACCAACTCTCCATGCTCATCTCATTCAGCGATGTGGTGGTGAGTGAGGCTGCCCGTCCACAGCAAGGTTGCCCGCCTCCGCCAGTGCTTGTACAAGCATGTTTGCAGTATGCGACGGTATGGCTTGCCCTTATGCAGCGAGTTGCGCCTGTGCATGGAATCGCCAAAGCTCTAGAGCGCCCCTGCACAACGTCTTCTCTGCACCAATGTGTCCCACCTGCTGTCCCTATGTCCTGGCACACAGCTGTGGTGCAAACGCCCGCCGCAGCTGGGCGTGACCCGACATCGCGGACCGTGCATGAGGGCATAGATGATGCAGTTGTTTGCATGGTCGACTGCGCATTCAAGAATGTCCTCAGCAAGGTGGTACATGGCCATGACTCACATGCAGCTGGCGACGGTGATTCCAGCGGCAACCCTGTTGCGCACAGCCTCCCATTGTGGCTGGCCATGTTCCTGCTGCCAAGCCTCATGGTTGGGATTGACTTTGTCTCCGGGCAATCCTCGATCTCCACCTCGTCTGTCAGTGAGCGAGTCTCTGTCTCGCTCGCAGCATGCAGCAAAGTTGCAGCACCGGCGTCCTGGACGCTGCTATCAGTTGCTATCCCCATGCTCGAGCCGATAGGTCCATTCTGCACGCCTGTTGAAGAGATGAGACATGCCGTTGGGGCTGCCAGCACCGAGGTGGTGGCGGCAGGCACAAGAGACAATCCGAAGGCCTTGAGCTGGGCTGCACAGCTGTGGCGGCTGCACCTCACACAATGCCGCATAGTGCTACAGCAGGCCTGCCCTGAGATGCCTGAAGCTAGCCGCGGCATTGCGGCGTTGCTCCTGAGCCTTGTGACACACCGGGCCGGTGCCTCGGCCACATGTCAAGTCAGCAGATTCTTGCGGGGTGCCGTGCAACGCTCAATGCATGAGCTAGGCAAGCACGGCGACGGGAGAGCTAAGGCTGAGCTGCCATCGCCAGGCGAGCAGTTGCGTGGCAGGTTTCAGTTCCTCTTCTGCGTGCACCTGCTACAGACCGCCTTGCGGCGCCAGTCTCTGCCGCTGCCAGCACTGCTGCAGCTCGACCAAGAGCTCTGCTCTCTGAACGTCGCCCTGTGCATGCCTACGGCATATGGAAGCATGCTTCCTGTGATTGACATCCCCGCATCTGAGCCCGTTGCAGACTCAGCATCTGCGCGCAGCTCCGGCCAGGACACTCATCAAGCACCACATGAAGGCGATGCTATGGTTGAGCAGTCGCTGGACACAGATGGGATCCCCTTGCAAGACAAGCTGCAAATGCTCCACCTGTCAGCATCTGCTGCAAACATGGCCATGCGGTCTCAGCTTGCATCTCATGTCTCCGTGCACAGCTGTGCTGCCACCACATACCGGATCGCAGCTGCTCTGCTCTTGCAGCATTGCTTGCAGGCAGACCTGTTGCAGCACGAGGATTCGAGCGACGATGCTACAGAGCCTGAAAAGGCAGATCAGGACTCCGTCGACCCTCTGGCACATGTGTCAGCTCTATGCAGCATGATGGTGCAGCTGCTTCCACACGTGCTGCGCCGGTGCCCATCGGCCGTGAACACTGCTGCTGCCTGTGTGGATCTTGTCATTGCAAAGGCATTTGCCTGCTCCGCGGGCTGCAGTGTGGGTGCGCAAATACTGCCCAGTCCAGAGGGTCCGGCACCCCAACCTGACTCCTCTCAGTCATCAGATCATGTGCCAAAGCGATCACGGAAGGTGGGTCAAGTTCTGCTGGGCGCGGCTGCATCGTTGATGCGTACACTGATGGGTTGCAGCAATGTGCCCGATGCTGCACGGGCCCAGCTGGTGCTGCTGGCGTTGACAGGAAGCGGCATTGACAGCAGCTCACATGAGCAGCTCCTGCCGGTGATCCATGGTGCACCGTGCAGTGCGCATAGGCTTTCAAAGCAGGCGAATGTCGTTACGGCCGACTCTCGTGGCATGGCCGTCGCAGCTGCCGCTGTCCAGGCAGGAGTGGATGCATTGCTCTCAAATGCCCAAAAGCGGTATCGACACACATCGCTTCAACCATCGCTGGCAAATTCATTCCTGATATCCCTGATGCAGCTAGCAAATGGTGATGCAACGTCTGCAAAGGTCCTCTTGGCCCCTGGTGCGTCCGTCTGCCCGTAGATATGCGGCAGATCAGTGATGTCAGCACTGCTGTGGGGTTCCTGCGACGCCAATCGCAATGCTGAGCCCAAATCACCGCAGTTGTGCTAGGGTAGATTACGCAAGTAGCAGTCGTGTGTTGTCATGCCACGTTGCAGCTCTGTTTGACCTTTTGCCTGCATGCAGGTGGTGAGAAGGGTCTTCAAGCTGAACGACATCGCGCATGGGCTACATGCATTGCAGCAATCCAAGAGCGACACTGTCACAGTGCAACATGGTCGGCAGTTCGTGTGGACGCCCTGCAGGCAATCGCTGCAAGCCTTGTGGACTGCCGATTCAAGTCGACCAGTGGTGGTGCTGGCCAAGCTCTGATGAGCCTTGAACACAGCCTGAGGCATGCTGTCCGTCCAAAGCAATCACCTGCGTCAGAGAATGAATCAAGCTTCAACTTGATGTTCCTGGACAGGCCCGTCGATTGCTGTGTACTCCCATCATGGCCAGCCCTTCAGGTCAACAGCGCAGGGTCTGCTGTGGCCGAGCTCCTTTTCTTGCTACAGCAGCGTTTTCATCTCGCACACACTGGTACGGCCCGGGTCCACGCCCAAGCTCTTGATCCTGCCCTACTAGAGTGGTTGCATTGTTGAGCGCAGTACCCCAGATCTCGTGTGTGAGTCCTGAAGACTCTTGATCCCTGCGCCAGAGTCTGGAGATCACATGTACTTAAACCGCCTACGATTGACCACTTTTGGTCACTGCAGGCAGCCAGCTGCGCACGAGGCAGACCGTTTCGGATGTTGCCCAGCTCTACTTCTTCGTCAACCGCTCAGAGACAGACAAATGGATGTTGCGCACATGCGAGCTCCGAGCACGTGTCGCTTTTGTGGCTGCATCACAGCATGTTGCTCTTCATGCAGCATTCACGTGGCTGCTGCAGCTCCTCAGCGCAACACGGCATTTTGCCATTGCATCGTCTGCTAAGAGAGTGTCCGAGACAGATGAGGCAGCTGCGAAGACGGATCGCAGCGGGCAGGCCAGCGCTGTGGATGTGGGTGGTATTGAAGCAATGGCACCCAAGCCAATCAAAATTCTGCGACCACAGCATCCTCCAGAAGCCTCGAAGCCCAGATCAGTCGTAAAGGTGCAGTATCAGCGGAAGGCAGAAGCGCAAGAGCAGAAGAGATCGTCTAGCGGCATCGAAGCACCGGCTGCGACAGAAGAGCCACTAGCATCAGCGCCCGCAAAAGATGATGGCGCAGCTGCACTGAAGCTTCCAAAAAGGCTGCTTCTATCAGCAATGCAGCTTGCATATCTGCTGTGTGGGATCTTTGAGGAGTTGCAGGAGACCACAGAACTGCGGAGGCTGCACGCAGTGCTGTCTGCTGCTCTGGAGCCAGTCCTGAAGCAGCTGACTGAGCTGGAGGAGCAGGCGCAGGCACAAGAGGCGCAAGAAAATGACCCCGCAGCAGCGCATATGTCCGCTGGCCGCCAGACCAATGCCGCTGACTTGATGGCGTATGTGCTGGGCTCAGCTATGAGAGCTGAAGGTCGATACGAGGAGGCGGTTCTGCAGTTCAATGCTGCACTGAGTGCTGGCATGATAGCACCGGCTGTGCCGTCGGAGCACTCGAGATTCTGCATGCAGCAGATTGCGCGATGCTATGCTGCATTGAGTGACTGGAAGCAGCTGCGGGAAGGCTGGCAGGGGCAGGGCGGTCCTGTGTCTGCCGGTTTTGAGGTGCAAAGTAGGATCCAAGGGCTGCAAGTATGGCAGCCTGTCGCCACCTCACCGGATGCCGCTGAAGAGTCTCAGGGCAGACTGCAAACCAGCTCCAAGCCTTTGAATGTGGCGGCCATGCTGGATGAGCCAGTGATGAAGGCCCATGCAGCCGTGTCAGCACTATTCCCTGCACCACCTCGGGTCGGACAACCGCAGAACATTGCAAACACCGTGAGGAGTCTTGGGGAGGTGTTTGACAATGTTTTGCGAGAAATCACTTGCTCCGTTGCACCTGTGAGCGCAAACATGGCAGCAGAATATGTCTCCCTGATGCACACGGGAGCAGCAATGACTCAGCTCCTGATTGCTCGGCTGCCGCCTGGTGCAGCTGCGCCCAAGCTACCTGTGTGGCAGGATGAAGCCACTGCAGCTCAGGATCCATGCCAGCATCTGCTTGCGGCATCGTCTGTCCTGGCAGTCGATGTTCAGGGCTCCACTGCACTTGTGGCTTGTGATTCACTGCAGCGAAGAAGCTGCATACTGTCTGAACCACTGCAGACTGCATTCTCTGGGGGCCACAAGGCTGCTCTGAATGCCGCACAGCTGCCCTTGCATACACTGATATTCAGTGTAGCTTGTAAGCTTGCAAGCGCTCAAGAATACTCTGTGGTCAGCACTGCTGGCGCCAACTCCAAGCTCCCAACCAAGGAGGCTGCTCTGCAGGTTTGTGCCTGGCGACCGTGTGACTGTGAACAATTGCTTACCTGTCTGTATCGAGGGTGAATTATTGAAGAACAGTTCTTGAGCAGGCCTGCTCAACGTTTTCTCGCTGTCGGTCATTGTGTCTGGCTGTGTCTGCTCAATCTGACCCAGAGATTTGGTCACATGCCATATATGTGCAGGTGCTGTTGACAGTGGGTGAGCGCAGTATCACTGCCGCACTGCAGGGTGCAAATCCTGATGCAGCACGACGCTTGCTCACACATCTCATGCAGAGTGATGTTGTAGCTCCGCTGCTGGTGGCAGGCTCGTCTGCCCGCACTTCTGTCCACATTCAGGAGTGTCTTCTACGATTGCAGCTGCAGAAGCTGCGATACCAGCTGGCTGCGCATGCCAAGCACAGCGGTGGCGGCCGCAATCGGCCGGCTGTAGCTTCCAGCTCCGGGGTCTCCAAAGAGGCCTCATTGGACGCGCTTCTGCCAGCAGATCTTCTGGACAGCATCAGTGACGGTGCTCCTGCAAAGCGCGCTGGTCCACAGCGGCCATTCACCGTTACGTCGACCGGGCTTGCTCCGCTGGACACACCCTCAGCACTTGAAGAGCTCTGGGCGTCCCTGCACCACTGCTTGCAGCCTGGGGGTCCACTCATGGTTCCAGTATTGAAGAGTGGTGGCGCTCACACCCTGACTACCGCTCACCATGCACTTGCTGCCAGCACACAGCAGCTGTGCTCCTGGACGCTGCAAGCTGCCCCACAGCAACGCAGCTGGTCCCCTCCTTGGGCCTCTGAACTGCACCACATCCTGACCGAACCCTCCATGACGCAGCTGCTCCATCGGCAGCTGACAGGCGACGGCAGCTCTGAAGCCAAGGCCGCAGGAGTCGATCTGTCAGGCTTGCTGTCGACCACCGCAGCCCAGTCCGCCCCAGCATTGACGTGCATGGCAGCTGCGGCAGTGTCCTTGGGTCGGGAGCTGCAGAGTGCTTGGCTCCGCTTTGGCGACTGGGTGTACTCCCATGCGCGCCAGCTACGGCACTCCCGGCGCCCGCCGCGCACTTCAGACTCAGCGAGCAGCGGTCTTGCCGCTGCAGGGGCACCCTCTGAGCCAGAGCTCTCGGAGGAGGAGCGGTTATGCTACCAGCATGTTGCGCTGGCGTACTCCCGCGTGCTGGCACTGTCCTTGCCTCAAGGGGGAGTTGACCAGCCTCGGCTCGTCCTGCGCCTGCTGCATCTGGCGATCCACTACCACAAGCATGGAATGCAGTCTCAGCTGGAGGCAGCGATGCAGATGGTGCCAGCGATTGCGTGGGAGGTCGTTGCGCCGCAGCTCTTCGTGCAGCTTCATCACTCACAACAGCATGTCCGTGCCTTTGCAACCAAAACCCTCGCAGCCCTGGCAGAGCCTGCACCTGCAGCGGTGCTGTACACAGTAGTTGCCAATGCATCGATCGGCGCAAATGGTGCGCACTGCAAGCTGCTGTGTTTGCGTTACTGTTTGTGCCACTTCTGTATTCCGAAGGTCAGTGTTGCTCAGTCTCCCGATTCGTCACAGCTAGTGCATCTGCACATGTGCACACTTCTGCGGCCCCTCTTCTTCGCACGTTTTATCAGCATCATCCTGGAACCCCCAGGCACATAGCTGGCATCATTCTGCCACATTCTTCAGCGCAATGTGAGAGTGCAGGCACAGAGTCGCAGCCTGAAGAACTGCAAGAATTGCTTGGTGCGGTCGCGAAGGGTCATCCATCGCGAGTTGCAGAGTGCCGGTCTCTGCTGGCAGGTCTTCGTCGGGTGACCCTTGTGGCTGCAGAGGAGTGGCAGCTCACGCTGCAGGCTGCTATTGTGGAGATCCGGCGGCGCCTAGTCACCTTGAGGACCGAGGCCGCCCGAGCACAGTCCGCCAGCGCAATCGAGGCTGCCAGTAGTGCCGTGATCTGGCAGCGCCGATACTCCACGTTGCTGGCAAATGCTGTGTCAGATCTTCGACGGCTGCTGCAGGTGCGAGGTTCATTTGTATCAGCTTCCAGGCAGGTGCTGCAGAGCGGGTGTTGCGGCGCATTGTAACATGGCGTGTTGAAGGTTTTTACATGGCGTGTTGAAGGAAGCATCCAAATTGCTTGCATCTGCTTGCCTAATGGACGGTGGGGTCATGGAATTGCTAGCACAAAAATGCCTCCGTGCGAAGATCTGCCGCATTGCGTCGAGGTGCAAATCACCGAGTGGGTACAATCGTCTTACAGATTGAGCCCATCCCTGAACGTGTCTCAAGCTGCAGGACTGGAGTTCACGGTCCCACAGCACCCCGCACGAGCAATCCATTGCAGCAAAGTTTGTTCCCGCGTTGGAGGCGGCCGTGCAACAATTGGAGTTTGCGCCAGATGCTGCCACTGTCGAAGCAGATTTCCCCCCCAAGCTGCGGGCACTGGAAGAGCTAGCTCAAGGCCTGATGCAGCTCGTTCCGGGTCCTTACATCGACCTTGCCAACTTCTCGCCTTCTCTGATCAGCGTTCCCATGGAAGCCAGCCTGCCAATACCAGGTCATGAACGTGCGCCCTGCCCTCTCTGTGACGTTGCCACATGTGCTGACCATTTCTCATGGACACCTGGTGCCACAACCTTGGTAAAGATGCACTTCGAGACAGCAGAGGCGGTGCTTTGTGCAGATGACTGTTTCGTGGTGGGAGTAGACCCCAAGGTGTATCTACTTCCATCCAAGACTCGCCCCAAACGCATTGACCTTGTTGGCTCAAACGGCCGCCGCTACCGTTTTCTGCTCAAGGGAGGTGAGGACCTGCAGCAAGAACAACGCATGCAGCAGCTCCTGTCATGTATCAACTCGTGCCTCCGTAGGCACGTCACTGACGCTGTTTCACCGGGATCTGCGGTGCAATGCCATACCAGCGGCGTCGGCGCGGCATATCAGAAGGCAGCGGCACTGGACGAGCTGCAGCTGCTAACATTGAACGTCACTCCACTGGGTGCGTCCATGGGGCTGGTTCAGTGGGTTCCCAAGTCGACCACTCTGTTCGATGTGTTCAAGGGCTGGCAGTCCAGACTCCGTGACCGCTATGCTGCGCATGGCGCTGCCACGGCAGCGTCTCAGGTCGCACACCGCCACGATGCACCTCCTACAGCCGCTGAGACGTTGGAGGCTGCTTCGGGCCACCTCGACAGCGGCGGCGGAGGTCGTGGCGGCAGGGGCAGAGGGCGGAACATCAAGGGCAGGGGCCGAGGCCGGGGGCGTGTCGCGGCCCCCGCTCCAGCACCTGCGCTGACCCCACGGAATCCCTGCTCTACGGACGCAGCAGCTGCACACGAACGTGCTTTGGAGCAGGCTACGAAGGTGATGCTAGACCTGGGGGGCGCACAGTTTCCTCTTCTAGCAGCAGACGCCACGGACTCCAAGACGAAGGGGGTAACTCAGCAAAGTGGCGCTGCTCCAGGCGCTACTACTGCCGGGGCGCTCCGCAGCGCAGATGCTGTGTCAAAGGGAGAACCTGGCGCACCAGGTGCCGCTGGAGATCGGCAGAATGGCTCGATCAATGCTCCAGATGCCGTCGTCATGAAGCCGTCTGAGCTGTTCTACTCCGTGCTGCAGCATGAGCTCAGGCAGGCTGGCCTTGCTCCGCAGCTGCCGCGCAAGGAGTGGCCCGCTGCAGTGCTGCATAAGGTCCATGCGCAGCTGGTGCGCAAGGTGCCTGCGCAGCTGCTCACGAGCGAGCTGTTTGCATCAGCGCACGATGCGGCCCAGTGGTGGGGCATGCACCGCCGCTACACATCGTCCCTTGCGCTCTCATCTGTCGCGAGCTACCTTCTCGGCATCGGTGACCGTCACCTGAACAACATCCTGCTTGTCCAGGGCTCAGGTCAGATTGTGCATGTCGACTCATCAGTTTGCTTTGATCAGGGCGCTTCGCTTCGGATTCCCGAGTTGGTGCCGTTCCGGCTCACACAGATGCTAGTAGCCGCCCTGGGACCACTCGGTGCACAGGTGCGCAGCTTCTACACTGCCACACTGCACCTGCAATAGAAATCTGCGACGACCTGCTCGAGCATTCGTTCAGCGGTCCTTCAGCATGTCGTGGACAGCCTGCCCGCACTGAAGTTTTCAATCGCCGCTGTGCCGTCCTAGGAACATATATTTACAAATGACATGCATGGATATGATGTGCAGGGATCATTTTCGTCTGATGCTGCAATTGCGCTAGCTGCTGCACGCAGCGGCAGCTCGACCATAACGGCTCTGCTAGATGCTGTTGTTCTGGATCCGAGCGTGGACTGGATTGCGGCCAAGCGGGCTGCGGCGGCTGACAAGCGCCTGGACTCTGCGATGGCGCTGAACTTGTGGCTGGCGCACATGCAGGAGCTGCTCCCAGCGCGGCTGCAGCGGATGTCAGAGGCGTGGCACTCTCATGGAGCGGCCGCTCTCACTGCCCTGCAGTCTGTTCGTGAAGCAACCGACCTTGAACAAGATTCCCGGACAAAGCTGGAGGCTGGCCAGTCGTACGACCCGTTCTGTCTACTGATGCTATGCTTACCTTACCGAGAAGTGTGTGTAGGACTGTGCTCTTGGGCAGCGCAGTTGCTGCATCTTCGTTCATCGAGTGTTGATCATCCGATTCTCGACACATGTCTGCACATAGCTACTGCTTGCTGTCAGGGGAACGGACGTTGGACAGAGCTTGCACAATAAGGGGACTGTGCTTGTTCGCACCCCTGCCATCGGTGAAGGGCAGCAGCGCCATTGTCTAGTGATGTTGGTACATCTGCAGGCTCCAAGGGGTTCTTGCAATGGCTGAAGCTCGGGAGAAGGAGTTGCATGCAGCCCTGAACGAGTCACAGCGCGCATATGACCAACACACGCATGCACTCCAGACTCTCGGACCACAAGTCACGGGGGGACTGCAGCAGCTGCGAGCTGAAGAAGCGCGATTTGTCCAAGTGTGGCAGGCTCTGGGACTGCGCGATGCAGACCCCCTCGCCCCTCCCCGGCTGCCGCCGCCCTTGCGGGCTCCTCCTGAGCGCTGGTCCTCTGATCATGCTCCAATGCCACTGACACTGGTCACGGCACAAGCACGGCAGGTGCGTGACTTGACCCTGCGAAGCTCCCGCGAGTGAGTCATCACAGCCGGGTTTGCCACTGTCAACATGCCCTGGGCTATGATCGCGCGTACATTTGTCTGCGCTGTGTATATGGAAAGCCCATGCAGGTCGTTGAAAGATGTTCCAGTACAAACAGCCATGCATTTGCACAGTGATGTTATGGTCCATGCAAGCCCCTACCCAAGACCCTCGTACGTAGGAGTCAGGGGCCAAGATCAGTCTTTGCAGCGTCAAGAGTGCAGCCAAGCTATGTGAACTGCGGAAGCTCGCTGTAATCATGCTGGCTGCTGCAGGGTAGCACAGGGAGCAGCGCCGACTGCCTCTGCACTCTAATGACGCAGAGCCAAGACCCTGCTCTGCGATCGGCGATCCGCGCTATCCCCCATCCTACCCTTCAAGCCTGCCGTGCAGCAGACGACTGGCTATCGATGGCTTGGGCAGCGCATGACAAGGCGCACGTAGCCCTCACCAGCTCAATCAAGAACTACACAGTCCATGTGCCCAAGCTTCCGGGCGCAACGTACACAAACAGCTGCCACCACTCTGCGTGGCTCCGCGTGTTACGTGGCCTGTCGCAGGCTACCTCTGGGTCTGTGGATGAACGGGGCATCGCTGAAGCACTCATGCAGGCTCCAGTGTGCGACTCAGCTGTGATTCAGCGCACGATCGCACCGCTGCTTGCGGTGGTCTCGATCCTACAGCATGCCCCTGCCGCACCTGAGGAGCGCTCGAACCTGCCAGCGGGGCGGCTGACCGTGGCCGCGAGGCTGATTGGCCTCGCGCAAGGCTGCCGGATGGTGCTGCAGCGGGGGGTCGTGGAGTCCGTGTCGACGGTCATCACCACGACGGCATCGGCGATGCAGCAGCTGCACGTGTGCCGTGCGGAGGTGCATGCGGAGCGCCGCTGGCGTGTGCCGCCTGCAACGGGGCAGTCCGATGTCTGGGCGCAGCACGCCGCTTCGCCGACAGCGGCAGTAGCTTTCGCGGGCATGCGGACAGACCAGCAGAGCCAGCTGGCGGCGCTGCACCCCAACGCCACCACCCTGCTGGTCGACGGAGAGCTGTGCCGAGTGCTATCAGATGTGGCTGATGCCCTGGCTGACCTCGCTCAGGACCCTGCCGCACGGGAGCTGCTGAGCGTCGCGCCGCTCCATTCGGCACTCATATCTGCTGAACCGCATGTGAAGCTTCTGCAAGAGGCTGCACAGGACGTTCGCGGCCTGTCAGCCACTGCAAGCCGGGCTGCAGCACTGCACTCTTTCCTGACACAGGCTTTCTGTCCCAGCATTCTCGCAGTGAAGCTGACACCCATTGCCGGCGGCGGGGCGAAGGGTGCCCCCGGCAGCCCAATGGCACAGTCACTGCACGATGATCCCGTTCACGCCGTCCACTACTTCCACCAGGTCTTCCATGAATCCGCCACTGGCCTGCGGCACGAGGTGCAGCAGCTGCTCTCAGCGCACCAGAAAGAGCAGCAGTACCGCAGCCTGTTGGACAGCTGTGAAGCAGAGCTGCGGGAGGTGCAGCAGACTTTGTCACAGTTCCCCGGCAGAAGCGGCGCATCAGCAGGTGGGGCAGCTCACACGGCCGACAATGGCAGCCATGAGCAGGCACTACAGCAGCGGCTGTTCACGCTACAAAGCGCCATTGCGCGGCGTGTCTCGCTGACAGCCGAGCTGCAGCAGGCAGTGGCGATCGCTGTGTCAGCGGTTCTGCAGCGTGTCCGGGAGTTGATGGCGACTCTTGGGAGGCGAGCAGCTCTGCACGCGGCAGTGGAATCCCGCATCACGGGTGACTACAACGCAGAGAAGCTTTGCGCAGCAGGGACAGCCCTCGACATTGATGCAGTGCTCGCAGCTCAGGCGGTGAAGGAAAGCCTGCTCAGGTCTGCCGAGACCATCGGGCCGCTCGTCTGCGGCGCGCTGGGTGAGTTCTCATCGCTGCTGACTTCGCTTGAGCCTCGCGAGTCCATGGGCGAGGTGCTGCGCGTCCCACTGAGCTGGTACACTGGTGAGACGCGGCAACAGAGCCAGCGCCCAGCTCCTGCCGGCACAGCCTTCTTCTCAGGGTCATTGGGCGGGGGCTTGTGGGGATCGTCGAGCATCTGGGGCAAGCCAGAGGCCTCATCGTCCTGGCTCTCTGCCACTCCGGCCGGGCTGGGAAGCATCTGGGACGACTCTGGGGTGGGTGCCGACACACAGGTGCAGGCAGACGAGCCTCCGACGTGGCCCGCGCAGCTCAACAGCATCTGGAGCGACGTGTCCGCCATCTTTGCCATTGATGGCATATTCGAAGCAGCTATGCACAGGATACCTGAGGCCGCACTGACCCCGCCAGCTCAAAGCGCCTGGGACACTGACGGACTTACAGCAAGAAGCAGGTCAGGCCGAGGCGGAGGCCGTGGCAGAGGGCGCGGCCGCAGCCATGCCTCGGCAGCTGCAGCATCGCCAGTCGCTCGGGCTCGAAACACCTTGTCCGTCACTAATATCTCTGTCCCTCCGGCTGCAGTGCAGAGCCTCTGCGATGAGGCAAGCATGTGTGTGGCTGAAGTATGCATGGCGACCGTCGCGGCCGCGGCCACTGCTAGGCTGGCGCAATTCATCGATGCCTTTGCGGAGCCAGGGACTACAGATATCAGCCGCAAGTACGCCGCAGCTGGCCGCACTGGTCTTGCAGATGGACTGCCGCTGGATGATGGTGTTGATGCACAGCAAGAAAGTGCTCTGCTGGGCGCTCTGGTGCGGTCTGAGAACGAAGCAGCGGGGGGGGCCTCAGGTGCATGGCTGCCGGATGTCCAGGACGACATTCCAGGCGGGCGACGCCTGGAGGCATTCGAGTTCTTCAACAATGAGCTCCAGGGCGCTGACATGATGCTGGGGGGGCTTTCTCAGACGAGCTCCATTGGAAGGGAGTCCATGTCGGACGGCGGTGATGCTGCCGGCCGCATTGACGACCACGGCCTACATCATGACACAATGGCGCCTTCCGGTCTGCAAGACGATATGGCAGACATGTCCGGGATTTCGGCCATGCAGGTGCGATCCGACCCCATGCAGCTGCTGATGTGGTCCATGCCGTGCACGATGCGAGCTGGGCTTGCATTGGCTGGAAATGCACTGCATCACACTGTCCCGTGCGGACACAAGCCGTGCGCTTGGTGCAGGCACAGGTTTCAAGGGTGGAGGAGGATTGGGCTGACATGCATGGAGACACGGGGAGCAACAGCGGCTGGATGCAGCCACCAGGTGGCAAGGGGGAGACAGCGATCGACACGCTTGCCCTGGGAAATGTCACCCGCTGCCTGACCTCGATGCTGCTGCGCTCCATCCCCGCAGAGCTCCCGCACGACCGAGGGTCGTGCACCCCCGGGTCCCGCACGAGGGCGGCTGGCAGAGTGCCGTCCGCCATCACCTGCCAGGACGCTGCCCGGCAGTACGCCGAGATGTGCACCACCGCCCTGGACTTCGTGCTATACCACCTCCGTGCCGTGCTGTGGATGCTCTCTCACCACCTCGGGGCAGACCTGAGCACATTCTGCAGCGCCTCGGTCAGCGGGGCCCCGCTAGTGGCGGTCCTGGAGGAGATCGGCGACGTCACAGCTCCGTCATCGATGCGTGTGCATGTGGCAGTCGGCCGTATCCAAAAGGCCGCCGCCGACATGTTTGACGCGCAGCAGGCGGTGCGGCAGTGGCGCGGGAAGTATGATGCTGCGTCGGCAATGCTGCTGCAGCACTACCGCGCCTGCGTGCGGGTGTCGGACACTCACAACCCCATGGCACAGGCAGTCTCACAGGTGCAGCAGTGGGCGGACGATGCCCTGGCACACTCGCAGACGATTCTGGACACATTCTGCGGGGGGATTCTGTCCCTGGAGGCGTCCCGCGCCGGCCGGTCGTGGGCACCGCGTGCGCTCCTGCCGCGTCTCTGCAGTGGGTGGAGAATCCTGATCCGTGCCCCGCCTTGACAGAACATGCCGGCTTGGTGCACCAGGGTGCTTGACGGCCCTCGTGTGATGCTGCAGGGGCCGGGCCAGATACAGAAGCTCCTGTGGACATACTGCAAGGCCTGCCACGGGCAGTGCGAGAGCTCAGCATTGCCGCAGTGGGAGCTGCCCACGCTCGAGACAGCCTCGACCACCACACCCTGGAGGCTGAGGCCCTCAGCCGCGATACTGCGGACGCCTCGGCACGTATGCCGGAGGTGCAGGCAGCCGCGCTGGAGGGGCAAGCTAACCTGGCTACAAGAGCGCCCGCCCTGCTGGAGGTTTGCACCACCCCTGCATACA
Source organism: Ulva prolifera (assembly GCA_023078555.1). NCBI lineage: Eukaryota > Viridiplantae > Chlorophyta > Ulvophyceae > Ulvales > Ulvaceae > Ulva > Ulva prolifera. The sequence continues at coordinate 11,808,335 of CM041198.1, read as the reverse complement.
GTCACACCGCTTTGTGTGCAGCTGTGTTCCTTGTGGACCTGCTCAGAGCGTGTTGTTCAAAAGCATCGCGGGGTGAGAGTGACGCGTCCCTCTGCAACAGGCAGCAGCAGCCAGTCGCCGTTGCCTTTGCAGGAGGTCAAGGCTCAGCTGCCCAGTGTGCAAGCCTTGGGGCATGAGCTGCCCGAGATCGTGGCAACGCTGCACAGCGACATGCGGCAGGTTGTGCGCGACCTGGAGTCACTCGCCAAGGTCCACTCGGCGGCTGCTGATGTTGCGCCTGTCTGCAGCCAGGTGCGGTTCCGAAAGGGCCCATCAGACAGGCCAGTGCGCAGCATGCATGCATTTCGCTGTGTATCGACCACACGCGAGTGTTGCAACAGCTTCGTGCTCCAGTGCCATTTGCACAGCAATCTGGTGCCCCACGTTGCCATGATCATCTGGCTCAGGGCACTGCCGGCTGACGATTCCGTGACTTGCAGCTCAGCAAGAAGTGGCAGCAATTCCGACCACGGATGGAAGGTCTTGCAGCTGGCTTCCGCAGTGTGGCCAAGAACGCAGCCGGCGCCGCCTGTGCTGGCAGTACCGCTGGTCCAGCGGACCCGGTTGCGTCGCTGAGGCAGCTGCTCATGGCGATTTCGGAGCCAGCACGAGGTGCTCTTGCCGCCTTGTCACGCGCGCAGCCGCAAGCTGACGTGCAGACCCAGGGCAGGCGAGCACGTAGCAGCAGGTTCCAGCAGACTCTGGGCATGCACGCTGGCTTTGGTATGGACGGGGATGGCGCTGGCAATGATGCGGGCACAGCGGTGGCCGCGGAGCAGAGCCTTGCAGCGGCCAAGATTGCGGCAGATATGGAGGACCTGCTGGCTCAGCTGACTGCAGCGCAGCAGGCTGCTGAGGCCGTCACGGCGTCCCTGCAGGACACAGCGTCGCATGTCCGACACAGCACAGCTGCACCAGGTTCGCTCTCCTGCTACGCACACAGATACGAGCAACAGCCTATGCGCTGCATTGGTTCATAAGGAGCATCTTGTCCTTGTCACACACCGCTATTATGCAAGCAGAGGTAGCAATCAACAGGCATCTCTGTGCCTGTGCAGTCAGGTCAGCGCTGCACACTGCACGTGCTCTTCAGCATGCGTGCTCAACCAGTCGTAAGACCTGCATTGGCCATGAGATGTAGTAGCATCACGGCCTTGAGTAGCACTTATCAGGCTTCAGATGAAATGAATCCCAGAGGAGTGATTATGGAAAGCCGTATGTGGAATCTGTACATGATGTCTGTGGCATCCAGTGCGCGCACTGGCTAGTCCAAATGCATGTCACTGCAGCTGCATGGCTGAGGAATGCTCGATGCTGTCAGAACCAGCGTTTGGCACAGCGGTGCAGAAGCTGCATCCTCCAATGCGAGTGTTGTTGGCCTTGGTGTGCATGGGTGATGTTGCCTCTGTGCAGGAGGCCTGGCTGCGAGAATGGACAAGAATCGGGTTGCGTTTGCAAAGTCAGTGATGAAGCGGATGTCTGCAAAGCTGCAAGGCTCGCCAGGCAAGCCGTTGACGGTGGATCAGCATGTGCGGCTGCTAATCAGCCAGGCGGTGTCGACGAACCGCTTGAGCCGCATGTACGAGGGCTGGATGCCATGGCTGTGACTTTCAAGTGCGTCCCAAACTGCCCCGCAGGCTCATCTGCATGCCTCTCCAGCTCCTGATAATGTATAAATCACAACAGTCTGGTAAGCATGACGCATCAGTACATTCTTCGCATTTTACGGGCACGCAAGTCTCTGCGTGAAGGCCTCCGAAGTGCATTACCCTACAGAAGCTTGGGTGTGTCACATATAGGCCAGGGCTGCCCGCGATGTTGGTGTGGACCAGCCATCCTTCCGTTTGCGTTTGCAGACCAGTGCTATATTGCAGATCATGTTTATGCCGGCAGGCGACGTCTGGTTAGCCACGCAGCAGTGTCCAGCCTTTCGTGTGACAGCCAATCGCGATTACTCGTTCAGGGCTTGGCTTGGGCCGTTGCAGTGCAGGCCGAACTGTCCCTGCGCAATCTAGTCCCAGTAAATCGCGATCATGGTCTGTCTTTTCATGGACGCGTATGTAGCGAGTCACGTTGGGGTATTTCCGTCCGACATGCTTCGTGGCTACCGCCCCTGCGCGTCGTGTGCGTGTTGGGCATCGAATACATATGTTCAGTAAACTAGCGCAACGCCCAATTTAAGCTTCGATGTACGGCTTGCGAATGCTCCAGAGTGCTCGGCAATGTGCCTTTCGCTGCACATTCGCTAAAACGAGGGCATGCACACCCACACGACACCATGACCGAGTGAGTGCCCGACACCGCTGTGAATGGATGGATGCGAGCTTGACGCCTTGATGAGTCGCCATATGTGTGTGCAGGTAGCAGATTTATTGACAAGTAGGCTACTCGAATCGCAGCCAGCACGGCTGATATGCTGCAAATCCACTGAATCTGATGACAGTGTCATCGGGCAGCTGGGGGGGCGTGACATTGTTAAAGCTGGATCCATCGATCCTAAGGAATACTTCGTGAAGCATATCACCAAAGGTAAGGTGCACCTTTGCATACATATGCGCCCACCATTGTGGGCTGGCCGAAGACAACCCATGGGGATGCAGCACCCGCAGGGCTGAAACGCAATGGTGCTGCAGATGACATCGAGGCAACTTTCAGCCGAAGTCAAGGTGCTGGAGGGCAGAACGTGAATAAAGTCAGCACTAAGGCAGATATTCGCTTTGACGTCCATGGTTCTTACTGGATGTCAGACAAACTGAAAGAGGCGGTCATGCAGCGAGAAGCCGGCAGGATGAATAAGCAGGTATGTGATCATGCAAGACATGCATGATCATTAGCCGATGACTGCCGTGCTTTACCGCTGATGATGTGTGCAGGGTGAACTGCTCATTTCCAGCCAAGTCACCAGGTCGCAGGCGAGCAATCTCGAAGACGCTATTGCAAGGTTGCAGACACTGCTTGAAGAAGCAGCGGACAGCATCAAACCCATAGAAAGTGATCCCAAGAAGGTGAAGCAGCTGGCAAAGCGGAAAGAGAAGGTGCGTCTCTGTCCGGCCTGTCCTGCCTTCGGTTCTGGTGATCTATCTGCAGCTGATTAATCCAGTGCATCGATTGAAGTATTACCTGCAGGCTGCTCAGAAACGATTAGATAAGAAGAAGAAGCATAGTGATAAGAAAAAAACTCGTGGGAAGGTTGGGAAGAAGGATTGGTAGACGATCTCGACTCGTCATGTTAGATCCCATATGCATCATCTGCAAAACAATGTAAAGCCATTCGCTTGCTCCGGGCATTGATTACATACTACGGGCCGGCTCAGACAACTCGAGTGCACGTTATGCTTACACTACATCTATGCAGTGCTACTTCATTGCAACCCGAGAGGCAACACGACTAAACATAATGGGTGTCACATGCGAGACAAGCTACAGAGATGTAGTGCACAGTGCCCGCACAATCATATCTGCCGTTGGTACTTTGAGGCGAAAGCACAATTTGCTGAACGCAAACAAGATCTATGTGTCAAGGTTGCACCACTATGCTGAAGGTAGCTTGGTTGGCACAGCCCCATCTCGCGCCTCCCGCAGCATCCGTAAAGGGTCCCATTTGGGTGTGTTCTGCGGCCGAGACATCTTCCGCAAGCTCGTCATTGGGTCCATTCCAGCTGCACCACGAGGCACCTCCATTCGCGTCATTGCCTGCAGAAGAGGCGACTGTGTCAGATCTGAACATGCACGTCTCGCAGCGGTGCTGAAACTGCGGGTTACCATTGCGTCCCATACCCAACGCTGCCAGAAGCAACTGATCAAGAAGAGCGCACATGCATTGGGTCCATCATCGAGCGCCCGGAGGGCGCCTGTGTGGTGGTCAAGCTGTGAACCGGGTCCCATACGGTGCGGTGCTTCGGCACGCCAGCTCGAACAGCCGCCTTCACAGGGTCCCACGAGCTGCCCGCCTTGGGAGCGCGTGCCGTCATCAGCGCTTTCACTGGGTCCCACGACTTTCCACCCTGTGGGGCGCGTATGGCCGCGATGTGCGATAGCGGGTCTAGGATGGAGGGTGTGACCGTCGCCCGTGTCGGTGGCACGGCGCTCCGCAGCCGCTGCAGTGGGTCCCATGCCTTGCCACCTGTAGGTGCACTGGCGAGGGACACGTACGAGAGCGGGTCCATCAGAGATGGCCCGTGCGTGGCACGGGTGGGAGCCATGGCGCCGCGCATCTGCTGAACGGGGTCCCACGCCGCGGAGTGTGTGGGCGCGCGCATGCTGGCTAGGTGGGCCACGGGGTCCAGCCCAGGTGCACCGACCGTGGCTCGTGTCGGTGCCGTCGCGCGGCGTACGCTGGCCACTGGATCCCATGCAAGACACTGGGCTGGCGCGCTCATGGAGATCAGCGCCTGCAGCGGATCATACTGGCTCCGCACGGCAGGCGCCTGCACAGCAAGCTACTCTCGCAGACGGCATGTGCGGCACATGAGGAGGCCCCGTGCAGAAGCACAGCATGCACCAAAGCTGCAGAGGTGCGAGACTAGGGCCGCACCCGGAATGCGACCGGTCCGCGCTCGACAGAGAACAGGGGCATGAATGGCGTCGCGGCCACGACCACGGAGTCCGCGGCCGCCGTGCCTGCACGCGCAGCCGCCGCCGCCAGCTCCGAGTGCTGCCAGCCCGGCGCAACCCGGTCGGCGGCGAGAGCGAAGAGCGCCGCAGGTGCTGCAACGGGCAGGGAAGGCGAGCGGCCGGCGGAGCGCAGGGCGGGGGCGCCGTCCCGCTGCAGTGCGGCGAGGTCCTCCAGCAGCTCGGCCCGGCTGCCGACGCGCGCCTCGCCGACGGATGCTGGTGCTGTGGAGCTGACGGGGGTGGGCACCTCCTGTGGCGCGGACTGTGGGAAGCGCTGCGGGGCGGGGGTTGCCGAAGGTGGCGGCGCGATGTTGCCGCCGGATGTCACTGCGGCCAACGTGACCCCTGTTACAGCGGCGGACGCTGCTGTGGCAGACGCTGCTGTGGATGCGTCTGATGCGGATGCTGCTGTGGCATATGGTGCCACCAGGGAACTGTGGGGCCACACTTTGGTGGGTTCCGGTATTGGCGTGCTGATGGAGCCGGAGTTGTGTGTGTCGACATGCGCGTCGAGCGGTGTGTCGGGCGCAGCAGCGGCTGCTGCGCTGTCCGTTTGATCGCTGACGTCCTCCAGGAACGCCAGGGGCTGAGCTGGAAAGGTGGTTGCTCGGGCATCCTTGGAGGCGGTGACGGCCTCTGCTTCCACGGGTGTAGGGAGTGCCCATGCCTCTGTGCCTGGGTGCATGTACTCAGAGGACTGGCGGTCAACATTTGGGGAGGTCCTGATGGGGGCCCATGGAGCACGGTGTCGGTCAGCAACACCAAAAGCAGGCATGAGCTGCTGGTTTTCTGACACTCGCAGAATGACAGCGTAAGCGCACAGGACAGCTGCGCTGACAAGGGCTGTGTATAGCTGCGCTGTTGGAGTGCGCAGGACTGCGGGGATGGCGATAGCGCACAGTTGCCCCCATGCCTGCACACTGGCACAAAGTAAGAGAGGTGGGCACAGCGGCGTAGGGGCGGAATATCGTGCAGCCAGGGCAGCATACCTGGTGCAAATGTTGCAATGGTAGCACATGAGAGCCGCTCGAGCCAAGTAGGGCAGCGCAGGCAATGATCGTGCATGCACATGATCCAATCAACCCAGCGAAAACTGTCCGCCAGCGCCCATAAATTTCACTAAGCGATGAGAGCCACCGAGGGGAGAAAGCGTCCTGCAGGATGACCATGATGAGGAGGTAACGGCAGATTATTCCTGCGTGAGGTTGACAAGTGGCTGGTACGTGCTGGCCATCTGCCCCCCCCAATGGAGGTGCGAATATGCATCGTGTAAACGGCTATGCCCACACATAGACGCAGCGAGAAAATTAGGCCGCCTTGGGCATGGAAGATGTAGGATAAGCACTGTTTGCAACTTTTGTCGCGCGGTGTTTCTGCTGCAAGATAGCGCTCACCGCATCTTCGCAATGCAGGCTAGATAGTCGAAATGAGACTACTTGGAGACACAAGATCCCCTTGATGTTCAACTTGTCGATATCACGATCTTGAAAAGAAAAAGCATAACCCATACCGGAGCGGTTTGTTGGGCTGATGCAGCTGCGGCAGCAACTTTGCAGCCCCTGCTTTGGTCGCTACCACACGCTGAATGAGACTGTACAGAGCCTTTGAAGCAAGCTTTTGAGCGGGGCGTGGCCCGGCCCGAGGAAGGGGCAACCCGTCGCACGTCTAGCTGCATGGCAGCGCCAGATCAAGAAAGCTTAGAAATGCGGTTGTCAATCAAAGAGTGTAGCCACATTCATTGGCGGGTGACGTGGGGTTTTATATGGCTGCGTGCTGATATCAGCTATCGTGAGATCCGGGCAGATTGTGTTTTACACTCTCATGACGCCACGGGTACAAGGCAGGCTACATGCATTACAATTCCTCATCATTCCGCGCTCTGTAATCCCCAACAGATTCCGTACAATCATCGCAAGACAGTGCCTTGGACGCGCACTTACAATAGTTACGAAGTGGATGTGTCAACGAAGAGTGAGTCAGTGGCTGCCGCGGTTGGTTAATCGTACTGGCCGATGCGACATTGCAACCTTCCGGAATGCATGTTTGCACCATACACACGAGCGCTTACAATCACTCAACATCAGCCCCTCGACCGCCTGGCTTCCATTCACCCCTGGAGACAGTATCCGCTTCGATCAGGTTCTTCACGCCCGCCGCGAACGACTCCCTCGCCTCCGGCACCACCGCGCTCTCGCCGAAGTACACCTCGAACAAAGCTCTACATAGTCCAGCCGACGCAAACCTTTGATCAGCGCACACCTGCATACAGTGAAGGCGATAGTCGGCCTTATGTGTTTCACGCCAGCTCACCGAGAGCGAAATGACACCCGACACAGTCGCGTCCAAATGACTTGAGGTTGAGGTTTGAGCACGAAATATCTGCGCACACAGAGGGAAAATTCATACCGTAGTGTAGTCGACGCCTGCACTGGGCAGTAGTTTTATCTCCAACGTGTTCTCGCCAGTCCGCCAGAGCAGCAGCACCTGTGTTCCACTGGTGAGCTGTCTTCCCTGGAAAAACTCGGAGAAATTGTTCAAGACTTCAGACTCCCCCATCAGCCGCATGCGCGCTTCTAAAGCTTCATTGAGTGCCTGTACATGCACTCGAGGAGGTGGGGCAGGGAGATGGTTCCACTTTCTTGACGTGCAAGCACCATGGTTTCTGAGGCAAGGTGCATCATCTATGCACAATCGGCATGAGGCTGAAGCTGTGGAGTGTGTGCAGTTGTCTCTACATTGTTGCAAAGTGTGAAACCAACCTCAACGAAAGTGTCACCAGATACATCCCGGACTAGCTGCAGCACCAGCAGCTTGCTGCAGGCACCATCGAGAGCCGCATCACAGTAATCTCCAGTTCCGCTTTCCTCCGTGAAGAAGCCGCCACGGTTCCGGATGCCAAACTCCCGCCTCGCAACTGCGCCCTCCACATATGCAGCTATGGCATAGACCTGCAATTCACACCCATACAACTTGCCCTTGTGACATATGACCCAGGAGGAGATTCAACAGTTCGAAATGGGTGGGGATGCATTGCTCCGGGCTGACAAAGCCTATGCATCCGCACACATACACGGACGACAGAGTGCGGTGCCAATTGCTTCGTCGCGCATCACTGGGAGGTCACACACAGCTGGTGGCTGCTACATTGTTTCATACGGTTGCAGAATCGGCTGGACTGCGGGGTGCCATCGTTCAGGCACAATTACGGGCTGATGCATGTGTAATGCAGCAGAGCCTTCCGTTGGTCATTGATAACTTCGGAACCAAGATCGAGCTTTTCATAGAGGGGCGGTTTGCCGCCATTGTCTGTAGATTGGGATGTGCACATGCATGCATGAGTGCTGTCTGGGTGCCAAAAGCATGCACAGGTGAAGAGAGCCGGCAAGTCCCCATTCCACAGGACCGGCACTTCAATGACACGATCACAGATTAATTGCCTTTAGTGCTGAGACAAACCTGAACATTCAGCATCAGAAACGTTTTTTGCCTGCATCCAACACCGAGCAAACGCATAGGCTCCACATCCTCGCGCCTGCATTCCAGCCACAGCAGATGATGACTGCTCAGTGGCTCTTGCAAGCAGGCGGACATGTGGTGTACAATCATGGAGTAAGCGCACCAGGTCCGCACTGTCTTGGGGAACTCTACCCCTGAGCGTGGCTCTTTCAGAAAATCAAAGCCATCAGAGGCAGCCTGAGCCTGCAAGAAAGAATAGGTGGTTCGTATGGTCTCCATTTCGGGCATGGAATCGGGCAGTCAGAGTGCACCTGACAATGACTGACCCTTCTCTTGCTGTTTCTGGACAAAAGGAAGTTGCCGCCGAAAGCTGCCACGGAGGCAGTCCTGTACAAATTTAAATGATTGTGCTGTTTGACGATCTTCGCCCCTTGTTAGTGGACACTTGATGGATTCCGATAGCACAGCTGCTCCAGGGGGACTAGCGACCCTCGCATGCAGGCTGCAAGTACGGATAAGCGCACGTCCGAACCATCTTCATTGCAAAAATTCTGGAGTTGGTGTCGGTACTGGGACTGATCGTCCACCTGTCACCCGGGCCTCGACGACTGGAACAGATCTGGCGATCGCGAATACTACAAGCAGTGCGCAAGCCACGCTGCGTCACACGTTTGAGGCATGTCACACCAAGATCTTTATCTGTCGAACTGACCATTGGCAGCTCCAGTCGATGCTTCTCCGGACTGACTGGGTTGGGGTCTCCGGAATCTGGCGCGTTCCGCTACCTCATGTCCACGTGACACACACACATGCATACGGCGCAGGCAAGGTGACCGGCCGGCGCATGCACTGGTCGAGTGGTGTCCGTTGCGCCCGGTTCAGATGCTGTCTCCACCTCGCGAGTTAGGTGCAAAGGAACCAAGCAGCCTGCTGGTGCGTTCTCCGCACTCGTGCCGGCAACATGATTGTCTGGATTTCTTTGTAAGAAACGCACTGCCTAGGCACCCAACAGTCAGACAAGCACAGCTCAAAACAAACAGGCCAAACCGCCGTGAACTCCTGGGGTTTACATCACAACTGGAGCTGCAATTACTTGCAAGCCCCATGTCTCGCACATACACCAGCCTCAGCTCCGCCGAGTGACTGTTGGGTCGAAGCCGACCAGCAGTACACAAACATACATTTCACATCAAAGACCGGCGTTCCCGGTTTGGCTCGGGGATCCTTGGTCAACTTTGCGCCCGAGCGGGCAGCCGTCTGCAGCCCCGTGCAGGAGCTTCTACAGCGGCATAAGGTCCTGCTTGGCGATGCGCAGCAGCTCCTCGTCGTCCTTGGCGTTCGCGCCCTCCTTGCAGCCGCGCAGGGGCCGCCCGCCGGGGTCATCGCACGTGAAGCGGGCATCCTGCACGCGCTCAAACGTCTCGCGGCTTACGATGCGCCACTTCTGGCACTGCTCGCACTCCACCCACAGCACGTTGGCGCCCTGGTCGTACTCCAGCACCACGAGGTACGCCCCCAGGATCTTGAGCTCGAGCTTCTCTGCCTGCACCCACACCCATGGCGGTCACGGGGTCGCTGCCTGGCAACGTCCCACACCCGATGTGGACACCACGTACGGCAGAGGTCTCCACGGGGCACGCAACACGCCACTGGCCCTCGAAACAGCAGCATGCAACGTGTATGTACGCGTCCTTGAGTGATGGCACAGTCACGTGACCACCATCAGGCATGATGCCCGGGCAACGCCGCAAGAGGGATGTGCCTCGCACAAGTCGGGCACAACCGGCACAGGCACCATGGCCGCGGTGGCCCTGGGCTGCCACAGGCGCTCCTGCACACGCACGCGCCGCCGGCCGCACCTGGATGCGGTACTTGCCCTCGAGCAGCTCGGCGACGCGCTTTTGCAGCGACCGCATTAGCGGCACGATGGCCGGGAACGCGTGCTTCCCCGGCCCGCGCTTCACGAACTCGGGCTCGGCGCCGCCGGGGGTGAAGGCGGGGTTGCGCACGGGCGCGCCGGTGTTGTACACGGCCGCGTTGTGCGTCATGCGGCCGAGATCCGCCAGCAGCGCCTTGCGGCTAGTGTGTTGCCGCTTCTTGAGGCTGGGCCACGTGATGACGTGTTTGCGGTCGATGAGGTCGTAGTAGTCCGGGATGTTGAGGGTGGAGGGCGCCGTCTTGAAGACGTTCCTGCACGCTCGCAGCCACCGCGTCAGCCACTGTGCATGCTTGCTATATCCCACGTGAAACAGTGCGGTCTGTACTGCTGGCACAAATCCAACGAAACAGTCACCAGCTTGCGGGGGCACCGCGGGATGTCGCTGCTCCTGGTGCTCACAGCGGCTTGCCGGCGGCTGCTACAGCTACACTGCGCACTCTTCCAATGCATGCGGTGCCAGTGGCAGTGCTCCCGCAGCGGGCACAAATCCTCGATTACTGAAGCTGAGGATGTGCACCCGTTGCGCGGCGTGGCGTAGTGGTGGTGCCGAGGGTGACGTGCAGGTACAGGGATTGCACATGAAGGTGCATGTGCATTGTCGGGGCGCACTGCACGAGCTGAAGGTTGCTGTCTTGGCTGAACGCCTCGTTCAGGGCGGACGTGAGCAGCGTGGACAGCTCCCGCACAGCAGCGCTCTTGAACTCTGGGGCGCGCTGCCGCAGCTGCGCTTCACGGGCGGCGTGCGCCCCGCCATCGACCGGCAGCGGCGCCGGCTCTGGCGCCGTGTACGGCAGCGCAGCCGTCTCGTCCGGGCTCTCATCCGGTGGAGGGCTCTCAACGACCTTCCGGCGCTTGCCACGGTTGCTGGCGACCTGCAGCGAGGATTCGTCCCTGCTCGGAATCAGCATGGCCCTGATCTGGACGGATGCCGGAATGAGCGGTCTCTCTCCACGGCACTCACAGCGATCACCTGCTGCTATCCCGCCGCACCGATCCGCTCAACAGGCAGGCAGCCCATGTCTTACATGGCCTACTTGGCGAAAAACGCTGTTCCACGGGCGCTTGCGGGGCGCGCACCGGCTGGTCAGCATCGCTCTCCGTTGACAGCTCATCACCAGGCTCCTCTTCGGACTCGGTGGACTCCGAGAGGGCGCGCGTGCGCTTCATCGGACGAGGCCGTGCCGGTGCCGCCACAGCTGCCTTTTTCTTGCCGCCCGCCCCGCTTGGCCGTTTAAGTTTGACGCGAACCTTGGACGCAGGCGCCGGCGCAGGGGAGTCTGTGGTAGGAGTTGGTGCGGCTTCTGCACTCGCGCGCTGGCCGCGCGCCGGTGTGCTGGGCACGACGTCCACGCTGTCATCATCATCCTCTGCACCACCCCAGCACATATCAATGGATTCTAGGCCCTGCCGCTGCGGTACAGCTGCGGTCTGCCATTGTACGCATGGCAAGGGTGAGGCAAGGTCGCCGACGAGGCATGCAGGCTGCTCGAAGCGTGTGGCAGTAGGCGGCGGGGTACCTTGCAGGGTCGGCCGCTTCGCCGGCTTGCGCGGCGCGCGCTTTGCGGCGGCCTTAGAGCGCCCCGCATCCTCAAACTCGTCCTCCGTCTCCTCATCCCCTCCCGATGAGAAGTCATCCTCCGACTCTGTCGGGGGTGGCTCGTCTAGGTCGCCGTCATCCTGCACCCCGCAAGCACTCCTTGCGCAACAGCGCCTCCGACCCGGCACGGCACCGCCCTTGCCACAAGCCGCACACGCCGGCATCGGCTGATGCATGCAGTCAACTGACTGCAGCGATGTGCCGTGGTGCAGGGGGTGGCGCGCTGAGCAGAGGGTTGGCCGGGGGCGAATGATTCACATGAGCATGGGCCAGCGCATGGCTGGGGCAGCCACAGCATGCCAAATACTGACCAGCATCGCTCCAGGCGACGAGGGGAGCGCACGATGAGGTCCTCCAGCTCGCCAGTCTCGTCCTCGTCAAACTCTGACTCCTTCGGAGGACCCTTCGGGGCGCGCTTCTGGCGGCGGCCGCCGCTCGGGGTCTTCGGGCCGGCGGTGGAGGGCCCGGCCTTGGCGCGCTGCTGTGCGCGGATCTCGCGCTGCGCGGCGGCCTTGAAGTCCTTGTCCTCCGATTCTGCGCCGGAGTCGATCGAGTTGTAGTCCGAGTCGGAGCCGCCGTCGGCGACATCGCTGTTGCTCTCGTCATACTGCTCCTGGTACTCCACAAACTGCACACGGATCGCTGCATGCACCACACGCTGCCCCGCTCCCCGGTCCGTTGGTTCGCACTGGGCACAGACACCGCCGCAGCGCTTTGACCCGGCGCCTGCCGCTGTGTATTCGCGGGTGTCCGGCGATGTGCCCAGTGTACTCGGGTGACAATCTGCCTCACAAGTAGGGGCCATCTGAGGGTGCATGGCGCTCGGGGCTGCGCCCTGTGAGCCAGGGCCCTGGGAGAGGGGGCGAGGCGCACCTCTGGGTCGCGCTCGTCCACGACCGCCAGCCCCGCGGGATCCGCTTCGGCGTCAGACAGCTCCTGCGCGTCGAAGTCCTCATCCTCTGTCTCCTCGTCATCCTTCTCCACCTTCTTCTTCGGCTTGACCGCGTCCTTTGCCTTGGGCTTGCTCTTAGCCTTGGGCTTGCCGTCACCCTTTGGCCGCTGCGGCTTGGGCTGCACAGCTGCCAGCGCCGCGGCTTCCTCCTGCTGCTGCTTGCGCATCTCGGCCTTGGTCGCGGCGCCGGGGGCGCGCACGATGCGGGGCGGCGGCGCGGGCCGCGCGGCCGGCGCGCGGGTTCGCACGGTCGGCTTGCGGCTCTTGAAGCGGCACGTGCGGCGCTCCACCTCGCCTGAGCCCTTCTTCACGCATGCGATCGTGAGCTGCTTGCGCACACCGTCCATGATCCGCGACAGCGTGCCGCCGACAATGCCCAGCTTTTCGTTCCGCTGGTCCTGCACCCCAGCCTGTGGTGAGCGCACAGACCAGCCTGCGAGCGCTGCGTGCTGGCTCGGCCAGCGCTGCACATGGGATGCACCATCATCTCCTTTGATAAGCCCGCCGTGTCAAGCAGCGAACAAGGGGTCGTGCCTGCCGCACGCGCATGTGCAAGTACTCTGCTACAAGGTTTCAACAACTGCAGCCGCTCCATCCATGCCGAGCTCACAGGTAGCTTCAGACAGACAACATGGACCACCGCGAATGCATACACACCGGGGAACGGGCACACGCACCCACTTCTCACACAAGCTGTTCACGTTGAAGATGTCCGTGCGGGTGGTGAAGAAGATTGTGCGGGTCACCGGCTGGCCGCGCCCAGGCCGCGCGTAAGTGATGCGGCGGCGGATGCGCATCTGGCCGTTGGCCGCGCCCGCCTCGTCCTCCTCCCCGTCCGGCCGCAGCTGCAGTACCTCCCGACTCTGCTCGTCCAGCTGGCCGACGGGCAGCGTCGCAGGGTCATACGCGCCGGCGCCCTCGGGCAGCTGGCCGCGTGCGAGGAATGTCGCCTGCCGCCGCAGCACGGCGCACGCCGCGTCGGACTGCTTCTTGCGCATCTCCTCCATCGACACCTTGACGTTCCGCGCGTACCGCGGCCCCAGCTCCTGCAACACGCACACGATGCCGCTCGCGTCTTTGTGCCTGGCGATGTGCGGTGACAGATGCTCCGTTCGCGCAGCCGCGGCCTGGGTGCTGGGGCGCCTGCAGTGGTAGATGACCGCCCACAGCGCGGTGCCGTGTGCACCCACAGGCAGATGCACACAGGACAGAGGGGCGAGCAGGCGGGGGTGCATGGCGGCCTGGCCGCAGACGCGTCCTCAGAGCCCCGCCTGTGTCATGCATTCACAGGCTCACGCACGCAGGGTGAGCGGGGCGCACGTTGGCCTGGCCGGCGACGCAGGCCTGGTTCGATAGCTCGCGGAGCACGCCGATGCGCTCCCAGCGGTCCAGCGTGTCCACCGTCTCCCGGTCCACGTTGAACTCCTTCACCAGCATCTCGCCGACCTGCTTGTGCGGCAGCTTGCGCAGGTCCGACACGGTGCCGGTGATGCTGGGGGCCTCCTGCTTGCTCAGCATGCGATTCACGGGGTCCTTGCCGAGGCGCTTCATGTCCTTCACAAACGACATCGCCAGCCCACAGCCGCTCGGGTCTCCGAGACCTGCACCCACCCGCGCCCATCCGGCAGAGCACACCAGCAGGCAGGACAGAGCACGCTACGTCTGCATCGCACCGCCCTTGCAATGCATGGGTCAGTGCAACCGCAAGCGCAGCGTGACGAGCACGCGGCCGCCTGCAGCGCAGCGCAATGCGGCAGAGCAGCACCCGAGATGCAGAGGAACATCTTTTGCGTGTCCTTCTTCGTGCAGTTGATGAAGTTCTCCGTGAGCACCCATGGCGCCGACACCGCGGCCGTGACGGCAGCCAGCGCGGCCTCGCGGTTCTCGTTGCGCCGCGGCAGCATGTGCGCCAGCAGCGCGAGCTTGTCGAGGGGGCACTTTGCGAGGTCCTCGTGGCGGCGCAGGCCGACGGCGTCGAGGCGCACGAGGCCGGAGCGCATCGACTCGAGCGCGCACAGCGAGTCCGGCCCGATCATCGTGCACAGCTCGTCCTCGGTGTGGATGCGTGCGCCCTCCGGCAGCACGTACTCGTCGGGGCTGCTCGGGCTCGGCACAAGGTGGCAGCGGGACTGCAGGATGGAGATGATCGCGTTCTCGGTGAGGTTGACGTCGAGGCCCGACCACTGCGACAGGCACGGCGGCGCAAAGCGCTCCACCAACTCCTGCACAGCACGGCCAGCATGCATGTCAAGCCCCATACAGCGTGCCTGGCAACGCCGGGATGCCTCATCATGCCCCGGTCTCCAGGAGAAGCGCCTCGGGGTGGTCAGGCCGAATGCATTGGAGACCGTGTGGCAGCTGCACTGTAGCAGCGCATGATGGGCAGGCGGGGGCGCGGCACACCTTGGCGGAGACGCTCGGGCGCTCCTCGAACGAGTTCTCTCGCGCGAGCTTGTTCTGCTTGCGGCGCAGCGTGCGGTGCACCCACGCGACGAGGCGGCTGTCCTCGACCTCGCGGCATGTCTGCGACGCCGGCTGCATCACCGGGATCTTGGGCTGCTGCTGCCCCACCTGCACATCGCGCCCCCACCAGGTCGCAAACAGCAGCCTGCCCGGCCCAACACCGCCAGCCGGCCGCCCCACTGGAGACAGCGGGGCACCGCGGCAGCAGAAGGTGCAGACTGGGTGCGGCAAACGCAGCAAATGCATGGCTCCAGAGGGCCGCAGCCTGCGGGAGGCATGGCAGCTCTACTGCAAGGCACGCGCGTGGCGCCACGGCCGAGCGGGTGCCTGCAGCTGCGAGGGCGCTCCTGCGTGCCGCGGCACCTCTGCGCTTCAGGCGGCGCACCAGGAAGCAGCCAGAGAACTTGCGCACGAACATGTGTCCGGAGGGGCGCCTGACGAGCAGGTAGTTGTTGCCTGGGACGTGCGGGGCCGCAACCGCGATTGAGCTGCCGTTCTCCATCGTCAGCAGGGGCACCCCGGGGTCGACGTCCCCGATGCGGAACGGCGACGCGTCCTGCGCGCCCAGCGGCGTGACCTGCCCGATGCGCCATGCATGCGGCCCCTCCGCCGTGGCCGTGAGCTCCGCGAGCATGTCTGCGGCGGCGCGGGCGTCACGGCCTTCCGGCCGTCGGAAGAACGTCTGGAGCGTGGCACCCATGCCGGGGTGGTTCAGGACGCAGGCGCTCGGCAGCATGTGCTCGACGCCGTACACGTGCCACTGTGTGGCCGTCAGCTTCTTGCGCGTGCCGTACAGCGCTTGCAGCACGGTGGGCTGCGACGGCAGGGACATGAGCGCGCGCGGCAGGGGCAGCAGCTGCACCTGCCGCGACCGTACGACCACCTCGTTCACCGGCTCCATCAGGCCCACATCCACCAGCGACTGCACACCACCCGTGGTTCTCATCCCTGGTGCGCAAGGTTCTGGCATGCTGGATCCTGCTTTGCGTGTCTGCGACGCGACGGCATGTGGCGATGTTCAATCCAGGCTGTCAGACCGCCGTGCAGCATTGCGCAGTGCAGCTGCCGCGCTGGCATGTCGGACAAGCTTGCGCAGGAGAACTGGTGGGCAGGACAAACATCAACGATCCCTTGAACAATGTACGACCAATGAACAATCTACTCCTGTCCAGCCCACTGGCCATGCATGGCAGGCCCGAGCTGCGCAGCATCTTGCCGGTGCGGACCTGGTCCATCGCGCCGGAGATGTCCTCATCGTCAAAGCCACCAGGCGTGCCTGGTTTGAACAAGCTCAGGGAGCCGGCCGTCGGACCGTCAGGGACGAAGGCGCTCTCGACCATCTCCCACAGCTGCCGCACGGTAACCTGACCAGCGGAGTTTGCGGGCAGGTCGACCTGCCTGCTCAGCCCTGCCAGACTCTCGAAGATCACCCGGATCTGTCCAGGCTCGCCCGCAATCCTGCACGGCCACAAGGACAACATGCTCGACGTGGCCAGCATGCAGTCTGCGTCTGCGCGGACGCAGTCGCACACTCGATGCCTGGCAAGCGCCATTCAGCAAGGCATACACAGTCTGATGCAGCGCCGCTCGCCTCAACTGCCACTTTCGCTGTCCGCGACAGCAACCGCAATGCATTCTGCGGAGCCTGTTTGTTGCCTCAGTTTCGGACGCAGGACAAGGGGAGCGCACTTTCTGCGGTGGATCCACCACGCATAGTGGGGGTGGTGGGGCTGCAGGAGCTCCTCCCAAGTGAGGGCGTTCGGCAGCGGCAGCTGCGACAGGTTTGTTGCAATCGGGGCGTGCAGGAGGCCTGTGCGGACTGCGATGTCTGCCAGGCGGCCCACCCGTGTCTTGCGGTACTTGGCATCATTGGACACGTTGAACACTGCAAACTCCTTCGCCACCTTATCCTCATGCGCCGCTGCCAGCCGGGAGGCCTCCGCATCCTTTGGAAGTGGCGGTGGTGGCACCACCTTGGCTGATGCTGCCTCAACAGCGCATTTGTCAGCCTCAGGCACGTTGGGGAGCTCTTCAAACACCATCGACTTGTCATTCGCGTTGAGGACGACGAGACCGCAGCGTGCAAGCCGGCTCACACGCGCCCCTGCAGTCAGGCCCCCCTCCGCCAGCTTGCCCTCTGGTGAATCAAATGATGGTGCCAGGCCAGAGTCGTCTACTTTCTGTGCGGCACGCAGCACATCCTGCACCTCTGGGGCCGAGGACATGCTGGGCTGCTCCCCCCCTCCAGCGTCCTCTGCTCCCTCCTCAGGCGGCTTGCTGTGAGGAAGCTTCAAGTAGCATGGCATGGCCGCACTGCCTGACACGCCTGGCGTCCAGAGCCCCTCATCAAGAAGCCGCTGCTTAGCTTTGTGACTGGATGCAGTCTCGTCTGCCAGGAAGGTCAGCGACCGACTGGCTGCAGCAGGCGCCCTGGCCGGGGCTCCGTCTGCGACTGGAGCATCAACTGTCGCGTCCGTCGAATCTGAGTGTTGCTCAGCTCCCGAGCCCTCGCCTTCCACCTCCGCCTTTGGGGCACCGTGGGCAGGCCTCCAGTCAGCCGCGTGGGCCGTCCCATACACCCGCCGCCGGGCGTTGTCCCACCCATACCGCTCCGCCGGTGTTGGCCCGTTGGGCCGCTGCACCGCCGGTGGCCGCGCGCCCTTGCCCGACTGCGGCGCCTCTGTCCGCTCTGACCCGTCACTATCATCCTCCCATTCGATCGGAGCCGCAGCCTGCGCTGCAGCTGCGTCCTGTCGAGCACGAGACCCAGCATGCCCTGGGACGGCCTCTACGAGTGACACCCCATCATCGCTGCCCCATTCGATGTCTTGCTCCCAGTCTGGCACAGCAGCTCTGCACAACAGCGCGATGTCGTGTGCCTCCTCAGCCAGGGTCTCCTGCCACAGGTCCTCTACCTCCACAACATCTTGCGACAGCGGTGCAGCCGGCTGCAAAATGGTCTGCCTGACTTGGGTCCGGGAGGGGACCGGTGCCTCAGCAGCACGTGCAGCTGCTGGCTTGGCTTTGTCATTTTTGCCAGCGGCACCCTTGACCTCGGTTCGGGGCTCAGGAAGCGCTGTCAAATCCAGCACGTCATGCTCCCACTGCAGATCGGCTGCATCACTGACGTGGCGAAGGCGACCGTCTCGCATCAGGCATGTCCCCACAACAATGGCATCTGGTCTCTCAGGAGCTGCCGCGATGCTGGCCTCAACCTGCACATGTCATCAGAGTGACTCTGGTCAGCAGAACAAGCAGGGCCACTCACCCGGCGGATTCAGATACAAACCAAAACGATGTATGAGCATGCATGGCATGGCAAAGCATGAAACCATAAATCTCACTGGCGTCAACTAGTATGACGATCAGTCAAGCGCTGGGCCTAGCTTTTTATCACATACATGCATCACGGGCAAGAACCATAAACCAATAACTGCCACGTGCCATTATGCTGGTCAGCGTCACACACGCTCGAGCCAGCCTGCGCATGGCCCTGGCTACAGTGACGCACAGCGACAATGCGTGATTGTCAAACGAGAGAGTGATCCGTCCACTCAACCCGTGGACAAGCAGGGGAATAATGCGAAACAGGTTCACCCAATGCTTATGTCCATCTCATGCTATGCGATTGTGGTAGATTGTTCCATTGCATTGCAACGATCATGCATTCACGCTCACAATGCTTGCGTATCCAATCAGGAGAAGCACGCGTGCCTGTTTCTGCCGGACTCCAGGGCGGCGGGTTGTCTGGCACAGACGCGGATATCCCCCTGCTCCAAAGAACGTTTCAGTGAAACTGATCGGCTCAATGAAGAGCCGGGCTTGCTCTGACTCAGGCAGCTCTACGCCGGTCTGATGTGCCGTAATGCTTGCGGCAAACTCATCCTGATCGAGCGTGATTGGCCCCAGTGTGTATATTCTATGCTCGGACACCTGGTCTGCTTGAGTTGGATCATACAGCAGACCAGGTGGTATGTACCCAGGTGCATAGGTCACAGCAGGCTCGACTGCTGCATATGGCGCAGCTACAGCATCTGCCTGCTGCGGAGGATGATACGACACAAGCGGCTCAGCTGGTGATGCTGTCCCTAGCACGTGGGTGAACGATTGAAAGGGCTGTGAGCCCTGCGCAGGCTGGCTGGGGGCTGGCTGAGCGAAATGGACAGCCTGATGGTTCTGTTGCTGGGATTGCGGCTGCTGTAGCACTGACGTCCCGTTGAGGCCACTTGCCACCTGCAGCTGTGCCTGCTGTGATGCTGGTGCCAGAGGCACCTGCTGGGCACCGGCTCGAAGACTGCCTGCATCGTCCTGTTTCGCACTCCTGCAGCAGAGATAGCTCAGACAGTATTACTGCGACTTGTGCCCATCTCTTATGGCAGTGCCGCAGAGCACGGACTGCAGTTGCTGGGAGATCGCTAACGGGTGAGCCGTACGGTGCGGCATCGAGCTCTTCGCTGAGGTCACCATCACTAACATCGTAGAAGTCAATAGCATCTTGATCATGCTTGACAGGGCCTTCAAGGGCGGAGTGGCCATCTTGTTGACGCTCATCCCCGACAAACGCCTTAAGAGCATTGAGCGATTCATCCTGGACTCGTCAAAAGCCACGTTATTTGTGCCTTCGTGTGATCCTCCGATACATTTCAGAATCTCGGGCTGGCCTCGTAAGGTTGCATATATGTCTCTCGTCGCAAAGCCTACCCATCTCCAAGCCAGGACGGTGCTGCGTACCTGATCCAGCCAAGCGTCGGCTTCACCCCCGGTCTTCAGAAACGAGGACAAAGAGCTCAGTCCATTCATTGCCACACAGTGGCGAAGCTGGATCTGTGTGTCAACTCCTGCGTGGCTTCGGCACACCAATGCAGGCCAGAGGGCAAGATCGCAGGCTGCAAGCGCCCTTGAGCCGTCGCATTCATCGACGAATCAGGATCTACGCTGGTGTGTACTATACTCGCCACAGATCGTTTGCTTCCTGTAGATGCGGACTCTTATGGGGTCACGCACCATGGCCTCGATCATAATGTCTACGGAACCGTCACAACGGCGCGCTGGCTTTCACACGGAAACGTGAGGCCGGGAATGACCATTTGAAAGTCAGTTTACGGACATCTTGGGCGGAACTCACAGCAGCTATACATGCAGAGCTCCGTCGCTGCGCAGGCATGCATGCATGACGGGTGGTGCCCAGAACTGTGAGTTGAATCACCTCGCCACGTACGCGGAATCGCCCCAGCCCTGGAATAACATCTTCTATACACAACAGAGCACCAACGTGAGTGGCATGTCTGTTCTGTTCGCGCCAATCAGGCTGGTTTGGGCGTGGGTGCAGTACTGGAGGGCCCCGTCCGATGCTCGAGCCTGGGCCTGCACATGTGCGGCTTGTGTTCTCAGTGTTTAGAAGATTGCATGGTTGCATCAGCATGAGCTGCCATCACGATGCACCAGGCGGGTACTCGCTACGCACCTGCCCACCACCAAATCTTGTGCCATGCAGCTATGATGGTGCTCCGGCGCATAGGCTGAAGACAACAGCAAGTGCGGGTGCTGAAGACAACAATGCAAGTGGTGCAACTAATGGGGTGCACTCACATGTCATGCTGGACGGACCTTGCGCATGGGCATGTGCTGCCACTCATGGCAGTCGTTGTAACCGAGGCGCGGTGGTGGTGCCTGCGACAGGCTGTCAACCTACCGCCATCCCAGCGGAGGCCATGTCAGGATGGACGGGCGGCGGTGCACGGCAGCCAGATGCGGGTGGCCCTGCAACGCCAATTGTGCAGACATGCCACGACAAGGCCTTCTGTAGGGGCAGCGGTGTTGTCGACAGCATACAGCTTGTCATAGCGTCCGGCTGCCATCGTGATGTCATACTGCAATCCACTGAGCACGCCTTCCACAACCTGCAGCTGCTTGGTTGAGGGGCAGGTCGCGTGTGGCCACAGCTGCATGGCCGCCTGGAGGCGCGCCCCGCGAGCCTGCATGCGTTCCGTTTGCTGCCCAAACATTGCCCCGCAGCACCTGTGCTCCCGGCTGAAAGGCCTGTGGCTGTCAGCTGCAGAGGTCGACACCGCGGTAAGGGCGATGTCTCTTCGGCGGTGTTATCCACGCTAGCCCGCCCCAGGCAGGAGCTGGGACCACAAGCCGATCGGCTGCACAATCGACGTTGTGTCACGCGAGGCTAATCCGCTGGCTGCGTGATGCATTTCCTCTGGCTGTCTCGCAGGAGCTGCTGCCTTTCTGCCGGCTGCAGTGCGGGGGAGCGCGCTGCTTTATGTGCGAGTGGCCATAAGCTACTTTGTCCGTGGAGGGCCACACGCATTGCGTACGGAAAATCATTAGAGAGTTGATTGCTTGGTAGCCTCAATCTCTGCTTTCCATTGCTTTGCCGCACGTGCCGTGCCAGTGTCGCATGTATCGCATCGCTCCTCGAGTCTGAGAAGATATATGTGCGATGGCAAGGCAGGAGCACTCCCCGTTCCACAGGATCGTCAGGATTACAGCTCTTCGTCTGACGCCTGGCACTGGCTTTTGAAACGATACACTAGTCGGCTTGCTTTCCAGAAAGATGCTCATCGGGATGTGCCTGCGGCCAATTTCGATGCATTGCATGCTTCTTAGCAGCATGATTGTTTTTTCTTATCATGGCCGGCGCTGTATGTGAGAGCTCTGAATGTGTGATCCCTTCTGCCCCACGTTGTGGTTGAACTCTTTCAGCGAAAAAATGCACCAGCTTCGGACCATGTCCCTGCCTTGGGCAGATGATGGGCATCGCATATTACATAAACGATGTGTTTCTTCCGCTCATCCTGCAGACTTGAACTGTGAATCTGCGTGTGGAACGGCTGTCATCTAGTTTGTGAAGGGCAAAGCGACGGGCACACTGCAACATGCCACACACCGGCACTCCTGCGGTGGTGTTGTATGCACGCCATGACAATGGAGTTTGTTTTAGTTTGTCACCTAGGGGCGCTGGAAGCCAATGATGCGGTGGTCGGCCCTGACATTCTAGCACAGCCAGTCTGCCACCTGCGATTGGGTCAGATGGTATCCTACGTGTGTGAGTCATGCGTGCAGGCTGCACAGGAGTACAATACCTCAGAGATAATGTAAATCTGCGTTTACTGGTCACATCCTTTTCGCACTGGAGCGGTGGCAGCACGGCACGGTTGCATTGACATCAGAGTGCAGAATCATGTTATACCTGCTGAGGTAAAGGAACCGCGGCCCGCATTGAGTTACCTCGTGTAGCAATATGGTGACAGACGCAGATTTTGCGTTACTTTACATTACAAGCGCCTGCAATCTCAAGCCGGAGCTGCCACAGGTGGCCCCCGGTGCATGCGATGGCCCCCCTCAAGACGCTTAGTCTCACTTCATGCCATCCATGCCAGTGCATTGACATCAGCACTCCAACAGGCAGACGCGTGACACAGTTGGACGCTGTTGCGCAGAGCCTGCCCTGGGCACAGCCCGCAGCATCGACACCTTGCCAGGCACACGGCTGGTGCGTCTCAGCACCGAAGGGAACAGGTCAGCACATGCAGTTGTTCATGGATTCATACAGGGAGTCTATTGGGAACTATCTTGGACACTGCTGGCGGGGATGTGCTGCACTGGGCCACATTTCAATGCTGGCTGTCTGCCACAACCGCGGCCAAAGCCCGAGCGAACGCTGATTGCAGAGTGCGCGTTCATCAAGCATGCTCCAAGACGCCTGTGTACATGAGCTATGCCGGAGTGACATGGAGCCGCTGCTGACAGGCGCCGGCATGTAGTTGCGGGGATAATTCCAATTTAAATCAGCATGACGTCATGCACATGCGGAGCAAGACTGCTTCACAAAATTGCAAGCGCGCAAGCAGCTGGAAACGCATAACTCGCCTGGGATTCACCATTTATATCTCACTTTGAGATGCTATTACCTCTTTGGAGCACTTCCATTCGCTATCTGCTCACTTCGCGCCCGGCGCCCGCCCTAGGCGCGTGACTTCCTGACAAGTCGCGGTAAGGACACGCATGCCTTGCCTTCATGCATGGCGCACATTTGGTAAGTATCACCTGTACTGAATATTGGGGGCAGGTTCCCACCAATGATCAAGTTTCTGGATGGAACTGCACTCAGCAGGACACCACGAGCACAACAACAGCCGAATTCACAGAAACAACAGTTGAAGTAAGAAGTATCGAGAATGGTTTCGCATGTGGCATCAAACGCTAGCCCTGCACAAACGTCGTTGTGTCTGTGGCCCGTCTCCGTCTACCCCGTGCCGTCTCATTGCCATACTAACCGGGCTGCTTCGTCCTTTCCATCACGACTTCTAAAGGCCATGATCTGAAAGGAATGACAAGCTCCAACGAAGCAGCCGAAGGAAGCAAGGTGTGGGGTGGCCTTCAACCAAGTTAATCAACAACGCTGCGTGCCGCAGATTTCCCAGATTGTCGGCTTACACATCTTGAGAATGTGTTCTTTTCTGCAGCATGGGGCTTGGACAGCCCAAGAAGACCAGCTGTTGGGCAAGTACCAGGTGTGTTCCCAGTCTGCGACATGTCGGCAAAATCACTGGGCCAGAGACTTCTGGTCGTCGTAGGTTGAATGGAAACTACATATGGCCTGATTTGCTGCGGCTTGAAGCTGCTGTAGTTTTATCGCGCATGGCGGGCGTCCGGTGTTCTTTTACCCTCAATCGGCCAATTGCCGGAAGGCAGCTTTTGTTACACTCCGCTTTACCATTATCACATAATTGCAACAATTGGGCGTGGCATGGTGCGAACCATCGGCTGTGCCAGTGGTTGAAGACCTACGGGTGTATCAGAAGCTGGCAGCGAAGCAATCGCAGTCGCCTCGCGGTGTCCGTCGGCGCCAAAATTTCGGAGCTCAGCCCTGCAGAATGCATCTGCTGAACGTGATTTCAGGTTTTTGTGGCGCCTGATTGCCGTTTGATCACGCGTGTCACAGGATTATCATCGGTATGGTGTTAGCTGGATGTAATGTTAGCTGGTTGCGTTCGGCCAGATATTCTCCAAAAGTCTGTCGAGCACGTAGAATACACATGATGCGCGCTTCATGGTGTGTGGAAAACAAGCTTCCATTCCTTGCTGCCGGTCTGTTTCGGCGCGTCTGAGTAACTTCCTCACGTCTGGCTGACACCTCCTTACTGTGGCGAATTCTGCACAATTGACTCCGATAGCCTGCTCATTTACGATACGTTCGAGGAGTTGGAGTGAATCGCGCTTCGACTCTTTATGTAACCAATCAGATATTTGGTGGTGTAGGAAGTCCATGGCAACCGATGGAGTCTGGTCGCGATGCACATACCAGGTCGTACGGGACAACAGTGTGCGCAACGCTGGCGTCATAAGGTGGGTTTACACTGGGAGCTTATCATGTCGGTGGCATGCGGTGAACAACAACCCGCCGGGCCACCGCTGTTGTGGAGTAGATATGATCATCTACCGAAACCAGCTTCTCGTGGTTCAGGTAAATCCCAACATTCGCAAAGAGAAGTGGACCGCTTCGGAGGATCGGCAGCTGGCATCTCTGGTAGCTGAGCATGGCAATCGCTGGGCAGACATCGCGAGGCAGTACGTTCCTCCATTACTCATTGAGCGATCCTTGAGATTCCATATGTGACACCACATATATGAATCTGACCGTGGCATGCTGGCCCGGATATGCCCCTGGCGTGTATGTGGGAACTGTCGCCGACGCGTGTGCGCTTGCAGGATGCCCGGGCGCACAGACCAGCAGTGCATGGGACGTTGGCGCAGGCATCTGGACCCAAACATCAGGAAGTCACACTGGCAAGCACACGAGGATGATCTGTTGAAGGTTCAGTATGAAACCATGGGTCCGCAATGGTCCAACATATCAAAGTCGTTGCAGGGCAGGACAGCACAGCAGTGCAGGGCACGATGGTTTCAGCTGTGCCCATCCAGTAATGTTGCCCCCGTTCCCAGGACGGCCCGAAATCAAAACGGAAGGCGTGATAGGCATCATGACGGGGCTTCAATCCAGGAGAGTGCCAGGATGCTCGTAGCACAGATGTCTTCAGCAGGCAAGAGCGGAGCTACTGGTGCGACTGTCAGCATTGGGAAGGACATGTCCAACACGGAGTCAAAAGCTGAAGTTATCAAGAGTGCGCGCTTGTGTCTGGAACATTGTATTGCTTCTAGCCTGCTGTCTGCCTTTCCATGATTGCAGACCTCCCTGACTGTGTGCAGGTGGCGAAGTGTCCAAAGCTATGAGTGGCGCTCGGTCACATGAAGATGAGCATATCGCTGATCCAGAGGGGTGTGATGTGGTCGCCAGGCGTCACCGCAATGTGAATGCTTGTGTTGCTCAGGCTATGACAGTGAAAAAGGCAGCAAGCACTCCAGTGGCAGATGCTGGAGCTTCACTGAAAGAGCGCCGGGCGGCAGCCCGCCGCCGAAACATGGGCCGGCGGCAGCCACCCCCACAGGACATGACACCGGTCCTGTGTGATCACGATGGTGGCGGCGAAGATGAAGACGAATCCGCAGCTCTTGCCTGGGAGTCGAAGCGACAGCGTTCGCAGTCCACCCGCCCCCGCCGGAATGTTGGCCTGTCTGCAATCCGGTCTGTCAGGTGTGGCTATGAGGGCTTTCTATATTCCAATTTCTATCGTTGAAGAGGCCATAGGTGCATACTGTGGCTCGCATCCCTGACATAGTTTTGCTGAAAGGCAGTTGTTTGTGACTATGCAGCCCTCCAACGCAAGACTTTGGCGGTGAAGATGGAGACAGTCCCAAGGGGGATGTTGACCTAGTGCTGGAGGCAGCAGCAGCGCTGACAGAGATGGCAGGGGGGCCTCGTGTCAACCCATCAGCATCCCCGCCTTCAGTTCGCGCGGCTGCGCATCGTTTATTGCGACCTGAGTCTCCCGGCAATGATGAGCCAGGCATTCTTATGCCTCCAAAAGATGCTCTGTGCTGTACACCAGCTAAACGGCCAGCTGGCATTCCGCTGTGGGATGGTGCGTGCTATGGCCTCTGTTGCGAGCCTGTGAAAGCCTGTGAAAGGATTGCACAACAGCGTTGCATGGCGGTCCCTTTGCGATGTTGGGGCACCGCTATGTGTTACATTCTCATGACTCCAAGCGGTGGGCATGCGCAGGAGGAAGTCCCTCGAAGCTGAGCCGTCGAGAGCAGAGTGGCTTGGAGCAGACTCCCAGCCATGCACGAATCAACACGCCTCTAATACCTGACGGCAACAGCCCGGGGTTTGGCGTGTCGCCATTGCAGCTGCATCACGAGCCTACTATCGTGATGACGCCCGGCTCGCAGACACTGCTGCGTAGCATGGCGCACAACCCCATCGAGAAGCTCGACATCGCCGGTGACTTCGCCACGCCCCTGAGCACGCCAGGACATCCCTACAAACCACATCCTGCAGGGTCAGACCCAGCCGGCACGCATACTCCGTCTGTTCTGCGGAGTGACAGGCAAAATCTGGGGCAAGAGGCCGTGCCCTCGCGGAGCAGTGAAGCCATGGCTTTGCAGGAGCCCACTGCGCCGCCGACTCAGCGGAGCTTGAAATTCGAAGGCCCTGCAGACGATGCAGAGCATGACTGCACTGCAGACGCCATGAATGATCTGGGGTCACATGCGGCAGAATGCCAGTTTGTGTCACCTGTGAAGGGGAAGAGGCCAGCTGTAGACGATGCAGCGCGGGAGGGGGAGGACAATCCGGTGCTGTCTGCACCTCACAGCACACCGCCTTTGTCCGTGTTGCGACCGAAGACCCCATGCAAGCAGAAGCATGGGGCTGCGGACGGTCCGGGGCGTTTGACAATTGGTTCGAGGGGTTTAGCTGTCAAGATAGATCAGGACGCGGATATGCCAGACCTGGCCTTCCCTGGCCCGCGGTTGGGTGTGCAGGCATTGGAGCCTGTAGTCAACTCAGGGAACGGCCTGGACGCAAATATCCAGCCGGGTGAGAATGAGCGAATGTGCGATGCGCATGCTGGAACAGCCAGCAATTCGTCAACGGGGAAAAGTAGCGGCGTTTCTTCCTTGGACGCAGTAGAACGTACAGCATCGCACCAGAACGGTGCAGAGCTGAAGGACTCGCTGGCCGCGGCCAGGACAAAGCAGCGGGAAGGGGCTGGGTGTGACCCTGGGGGCAGCCGGAATATCCGGACACAGCTAGACTCTCTGCTAGATGATGTTTTCAGCTTCTAGCGTGTGCACATTGCATCAGATGAGGGTTTGTTGGAGGGCAGTCGATTGAATACCATGTTGTGGCCACGCTGTTCTAATGCAGCCGTGTGTGAGAGGTTCCATAGATCCTATAATTCCATGTCAATGCAGATAATATCATCGACGCACAAATTATGTGACATCGAATGATATGCCATGATGACGTTTGTAAGAGTTACAATATACCCAAGCCCAGTGCTGATTCTAGTGCAAATAACAAGAACAAGGAGCCCCCCACAAGATGCACGGCCTTCTCTGAAATGTACTTGCTGGCTAGCGCTCCGGCAGTCACTGCAATAATTGTGGCTACTGCATGCCCTAATGTTGCACCAGTCAAAACCCCGACGGGATTCGACTTGACAGCAAGTGCAATTGTCGCCAGCATTGATCGGTCACCCCACTCTGCAATGAATATCAACGTCATGACCTCCCAAAATGCACTCATCGTGGTCTTCCCCTGAATTTTGCCTGCCTTCTCTGCCTCCTCCATCTCCTCTTCAGCTTCGAGCAGCTCTTCATCGTTCTCATGAGGTTCTAAACCTGTTATGATCGACCTGATACCTGTGCAACAACAGAGGATGATCGACTGTACAGTAGCAACACTGGGTAATGTTGAGCCATGGTGTGAAAGTGGTGAGGATTCAAGGTGTCGCACCAAAATATGCTAACAAAGCAGCGCCGGCATACTGCCCAAATAAGGAAGACTGATCTATAAATTGTGGCACCTGGGCAAAGAGGAGACCGATGCCTACTGATATCACAGTCATTAATCCCAATGATATCACCGAACCAAAAAATGCAATGGCTCTGCCAACCCTCATCGCCAGAAGCGCAGCAATGAAGAATGTCTTGTCTCCCAGCTCACTCATGAAAATGAGGGTTAACGACTCCACGAATCCAGATGGTGAGGGAATCGCATGGAGGAGCGCCAATGCTGGTTCGCGGATTTGAGGTATACATGCAGCTGTAGCGGTAAGCAGCAGTGCTACCCCCAGTACAATTGGACCCCTGCACATGGCATCTGTGATGACACATTCTGCGCATAGCCGGCATAGATGGACCTAAAACTCGTCCTTTATACCATCTCTTACTATCTGCAACGGCTGATCTCTGACATGAGCTATATCTGGAACATCTGTATCAAGCACGATGCCGCAACGCACATGGGAGGGGGCTGTGCTCCGGGAGACCCTTCAACTGGCCCCACGGATTCGGGAGGAGGGAGAGAACTGTCAGCTCCCCCACTTGCAGCATGGAGTACATGCTGTCGTGGTTTTTCTTCAGTCCGCTTTCCCCATGTTTCAAGGACGCGCTGAGCCTCTACAATACATACATGATCGTTGAAAGGCTGAAGCCTCATCATCAATGCACTCAGAATGTTTCAGAAAGGTTACTCTAACATGTTCCGCCGAAAGCACGGCCGTACCTATCTGCCACAAGTTATGTCTGGAATATCTGGCGCGGTTCTGATTCACTGGCGCCAAAGCGTGTCGATTCGCTCCACTGCAGCTGCCGATCTGCATATCTGTGGCAGGAGCTTTCTGCTGGTGAACTGTGTGATGCAAATGTTCCGAAGAGGGAAGGGTGTGTCACGATGCATTCAACTGGCCTAGCAAGCTCCTCAGCTCGCAAGTTCAGCGCGATCACAGTACTTCAACTTCTACTTGCAGTATATCTTTGTATTTGGCGTGATATATTACATCTTTGTATTCGATGGTTTCAAACAATGGATGCGCAGTGCCAGTCGGATTGGCCGGCAGCTCACGTGACACACGCAGTAGCTACAGGGGTGTCTGATTCAGCGTATCCGGCAGGACACACGGGGAAGACGGAACTGAATTATGTGTGTCCCGCATTATGTAATTTGATATGAGCAGGGTATGGTTACAGCTTAATTCAATCGTCATCCCACCCCTCACCTATCTCAGGTCTCATGCACGACAGTGCAGCGCATTTGGGCAGCTCTTCAACAGTTCACAATCTTTCAGTAAACAAGCTGGAATTCGATGCCGATTACGTGGAAATCCCTCATAGGTTTCCATTGACTACTTCAAGAGCGCGATCAATCCGTTTCTGCAGCCCATGCAAGTGATCCGCACGGAAGTCGAACTCTTCTTGGAAAACTTTTGGCAGCTTTGCCTTCACATGCTCGGGGCATGTCTCCATCTGTGGAGCGTACGTTAGTTCATCTGCAGTACAAGATGCAGCCGTCAGAATCCTTGATGTGGCATGTACGCTCACTGCGCCTCAATGGCAGTTACGGTATGGAAGTGGCGTACCAACAACTTCTGGTGCATCATCATGACCTGGCACACGGATAGGTGGGGCCTCGGTCACACATGGCTTGATAGTAAACGTGAAGCCTGACTTCAAGTCTCGGCATTGATAAGCTGAGCCATACGGACTTTGAATTACTTCCATACTCAGCATCTTGTCACGGAACATCCGCATCTGAGCCCGAACGTCTGTCGACCTGCATACATCGCGAGCCTCTCCAGCCACATGCAGTGATCAGGAAGCGACACCCAGCTTATGTGCCACAGCGTACCTCCCACTGTCCAGGTCACCATAGCCTTGCAATCGAAGATTCGAATGTGGGCGGCCTGGCGTGCTGCCCATCACAGGAGGAGGTATAGCAAATCCTCCTGCCAGTCTTCTGGCTTCGTGCTCCTCCGCCACCAGTGCCGAAGCCCCGGCAGCAAACTTGGGGCCAGCGCCGTCGCTGGCATTGCAATCTGCCACCATGGGAAAGTGGCCCTCCGCTGCCCCGCAGTCATCGCTGGCATCGCCGTAGTGCTGGTCGCTCTCGGAGGTGCTCATCGGGCCACCGTCCTGGAGATTTTCTAGGGATGGTTGCTGGGTGTCGCCAACCTCCGCAACGTTTGATGGAATGGCCGGCGATGCTGACAGCCCGGGCGTGCCCTGAAGCTCTTGCCGGGGAGCAGGCACTCGCATACAGTGCGGGCCACCATGATTATTCCTCTGGCGCACTGCAACATGTGCTGTGTCAGCGCAGATTCAAGCTGAGCACATGCAGCATGGTCACCACATTGCAAATTTATGGTGATCAAGTGTCACAGCCTCGTGTGGTGTATGCAACATGCTCAAATCTTGGGGAAACTTGGTGTGCACCTGGGCGCCCGTGCTGCCAGGCAGGACCACAGCAAACACAACTTTGATAGGGACGCACTGCTACTAGATCTGAACAGCCTTTGTTGTTCAAATATTGTTCAGATCTATTAATTGAACTATTTCAGTCACAGTGCAAGCCACCCACAACAGTACAAAGCTTGCAGCACCAAGCACCTGTTCATATGCATGTGGGAAGTTTAGCAGTGCACACAAAGGGCGTCGCTGCCACATACCTGGTCCAGGGTCACTGCACACAGGCTGCTCAGCATCCCGCAGGATCAGAGCACGCTGCTGCGGCGTTGCAACTAAGCGTCTGGGTACAGCAGCATTGGACCCCCGCTCAGAGTTGGAGTGTGCATACGCCTCCACGGTGTCCATCACTTGCACATGCTGCGGACGTACACTACTGGAGAATCTTGCAGCAGGCACTGCAGGCGCGTCCGCTACTATCGCGGCTGCTGGTATGCAGGGGACAGGGCTGGGCCGGATATGATCAGCAACTGCAGGTGAAGGAGCAGCGACAGCATTGGCGGCAAACGCCACAACTGATGGTGGCCCACCTGCTAGACTGGGCTCCTGCAGAACGCAACGGCGTACTTTCAGCCACATCCAGAACTCTGGCAGCAATGGGCATGCCATCAACGCCATAGACTGAAACGTGGGTGGCATGTTGCCACATCAACTCAGTTTACTGTTCGAACACTGCACTGGCTGTTGTGCCCGATTCAGTAACACTGCAACGGCATGATGCTATGCTGCAGGAGGAGCGGCACATCGCACCGTTGGTTGTAGCAGCGCCGCTTGCATGACATTGGTATCCACTGAGTACACATCAGCCCCCTCTGGGACCAGAGACCGGGCCATGCACGTGATGTCCAGTGCCTGCGCACGGCGGCGCGCCTGCACACTCAGCACTGGGCTCACCAGCGAAAACTTCTTCCCCCCTCCGCGTGTTTGTGTGGTGCTGACAGACACCTCTGGCTGAGCCTGGACTGCTGCGTCAGCTGTTTGCGGCCTTACAGCCTCTAGGCCTTGGACTAGATGCCGCAAGTTCGCGATCTCCTGTGCCTGCAGCAAGCTGGCCTCTGCCTCTTCAAGAAGCTTGTTTTTGAGCTCTGAGACCTCGCCCTGCACACATTCCTATGGCAAATCAGGCCGCATCAGCCAAGGCACATCAGAATCAGGAGCTGAGACCTCATATATGATGATATGCTCATTCTGATGTCGCCAGGATAGCTGTGGCGCTGCTGCTTTCATGCCACAGCTGTCGTAAAAAGCTTCACAGGCAGCATGCGGTAATTCATTCCTGCACCATGACCGCACTTGCTGTATTTTGAGCTCCTGCTGAGCAGCATATAACTCAGAATCTCTCAATTTGGATTTATGCGCCTCTGCATCTGCCTTCCATGCGTCCAGCAGCTGGTCCGCCATTTCTGAACGCTCCTCGACTGACTCCCATATACCTTCCAGCACCTCTCGAGTTTCCTGCAAGGAAAGCCACAAGTTGGTCACATACAGCACACCCAGCTTTGTTCCGCTACACGCATGTATTTCTGGCAATGTTAACATCTGCACCTCAATGTTCTGTCCCCGCAGCTTTTGGAAACGGTCATACAGGGTCTGATAGTTGCCCTTCACTCGTTGCAGCTGCTTTGACATCTCTTCGTTGTGTTGTCTATGCCTAGATTGTTGGTGCTCGAGTTCAGCCTTAAGCTGCCGAATGCACGCTTCCTGTGACTCCTTCTCTGCGATCAGTGCACGCACCTCCTGCTGAGCAAAGCGGAGCCGTTGCTGGTTGGTTGTGTCGACTAGCTTTCCCAGTGTCTCAAACTGCAGTCATTGTGAGCTCTCACAGATGGTCATGTTGAATTTGGTCATGACAAACTGCACTCATGCAACGTGGCTGTTGTAACAGCTTACATCGAGCTTGGAAGCGCACATTACTTGCAGCAACATTAGGCTTCAAGGATTTTGGACCAGACTGCCTTGGAAATATGGCATCAACATCATTCCAGCCGCTGACACCCCCTGGCGCAGCCCCAGGGTCCCCTATAGCCCTTTGTTGGAGCGGGTTGTCGGCATTGATTGTTGTTCTGGCAGCATCTGTGCAAGATGTATTCCTCACAGGAGATGCAGGAACATGTAATGCATGCAACATACCCTCTTGCAAGTCTGCATGATCCACAGCATGGGCATGGGCTGGGGGGGTTTCGGCCACGGTCCTCTCGTTCAACGTGTTCTTTCCAGGACGGCGCAGCTCAGATGTCTCAGCCATCGGCACGGCAACTGGTGCAGCGTCTAGCGTGTGCACATCATTTTTATCATCATCGTCCGGCTGAGAGGTGCCAGGCAGGACTTTTTGTTTTGGGGCACTGTGCATTGCCGCGTCACCTGAACATAAGGATATATCGTCTGTGGCAACGGATGTCGCACAAGATGAACAGACACCGTATTCACATACCTCTCCTGTTGATTCTGCTTATCACTTTCACTTGGATACGGACCTGTGGGCTTGCGTTTTTTTAGCTTGGGCTGCTCCACGTTCGCCAGTGTTGTTGCAGGGTCCACACCATGCCTTACCCCCCCATTTCTACGGCGTTTACCCTCGGCAATAATTTCAGTAATCTTCTGCGATGCCTTGGAGTTGATGCCAGGCCCAAGCGGGCTGATGGTGGCAGGTGTGTTGGACTTTTCGCGGAGAGCATTTCCACGCGAACGCTTTGACGATCCTGACGCAACTTTTACCGCCCGAGACGCATGCGAAGCGGACAATGCGCTCTTCTGACTCTTCTCTCTGTCCGTGCTTTGGCTGTTGTTTTCTTTTGGATCGCGTTGCTGTGGCTCGGCTGTTGCAGCAGGAACCGCTGCCGTTTTTGCCGGCACATTGATATAGATCTGAGACGTATAATCTACTCTGGCTTTCGAACGTTGAGATCGTCCGGAAGGCCGTCCTGCGCCTGAAGCGACGTCAACCATGGTAATTTCCGGTGCGGTGTTGTTACATTTCCTACAGTGCGGAACAACCGACGACCGATGCGAGGCCTCCAAAAAGACAGCTTGGTCGAGGACATGACTTCACTCCCTGTTCAGCAGGAGCGCATCAAACTCAGCTGAAATGGATGTCTGCTTGGCAAGCCCGCGCTGCGCCGCGTTGAATACGCGCTGCAGGTTTCAAATGCTGCACCACGCACAGGCAAAGCAACTGCGTGGAGCCCGCGCAGGGAAGGGGCAAGCTCATCAATAACCTCTTCCCTTGCACTCGTAGATACTTACGCCTGCCGTATCGTGCTTGGACTTGCTGTGGAACGGCCTGACTGAATGAAAGTAACCACACAACCCACCATGAGATCCCATTGAATTGCTTACCATTGATAGATCAGTTGTCGAATCTGAGTGTTCGTAAATTGTCTACAACCGGACACCTGGCACACAACATCTTGATCATCCATCCAGTGGCGTTCACTAGACATGCATGTGTTCCCTCAACAACAGCTGTACAGCCAGTAAGCCATGCTTCCTAACAAAGTAAAGTTGCGAAGCGCTGGCCTTAAAACTTCACCATACTTGAACGCATGATAGCACAGTGTCGGACTGGCGTGGATAGCACGGGACGATCGTTGGGCTCCGGCGAATGAACAGAAAGCAACATTGTTGTCGGCACAGCTATTCTCGCAGCTGGTGCCAATGTGGATAATGCTTCTTTGCGTCACTTTCGACTGGCTGAGCCATGTCTGCTTCCTGTTCTGCAGCAGTGTTGTCCACTCCGTGCTGCACAGATTGCTGTTCAGCTCCTTCGGCAGGCTCCTTCACAAGGTCGGGCGCAGCTGCCTCTGCAGCGTTTGGAGAGTCCGCTTCATCATTGACCTTTTCCACGATCGCAGCCTTTTTCAACTTCAGCATCACTTTCGTCTTCAGAATTTTCACCAGACATTCGTCTGGCGAAATGTCATTCTGAAGACGAATTATTTTGAATTGTAAGGGCAACTGCTCCAAGTCACAGATAGTCACACAAAGCGATCTGGTCTGGAATTCAGCCGTAACGTTAGCTGCTGTGATCCGATCCAGGTCACTGAGTGGCAGGTACACTTTAACGAACTTGCCATCATCTAGGAACTGAAATGACTTAATTTCTTTCACTTTCTCTCCAGGCACGTATGATGTCGTCGCGATTGGTCGATGGACTGGCATGGGCGCTGGTGCCTCACCTGCCTGGTCTCGCGGAGCATGCTGCACAAATTGGCAGTCAGCAAGGAAAACATCAGCACAACTTGGAGGAGAGCAAGACTGTTTTTCTGGTTCAATCAATGTTTTGATGGCTAGTAAATTCATCCACGTTGTGTTCATAACCACCCAGGATGGTCGTCTGAAGAACAATGTTTCTGCCGCACATAGCCAGCACAGGCATTAAGCGACCCGAATCAACGCAGATTCCTGCAACTTAATCGTTATCAGGCGAACACACCGCATAGTAATACGAGATGTCTTTTTTTGTCTCGATGCTCCCATGCAGAGCTGATGGCTTGGGCCTGCATAAAAAGGGTAGGCTACTGGTTTACCTCCGTGAAAGATCATGACTTAATCACATAATGTCCAGCTGTGTAATCTGATTGGAGCTTGACTGGGATTGCCGCAGTTTGTTGTCAAACACGCCAACGGTACCGCAAGCACTGCCTCAGACAATTTTCACGATATGAAGTACCCGATCATACATCTGAAGCGTAGGAGCGTACTCAGGAGCTGAGTTCCCCATTAGCGTCTGAGTTTATCTCACACAGCGTGATCAGGCGCTTGCAGAGACGTCCAGAGCTCCTTTGCGGGTTCCACTGATACCCCGCGTACTGACTGATTTTTCTCTCCACGAAGGTGAAAAAGCAGGTTTGAATGATCAAATCTGGCCTTCTCAGCTTTCACCTTGAAGAATATTTTTTTATCATAGAATATTTTTTCCCTTCGACGGTTATTCTGTCGATACGTACAAACATGCATGAGCACTCGAGGACCAACAGCGCTGCCTCCTACGTGTCCGCAGAGATCGCATCCAGGAGCTCCAACCTCTCGGCTACGCCGTCTTAATTGCAGACACTGGTCGGATGCCTGCTGCGTCAGCCCGGCTCTCTCTACAGTCCGGAGTCAAGCACGCATAGGGATTGCTCTGTACATCCTGGCAGATTGATCATGGCCTACAGCATCGACTACCTGCTATGGGATACCAAGAATTGGGTTCTACATACATAAACCTGCTCATTCCGGATGTGGGCCGCATCTTCGCCCCGCTTGCGGGCGTGTGTTCAGGTCGCATGCACACCAATCGGCGTGTTCGCCCGCGAAGCTCGGACATCGCATTCAGAATCAATGCGCAGCAACCTAAAGAACAAACGAGCGTGCTGCTATATACCGCACACGCAGCTGTATCCCACAGCTATTCCGGTAGTTGACGCAATTGTGATTTTGGCAGGGGGGCAGGATGAGTCGAGCGAGTCACAGCTGCCAGTGTGGGTCGAGCGGCGACTGGATGCATGTGCCAGTCTCCTTCATAATCAGCCCTCAAAAACCAAAATATTGTGTTCTGGTGGAGGTGTTTCCCTTGACGCTGCCTTCAAGCTGAGGGAACTGGTTATTCGGCTTCACGTGTCTGTAACAGCGTTTATGAACCCCTACCGAGAGCCACAGCCTGCGGCTTGTGCACTGCAATGTAGTCTATGCACTATCATGAGCAGTTTGAGCATCGCACATATTCATCTCTTATTCCATGGCATCCTTCTTGTGCAGGCACACCTCACAAGCAGCCAGTACTGGGCACCTCCGGTTTCTGCACGTTTGAGAGCATGGCATGTGCTTCGTACCTGATGAGCAAGGGGGTCGACCCAGAGGCTCTGCTTAAAGAAACTGCATCATATGATACAATTGGGAATGGCTACTTTGCGGCAACTGTACATGCCCTACCCCGGAGATGGCAGAGCCTCTGCGTGGTGACAAGCGAGTTCCATATGCCACGCAGCCGCGTGATATTCCAGACCTTGTTTGAATTTGTGAAGAAGGACTTTGGCTGCGAGTGCGAAGCTTCCTATTGATTGCATTCACTGCAGTCCATGAGGGAACCCGGAGATGGGCCAGGTGAACTGTCAAGCTGAAGTATCCATAAAACTGACACCTGCCGAGCTGCACATGTCACCAGGCCTGTCGTAGTCAGCATGCACATCGGCACATGCTTGAGAGTGGCTGCACCCCGTCGGACCTGCTGCACCGCTGCACCACTGTTGTACAGCAGGAACCAGCCCTGCCCTTGCCGATGCACAGAAATGTGGCTGTGAGGTGCCGGTGCCCATGCAGAACCGATTTGCACTTTGTTGAGGTCTCAGATGCGGGCATCTTTACCGAGGATGTTCTCAACGCGCGCAAGGAGCGTGAGCAAAGGAGTCTCGTTCGCTTCGTACAAGACATGAAGCACATTGACAGTTTAGGCTGCTTCAGTGAGTGGCTACATGACACTCATCTCTGCTATGCTGTGTCCCGGCAGCATGAGATTGGCATGTCCACTAATGTCTCAGATGAAGCGTTGGCATCGTACTGATTCCAGTGCATGAGATGCGGTGTGGCGTTTTTCAACGTGGATGCCTGCATGACTAGCCATATTCGATGAATGTTGACTGCCAAAAGGCTAACTCCATCAGGAACCTGAGAACATGACTGTAGCCTGAATGACAACCATGCTCAGAGTATGTGGGCTGCGAATCTGCGTGCTTCGAACCACCCGTTGGATGGGTTTCCGTGGGTTCCCTGATTGATTTGTGCGCTAGCTTCATGAAGATACCACCTGCGTGGAGCCGGTGTACCAGCTGTCTGGGCACCTCACCAACAGAGCTTCAAATGGCAACTTGTCTACCCTGGGAGATGGAAATGTAGGATTTTCAAGCATCAGCTTGTGCGCTTTGTTATATTGTGCACACGTTCTGAAGTGCTCTCACACAGAACACACCTGTCTACCGCGGTGTGCCTACGCTGCAGAACTATGCACGACGCACTCTGCACCTGCCAAGTCGCCCTACACCAAAGTGGTAGGATAAACCCATGACCGCTTGTGCTCTGCATTTGCAGCCGGTACCAGCCAGACTGCTCCCGGCTGTACAACGCGCGGCATGCATGTCCACCAGTTCCAGCCGCTGCAGGAGACCCGACAGAGCCATTGCACACGAGCCTCGATCTCCCAGTCTGCTAAGCACCTAGCGCACTTACACGGCCAACTTACATCTGCCGGAGTGCCCTGTCCATTATCGCTGCAAGCCAGAAGTATCGTGGTCAACCATTCCGGATCGACAATCTTTACGCTGAAAGAACCATGGCGCTTCGTGAAGCCGCGTTTAAGGGCCTTCCAAGCTGTATGTATGCGCTGGAGCGTGGCTTGGCAGGCGGATCGTGCTCACAGGCCAGGTGATGCGCTGCCTGGGCGAGTGCCTATGTCCGCCTTGGCAGCTCCGTTTGTTCCATGCGGGTCCCACACAGCGATGCTGACGCAGGAGTATTGGATCATGGGTTCCGGAGTACTTCGGCAAAAAGAGCAAATACACAGAAGGGACTGATTTTCTGGGCACTCCAAAAGATCACCAGCAGGTACATGTCAGCCTGTGCACAACACGTGAAATCAGGGCAACGTCTCTCATGTGTACTTTGCAACTGAAACAGATTGCACATGCTGATGCAGCGTATCAAGAATCGCCCCATGTCCCCTGATGTGCTAGATATAGATGGAAAGCAGCTCCACTATAAACTGCCGATCGGTGCTATCTCATCTATTGCGAATCGTGTCACGGGCGTTGGGATGTCCGTTGGTGTGCCTCTGCTGCGTCCGAATGGTCTGTCTGTGCTGCTTGTTGTCCAGCAATATGCACATCTGCACGGCACACTCTCTGGCGTTTCCGCACCGGATATCCCAAGCCTCAACATCGCGCTAGTGAACAACAGGAGGCGGCTCTTAATGCAGGTATGATGGGCGCAGGATTTATTGCCCTTACGGGTGATCTGCCAGGCACAATGGGATACATCAAGTCTTGCGGCCCGCTGCTGACAGTCCCACTCAAAGGCCTCATTGCATTTCCAATCGTCTATCACTACGTCGCAGGTGCGACATTGACTGTTGAAGATTTCTATCTATTTCGATATCATCACGGCCCCATCATGTTCGTTTTCCCCAACAGTAATTACTGGTTCAGGTGTTCGGCACATGCTGTGGGACCACAGCAAGATTGGAAACCAGGCTGAAAAGGACAGCATGTTTGAGCTTGAGGAGATCAAAAAGTCATCTGAGTTCATTCTCTACGGCAGTGCTGGTCTGTCGGCGCTTCTAGCACTGTATTACTACACAGTATGAGTTGTATGGGTAGGGTTGCTTGAGGCTCCTAACAGCATTGTACACACGCTTACAACAGACACAAGCCCGCATGTGAGATAAGGCGTGTTGGCGGCTGATACAACTCAACAGTGCACTCACTCAGTACCATATTCTCCACTACTTCCCCAGAACCTCCTGACCTTGATCGCAGCCATAGAGACGCAGTGGAATGCCGCACTCATCTTAGAGTTGTAGTGCTGCTGTCAGCCCACGCACTCACCACTGGTATTTGGCATCTACCAACACCCCTTCGTATCGCTCCGCCGCATTGTCCCATGATAGATCCTGGTCTGCGCCACGTTTCCGAATTGCATCGAAACTTTCCCGATGTTCCCGATATGTGTAGAGCGCATTGCCAAGTGCGTCCCGCAGGGCGTTTGCCTCGGCACGATCAAACTGCCAGCCTGTGCCCGTGCCCTCGAAAGGGTTGAATTGTGAAACCGTCTCCCTGAGGCCGCCAACTGCATGCACAATGGGCACAGTGCCATACTTCATGGCGTACAGCTGATTCAGGCCACACGGCTCGAAGCGGCTCGGCATGAGCAGCATGTCGACCGCCGCGGTGATGCGGTGCGCCATCGGCACGCTGAAGCCAACCCATCCCCTGCAAAGACACATGCGCCGCCTCAGTGGTCAGGGCCCCACATGCACATTCAACAGGACTGGCTGCAATGGATGTGTATGCAGACTCAGGCGGCGTGCGCGAGCCCGGATGCGCACCGGCACTGGTCCTTGCGCTTCTCCTCCATTTCACGCAGCGCGTTCTCGAGGTCGTCGCGGCCGCTGCCGAGCATCACCAGCTGCACGCCCTCGCCCATCAGCCACTCGTAGCTCTCTTGGATGAGGTCCACGCCCTTCTGGTAATCCATACGGCCGATGAAGCCGAGCAGCGGCACGTCGGGGTTCTCCGGCAGGCCCATCTCCCGCTGCAGGGCGGCCTTGTTCTGCCGCTTGCCCTCCAGCATCTCGTCCATGTCGTACTGCGTGTATCCGTCCGACGTGAGGAACTCGTCCGAGCGCGGGTGCCAGTCGTGGTAGTCGATGCCGTTCACGATGCCCGACAGCTTCCAGTTCTGCTCCTGCAGCACCTCATGCAGGCCCCAGCCGCCCTCCTGCGTCTGGATCTCCCATGCGTAGCCGCCGGACACAGCAACAACGCGCGACGCGGTGATGATGCCGGCCTTCATGATGTTCATGTGCTCGCCGCCGACGGGGTCGTCGAGGAAGAAGTGGCTGCGGTAGTCCTCCGGCACCTCGAAGTTCTCGAGCTCCGCAAACGGCCCACGGCCCTGGTACGCCATGTTGTGCAGCGTCAGCACGGAGCGCGCGTACGTCATCTTGCCGTGGTCGCGGTAGTGCGCCTGCACCCACGCCCCCCTCGGATCGCAACTCCTCCGAGCACACATGCATCCACGTGACACGTACCGCACGACGTGTGTGCCAGCACAGCGCACAGCATGCATGTGCGGGCGGCACAGAGCCAAGCACGCTCGCAATGGCGGCGTCGCGTCCGCGGCAGGTGGACATGGCAAGCACCGCCGGCAGCAGCTATGCGAGTCGCCCGCACCTGGAGGTAGACGGGCAGGACCGCGGTGTGCCAGTCGTTGGCGATGAAGATGGTGTTGTCGTCGCCGTACGGCACGCCGCCGCACGGCACGTGCCACACGGCCTCCAGCGCGGACTTGCACAGCAGGCAGTTGCGGAAGCCGAGCTCGAGTCGCTCGCCCTTGTAGATGTCGCCGCCCTTGCGGCCGTGGAACGAAGCGTGGTCCACAAACACAAAGTCGACGTTGTCCTTGTAGCAGTGGAAGTACCCGACCTCCGTGTCCTGGTTGAACACGCGGTACATCTGGCGCACGCCCGTGTCAAAAGCGTCCGGGTAGTTGTCGTAGCGTGGCACGATCACCATCACGCGGTGCCCGCGCCTCGCCATCGCCTTCGGCAGCGACCCCATCACATCCCCGAGGCCGCCCGTCTTGGACCAAGGCGCGCACTCCGCGCCAACAAACACGATGTTCATGCGGTTCTCCCCCGCCAGCGACGTCTCTTCCGGGGGCGGTGGCGGTGCGGCTTGCGCCGGCGTCATCGGCGCAGGCTCCTGCCGCTGCACAGGAGGAGGCGCGGCCGGCGTGCGCGCGGGCACCGCAGCTTGCGTGGCGGAACTAGTGGCGGCCCCTGAGGCCGGATCCAACGTGACTGTGCGGTCCGGGAAGGTGATAGTGGCGCTGCCGGGCGGCGGTGGGGCAGGCTTGGAGCGCTCGTTCGGGGGCTCCGCGGTCGCGGGCGTGGCGGTCGGGACTGACTGCATAGGCGGCACAGCAGAGGCTGGGGTCGGGGATGCACTGGGTCCTGCGCCTGCAGGGCCACCCTCAGCCCCGGGGAGGGTCGGCCTGCCTGGGACGACAACTGGCCTATGGCGCGAGGGCATATTCATGCTGGTGGCCGCGCTGGAGCTGGTGGGGGGAGGGGAGCTGGCGGGGGGAGGAGCGGCGGAGGCCGGCGGTGCCTGGCCATTGCGGGATGGAGCACTGGAGCGTGCAGCCGCTGCCTGCTGCAGCGCTGACGGCTGCTTGCTGGGATCCCGGGAGGCCACAGGCGGTGTGGTCTGCGGCTGCTGCGGCGGAGGCGGTGTGGGCGGCTTCTGGCCTGGTGCCGCTTCTGCGGTGACAGGCGGTGGCAGCGAGTTGGTGCTTGGTACTCCGGCTGCGGCAGCAGCTGAAGCCTTGAACTTTGCGAGGGTCTTGCGATACTCCTGCAGCAGGTGGTTTTGTGAAGATGGATGCCGCGTGACCTGCTCGCTCAGGAAGGGGACCTGAAGCCTCCGATGCAACACAGGCAGCATGGCCTCCAGGTCCTCTGGCACGAGGTAGGTCAATATCACATGAGCTTTACCTCGTCAAGATCAGCTGAGTCACTGATGCCCCGAGCCGCAGCTGCTTGGGCCTTTATCTTTGCCTCCAGGTCTGCCTGTCGATTCTTCCGCGCTTGAATCTGCACACCAGTGACACGACCTCAAATAACATCTCGGATGGGTGACTGGTCGGAGGCATGATCACAATGTCAGGCCCGCTTCCACGTGGGCAGAGTTCTACCACAACAAAGCTGGTCACCTGGAACACTTGTGCCACCAGCTGACGTGGCATGGGCGCCCGCAGGTGCACTGGCGCACGCCGTAGAGGACTTGTATCAGTCAGTCCCATGTCTATCGATGAGTTCAGCTCTTGCTTGTGGTTTGGATCGGCAGCGTACACACACCGGCCGGTTTGTGCAATGAATGCCGTCTATTCGGTGTGACAGCAGCTGCGCCAGTGCATGAAGAGATAACACGAGCTGATTCAAGGATATACACCTTGAAAGAATTTACATGGACCGTGAATGCATCGCAACTTCGGCATGTCTTTGCCTCGCAGGTCGCGCGCACGTGCTCCAGGAAGCCCTGGGTAGGCAGACGCACGAGACGGACATATACATACCATAGTGCACTGCGTCAACATTCGAAAAGAAGCCATAGGATGTACGCAGTTTAGGTCGGCATCGCGCCTGGGACAGCAGTTCCTCTTGCAAACGAAGCAGGTCATCTTGCGGCTCCTCGGCATGAGCTGACACTTTGCGACCACCATGGCCGGTACCTAAACACATCCAACGACTCAATACTGGCTCATAATATTATTGAAACTTTCGGCGCCCGCTTGTAGTTGGCTGTCCTCGAGCGGGCACTGCCGCACCTTTACAATGGCGCCCATGCCGACGAGACACGCGCGTGACATTTGCCTTGCCTACTGCCACGCTTGGCACAAACATGATGAATGTCTTAGCCTTCAGGCAATCTTTGATATCTGTCACTACTTGAAGATTGAGAATGGAACGCAAAACACGTTCCAATTCACAAGGGAAATTAAAGACTTGACTATGGTCAGCAAAGGGCAGGATTCTGTGCATTCGCTGTGCGGGTCCACACTTTTCCAGAAGCAGCTGACTGCATGCCGGAGGTGAGAGATTTGGCACCACGGTGCCTGCCTAATTTTGTCGAGCGCGAGGGAGGAGACAGGCGGACAGCATGCATGGCGCCACGACCTGCATGCAGGGAACTTCTGGCATTTTCTTCGCGCGACCTCCCGCCCC
This sequence comes from Ulva prolifera, assembly GCA_023078555.1. Classification (NCBI taxonomy): domain Eukaryota; kingdom Viridiplantae; phylum Chlorophyta; class Ulvophyceae; order Ulvales; family Ulvaceae; genus Ulva; species Ulva prolifera. The sequence continues at coordinate 11,765,416 of CM041198.1, read as the reverse complement.
TGACCATGGCGTAGCCGTCTCGTGTCCACACACAGCAATTGAACGTTTGGCTTTGAACACGCGGGTATCGATGGTGCAGGTGGGACCGGCAGAGCTGCAGCGTGAGCGCATTCACAGGGCGCTACGGCATCACGTCCTGCATCTGGTCGAGGGCGAGGAAAGGAAGGAGGTCGCCAGAGCAGTGACGAATTGCGATTTACAATCTTTACACGCGGCGATGTGATGATAGCCTCTGTGCAACACTGAAGGGTCAAGCTGCCTACAGCTGCTTGTTCCTCTTCGACTCGTGGCGACACACACCATCAAAATTTTGCCTGTCCAGATCGTTCCTGGAGTTCACAGCGATGGTGGCGCATGTCATGCAGGACCTGCCGTCTGTGTTCCCTGATTGCTTGCTGCTCCAGGACTTTGTGATTGCGTGCTGTCAATTCTGATTCATAACGGCTCATCACCATGCTGACCATTCTTGTTTGAAGCTTGGCAGGTAGCTCCAAGCCATCGGCCACATGCTTCGGGTTTTGGCTGGGTGGCAGCCAGAGGCCCGGTAGTTCGGCCGGAGTCAAATGCGGAGGGCAATCAGCTGCGACCCATTCGTGAGTGTAGCTTCTTAAGTGCCAGGGTAACCTCTGCACATGTGACCCTGCGTCAATAGGCTTCCCCAAGGCAAGCTTTCAACATTGGCTGCAGCTCATGCTGTCTTGAGTACCCCTCGCCCGGCTGCATGCTGTGTTGCCAGAATACAAAGCGTCTCAGATGCCATGCCCCTTCATCAGTTGCACATGCAAATGCCATTGTGCATACATGCAATTCATGGGGGCTGCCATCTCTGCAAAAGGAAACTTGCATTACAATCAGTGTGAGATGCTGCTTTGGGCTCCTCTCCATGCAATCGCGCTTCACACTGTGCTGTCTTGGGTGAGATCGTGCACCTTGCTAAGTGTTGGTTGAGGGGCGACCACCAGGACCTCTGCCGCTGCCTCTTGTCCTTTTGCAATGTCATCCTTGGTGTTCTGCTGCAGGGCGAGGAGCGGGCAGTGAATCGTCTGGTCCTCTACGAAACAAGTTGACGGAACAGAAATCAACAGATGATGCACAGAGCACATCAGCATACCAAAAACATGCTCATCCACATCTCCCTAGCCGTGTCAGAATAATGATCCAAAGTAAGTGGCAGCTCTGCTTTGCACCCAGGAGACCATCCGAATGCAGTGATTGCAGATAACACCATCAGGTCAACAAATAGGTTTTCATCCAGATGCAGAGCTGCTCTTTTGTTGGCAACTGGGGTGTCCCCATCATATAGCCTCTGGACCGCATCGAAGCACCCGTGCAGCTGCTTCGTTGTTATCAACCGCGGAATCATCATGAAGGCCTTTGCCAGTGCCTTGCAAGCTGGCCTGCATCACCTAGATCTTCAGGTGCCAGGAGCTGCATCAGCATTGGTGATGTATGTTGGCCCAGCAAGAACCGCACATGTCCATGAGCTGCAGGCCGCCTGGTGAAGGTGCTGCATAGTGCCGAAACAGTGCCATTAGTCTACGGCGGAATTGACCTGAACATGCCGCTGCATAAGCTTCTGTTCTCACCGCCTGTAGCAACCCAGGTGTGCTGCCTGCTCTGCTAGAGGTAACCAGCGGCACTAGACGGCTTAGACATGCATCTGGGTCAGCCCCAAGGCCCGCTGCAGCGATCCTGTGAGCTTCGAGAGCCTGTAGAGCAATGAAAAAGCCTTGAAAGTCGATCCCGCCGGTCTGCTTCGATGGATCAAAAACAAGGAGGAAAGCATGATCTGCTGTCTTTGTCGTGCATGTTTGCCCGCTCAGCATGTGCGCCTGCCGAGCCAGCAGAGCAAACATGGCACGTGTCATCACCCCTGCAGTGCTGGCATGTGTCACCATCCCTGCAGTGCCGGGCCTGCACTCACTGCATCACCAACATTGATGTGCTGGTGTTCTGAAGCATTTGGTCATCCTAGCACAGATCCTAGCTACTCCATCTTCACATTTTTAACTTCCAAGTCACCGTGTGTAGTGCTGGCAACCCAGCCCATGGATAACTCCCCAAAGCCATCATCTGGCTGGACCCACGGATATATGAAAACTGTCAATGTTGTTCCTACAGTGTCCTCAATTGCAGGTCCAGATTGATGTCACCTACTTTGACCACGTCGGCAGTTGGCAGGACCGCATCCGTGACACTTCCATTTCTGGCCAGGGTGGAAGAGGCTCTCCTTCAGATGAGTAAGCTCGAAATGCATGTCGCAGAACGTCGCGTGCTTCAGGTGCCAGTTCTGTCAGCTCTTGATAGGCTGGTGGGGGATTCAGATCTGCGACACTGTCGTCGCGACCCTTCGACTTGAGCCAAAGCTGGCTCAGACGTTGGCGAGAAGCGACCACATGGTGTGATTCAATCGTCATGGCATCGTTCATGTGACTTTCCAACTGTCGCACGCATCTGCTGGCACTGTCACAGTCACTGAATTTGCGAGAAGCTACGCAGTTCACCGGTCCCTGGGCCCCGAACCAGCCAGGAATGCAGTGACGAACTACCTTTCAACGTCTTTCGCGTCAGTCAGCATCGTGTTGATCACGTCCAGCTCGTCTTCTACTCAGGCTGAGGACCACGAACAGGCGTTGGGCGGGTAGCCCACCGTGCCACGCAGTTGCAGATGTCACTGATACGAGCACCACGTGAATTCAGGAAGGCATATTCGAATGGGTTAGCTGTGCATTGAAAGTACATGTGCACTTGCTTCAGGTCTAACGGTATCGATACGAATGAACTATGCACACGCCCTGCCGAGATGGCGTCCAGCATTGTCAACGCCAAGTGCAGACTCTAGGGATTCCAGGTCGTTTGTGAAGCTGTCATCTTCAGCCCTGTTGCACGTGATGAAATCTGCTTCACTGGGGAGAAACGCCAGCTGCGAGGTGGCGATGGTCCATGCATTGATCTTAGCTGCTCCTATCGCGTATGCACCACAACAAGCCCTACGCAGTGCACATCAATCGCTATCAGATTCTAATCCAGCACGAAGCCGCTCCAACAAGCTCGGTTTCTCCAGAGGCTGGGACTGTGTGGCCTTCAATGCAGGATACTTTGTGGCTCTGCTCTCAGGAACACTGTGCACCACACTCGGCACAACTGGAGCCTCGGGGCTCCCTGCAGGTGCTACAGCTGGCGCAGAAGCTACAGCTGACCCAGAAACATCAACAGCAAAGGCAGGGTCCATCAGCCCTCGACGTCTGGCGCGCCGCGGCTGGCCTGACCCACTCGCTTGACAGTGGCCTGGAGCCGCTACATGTCCGGACAACACAGGCGGGCTTCCCACATCTTGCGTGCCACCTGCGAGCGACGGGCTGCCACTGACCGCTCGTGCCATCGTGTTGTAGCATGCTGCCTGTGCCATGGTACGGACTGGCAGGTCCGGCTCGAGCACAGCCCCGCTGCGGTTCGGTCCGGCAGCGGGTTGGACGTCCCCATGCAGATCTGTCCCAGCCTGCTGAGGAGAGCCCTGCGCCGCATCCCGTTCTGGTGACAGTGTGATGGTCGCCCCATCCTTTCGGAGGTCGTCCTCGGAGACCGCCAGCTCGGCCGCGAGGGCTCTCGATCGTGCACGCAGGCGCTGCACAGGCGTTGCATCGGCACCCCCGCGCGCTGCCTCCTCTACTAGCACGGCGCCCACCTCCTCTCCAGCCTGCCCCTTCCGAGTCCTGCGGGATACTTTTGCTGGGGTCCCCTCGTCGCCGTTGCGGGGGCCTTTCCGCTTCCTAGAGGCCTTCTGCGCCCTGCTGCCCCGACGTATCTCCTCCACCATGGCCTTGTGGCCCTGCTCCTGCCACGGCAGGCCCATGACCCATGCGTGTCGGGAGTCGCCGTCGCCTTCCGGGACGTCAAGGCACGTCTGCGCGAGGCCCGGGTCGCCCCCGGCAAACAGCTCCGGCAGCAGCACGGCGGCAGAGTGCAGCGCAACGCTGCCGCCGGCCAGGCGCCGCACAAGCGCCTTGCAGGCCTTGTAGTCCGGCGCGACGGCGCCCAGCGCCTCCACGAGCTCATTCCGGGTCCAGAACACCAGCCCTGCAAGGCACAATAGCTCCTGGAGCTCGCGTGGGCAAGGCTTGTGGCCGGTGCGGTAGGAATCATGTTGTCATGCAGCAGAGGCTCGAGACACATCACTGGTGCACACACAGGGCCGGCGTACATCGCCGACCTGCAGTAATGCAACATTGATCGCAGGATGCAGTGTGGGCGGCTGGCTACGTGCCGCAGTGCAAGTGCACAGAGGCGATGCAATAGCGAATGCAGGTGGTGTCTTGCGCGCGGAGCACCTGCGAGAGCGGCAGCGCCGGCCTCGGGAGGTGCCGGCTTGTCCGTCACAGCCTGCAGCCCTGCAGCCAGGGCGCAGAAGCTGCCGAAAGGCAGCAGCACGACGTCAGTGGCCTGCTCAAACGTCTCGCATGTGTACGGCGCCCCGCCTGCCTGCCCGGCGGCACCCTCCCCCTCGGCGCTGGATGGCGTCAGTGCCTCGGCTGTCGAGGCGATCACTCTGCCGCTGTGCTGCGCAACCCACGCACCCCACAGCCGCCGAAGCTCGTCGGGCGCCGGTCCTTTGAGCTGCTGCACAAACAGTGCCCCAGTCTGTGGCCATCGGGAGCCGGTGAGGCCATGGCCCGTCTTCGACCTCATGCAACGCAGGCAGATCCGCAGCAGCTATTCCGGACACAAGTTGAGACATCCAGACAGCCGGCGGACGGAACCGGCCGCCTGCAGCGCACCTGAGCGGCCAGCGTTTCCGCTCTTATCTCCATTGGAAGCCACAGTAGAACCAGCCGGCGGCCGAGCAGCGCGGCTGTCGCCGCGATGCGCTGGGCCGCTGGGGCGGTGCACTCGCGGACGTCGAGCGCAAAGCGCTGCAGTTCGGCCGTGCTCGGCCGCCGCTCCTCCGCCGCCTCGCGCTCAAGCTGCGGCGTCATGCCGCGTGGCCCCGCGGCGAGCAGCCGCGCCTTGACGGCGCACTCGTCGATGAGCGGCACCAGCTGCTGCAGCATCACGCGCGTGTCCGCCAGCGACGGCTCCAGCTGCATGTCTGTGCCGTACCTGCGCAACATGTGCGGATCACGCTGCACCCTCCACATGGCGTGTGCCTCACCTACTCTCGCAAGCTGCAGGTCGGCGCACTGCAGCTGCTCTGGGCCTGCCCGAGCACCGACATGCATGGGGTACATCAAATACGTGTCAGCGTGCGCTGTACCTGCCGTGAGAGTCTCTCTACAAGGTGACACCGCTCTGCCATAGACGCCAAAGCTTCCAACAAGAAAAGCGGGGCCTGCAGGCAAGTGGAAGGGGGGGGGGGGGGGGGGGGGGGGGGGGGCGCACTCATCTCGGTCCGGCGCGGCGGCCAGCGCGAGTGCGGTGTTTGTGCTGATGTGGATGAAGTGCCGCGGCAGCGGCGGCCGGTCGCTGTTGCACAGCAGGCAGCTCTCCAGCCAGGAGCATGTCAGCACGTCCACGTCGGCCTTGAAACGCTTGATGTGGTTGTTCAGCGGCACGCGGTAGCGCGCGCGCGGCGCGCGGCCGACGATCACGCGGTCGCCACGCCCGGGCTTCACGGCACCGCTGGGCTTGGCGCCGGCGCGTGCAATCATGTCTGCTAGATCCTTCTGCTCCTGTGAGTTGGTGCAGGACTGCGGCAGCACAACGATGTGGGCGCCCTGCAGCGCTTGCACCTCTGCCGGGGCATCGGACGCGACCATGCCAAATGCCTTGGACACCTGCACGCGGCCGCGGCACTCACCGGCGCTCGCGCTGCTCCGGGAGAGGCGGGGCAGCCCATGTGGCTGCCTGCTCTTGGTGTCAGCTCACAGATCGCGGATTTCGGAGTTGTCAATGTCCAAATGGATACGGCTATGTAATCATGCTTACAGACATGCATGCCGCGCAGGCAACGGCGCTGGATGAGGTGTTCAGGGCAGTGGCCCAGGAGAAACTGGGGGACATCATGTTTATGCCGCCGGGCGACCCTTTGTGCATAGGAGATGTGTCGGTTGTGAACCCCTGTGCTGGTTCCTATTGCGGCCGTGCGGCCCGCGAGGACGGGGGTGCTGCGGAGACGCGGGACGTGCAGAAACGCACTGCTTATCGTTTGTACGACCCTGATGCGTATAGTTTCGTGCCGTTGTCGCATGAGACGCATGGTCGCTTGGGGCGGCCTGCCATGAATCACTTGAATCGGCTGGCGGAGGTTGCGTCTCGGTGTGGTAAGGTGAACCGTGCTTTGTTTGTGACGAATGCTCTGCGCCGGTTGAGTGTGGCATTGTGCAAGGGGAATGCTCTTGTGCTCCGTGCGGGGCTTCAATCTTTGGCTGGCATCACCGGCCGAGCTGTGGTACGTGCTCGTGCCCGGCCTAGTGCCATGATTGCGTGAGTGGATTTGCGTGTGTATTCCTAGCAACGGCTCGCTGCCCGGCCTCTGTCCTTTGTAACTACAGACATGCAGACACACGTTCCAATGCTCCTGCGGCATTGACTGCAGTGACTCATGCACGGCAACAGTGCCAGCTCCCTTGTCGTGCGGTGTTACAGGCCTTCCTGCCTTTGGAGCGCAGGTGCTTTGTGGATGCTGGCCAGCGAGCTGGGGCATGCGAGCTGATGGGAGAGTTGACGCCCTGCTATGCAGCAGCTCAGCATGCGCGCATGAACGGGCATGGAGGGGAGCACCTTGACCACAGTGCGCCGTGGCTTTCGGGGCGCCTTCTGGGCATGCCCCCGCGCCGACTCCACCTGCATCTCCTTCACCTTCTCGCGCAGCGTTGCCATCGTGTCGACCTGGTTCCACGACTTGTCATCGCGCACCTTCTCAATGCGGGGAAAGCGCATCGTGAAGCCGGTGCCGTACGTGCTGCTCTCCTGCAGCCTGCACACCAGGCCGCCGGGGTCCCAACAGTGTGCGCTGAGCCCGCGGGCACCGCCATGGACGGCGTCGCTCTCTGCCAAACCAGGGCACCAGATGTGTCGCGGTGGCGTGCGCCTTGAGCCAGGCAAGTCTCATGCAAACGTGGGTCCTATGGCAAAACCACGGGGCGGCGCGGGTCGGGCAGGGGCGGCACCTGACGTCGCCCTTGACCTCGAGCACGACGCTGCGCGTATAGTCTGCGACCCAGTAGTGTGGCCAGTCCTGCTCCGCCGCCACCTGCAGCCACTCAGGGATCGAGCCGCCGGCGCCGCCGCGGGGCCGCGTGCCCGCGTCCACCAGGTTTCCCTGCAGCCGGCTGTTCACCTCCCGCCGCTCCTCGTCCTGCGTGGCTGGCCACTTTCACCGCCCCTCAGATCAAGCCCTGCCAACTCCCACTCCCCCCTAGCAGCGGCGCATGCATGGCTTTGCAAGTCGACACCCATCTGCGTGCGTGCATGCATACCAGCACAGAGCGGCCGGAGGCGCACCGTGAGCCCCGAGTGGACGCGCGTGAACGTCACAAGCACTCGGCCGGAGGCAGAGGAGCCGTTGTTGAGGAGCAGCGCGCAGGTGTAGGAGCGGAGGCCGACCTGGCGGCCACCGCGGCCGTACCGCGCGCCAACGATGACGCAGTCCGCCTCCCACGACTGCCCATAGTCGCGCTTCCACTTCACCCACGCCATGCGGCTCTTCTTCTCCTCCTTGGGTGCCCCGAACGCGTACGGCGCGTACAGCGGTTTCAGCACGATGCCCTCGTAGTCCATCTCCTCCACCCGCTTAAGCGCCTCCTGCAGGTGGCATGCGCGCAGGTGTGCAGTCACACCTCATCACACCGGTGCTCAGAAACCCTGTCATATTCCGGCCAGAACACGAGTGCACACATCTGTCAAGAAGTTTGAATCGCAATCCAGAACCAGTGTGCATCGTCCCCAGTATGCATGTCAGACGTGGCCGGTCAAAAGCGGTACGACAGTAGATGCAACCGCAGCAGTGTCGCGGACCACACTTGCCGGGGCAGAATGGGCGCCCGCACCAGCAGCTCCGCAGCGGTCCGGATCTGCACGGACCAGAACTGCGAGGCAGGGCAGCCAGGCACGAGGGCCTCTCTGCCGGGCAGCACCGGCACGACGCGCGCCATGACGGCGGTGGCGCCGCGCTGCAGGACGCAGCCGCCGGCCACGCACGGCGCGATCGCCTGCCGCAGCAGCTGCTGCCGCACCTCCAGCGGCTCATGCGCGACGCTGCGGCCGTCGTGCTGCAGCAGGTCAAACACGCAGTACATGATCTCCACATCCTCCGCTAGCAGCCCCATGCCCTGCTGCTGCCCATACTCCGGCACTGCACGCAGCTGCAGGTGATGAGGTGTGCGCATTGGGGCGGCCGTGGCGCAGCATGCACTGTCACAGCACGTCACGTCCACCCTGGTGTGAGCGAGAATCTGAAAATACCATTGTAGCTCGTTCATGCGTGGTCACACACGGACGCAGAGTACAGGTTCACTGGCACCGGCAGGTCATCAGGGTGCTAAGGTGAGAGGGGCGACCTGCGTCGCCGGCTGCGCCGACACTGGCGACGCGGACGATCGCTTCCCCGGCCTGGGCGTCCCGCGCGGCCGCGAAGATGACCTGCTTCAGGACGCTGAAGGGCAGGAAGGCCTGCAGGGGCTTGTGCCAGGCGACGATCTCGCCGTCGAGGATGGCACTGCGGGGCTTCACCTGCGCGAGCAGCGCCGGCGTGAGCACCTCACACTTGTACTTGGACGACACCTCGGGGTCGCTGTCGTTGCGTGTGAAGTACCTGCACCGCCTCGGCCCGCATGAGCGCCACACCTGCACGGGTGAGTGGCACGGACGGCTGCTCTTAACGTGAGGAGACACGGTGGTCCTCGTGCGCACGGCCAGCGGGACCGCCGAAGTACGCCAGCTCACCCGCTTGCTGCACGGCGTGGCCCTATGTGTTGCACAGAGCATACAACCGGCACCACAGCACTTCCCCACTGCCACACAGCAGCAAGGCCGGGTGAGCTTGCACGTGTGGTCCAACCGACCGGCTACAAAAGCAACGGCCATGTCACGGCACAACACCAGGTCACAGCACACAAGGAACATATGTGCTTCACAACCGGCACAGCATGCGGCCAGGCCGAGGCGGGCACTGGAGCGGGGAGGGGGCATGCCGGACAACCCTCTCGCCGCCGCCGCCGTCGATGATGTGCACGCTGAGGCGCCAGCCGTCAAACTTGGTCTCGACGACTGCGTCGCGGCCGGGCTGGATGCGGTCCATGAGGTGCTCCGCAACGGCGGAGGCGCCAAAGCCGGCGGCGGCGGCAGTCTTCATCGCCGTGGTGCTCGGCCGCGCGCACGTCTGCGGGTGGAACGGCTGCCCGGCAACGAGCTGAGGCGTGATGCGCTCTGCGGGGTCTGCGCACCGCTCGCACACCTTTGCCATGGAGTACGACCTGCATGGGCGCGCCGACTTGTCAACTTGGCTTGCCCAGACGCCTGGCTGCTTGCATGTACAGCATGGAGGCAGGAGCCAAACGGGTGTGCGGTGCCACCATTACCGAGCCCGTGCGGCCGAGGCAGGGCCCCGCGGCGTGCGGGGTGCGGCAGGCAAGGCGGCTCAGGCAGTCGCTGTGATGGACTTAGCACTGCTACCCTGGTGTCTCACCTCCATGTTGCAATACAGTGCAGCGCGATGTGCTCCCGCAATGCCTCTGAGAGCAGGCACATCAGGTGTTGCGCGTGTGGGAAAGAGCTACACAAGGCTCTCTTTCGCTGCGCTATCCTTTTGTGCCTCCCACCCGGCCTGCGGAAGAGGGGGGGGGGAGGGGGGAGCGCACGTCTTGTAGACTTCAAGCGCATCCTGGTGCATCACCCGCAGGAAATTGTCGGCCGAGATGTTGCGCTCGTGCTTGCCCTGCAGGATGATGGTGAACAGCGCCGGCAGCTCGTCCGGGAAGGCGCGGGTGATGAGGTTGGCGAGGGAGGCCGCCACCTGAGACACCGCCTTGCCCGGAGTCGCGCCCGGTGTCCTCGGCTGCGTCCTGACGCCTGCCAGGCTGTCCAAGCTGTCGTTCACGTCCTTGATGGTCATGCGCCGTGCTTTTGACGCCGGGTTGCGGGCCTCAGCCTCGAGGGTCTGCAGGGCACATGAGCCTGCAGCTGTCGGACGAGGGTGCCATTGGTCATGCATCAGGGGGTGCGATGGGGCGGACCTCTGCAAGGCCGGAAGCCACGACAGGGATGTCTGTCTTGGCATCTGTGAGAGCTTGTATGTCCTTTGCAGCCGATGGGAAAGCAACCGCGAGCTTCCTGCCGAGCTCTGCAGCTTTCAGACCATACTTTCTGGAGTCGTACTGCATGGTGCAAGCGATGCTGACGCGATGTGGGTGCCCCAGGAAAGAGCATTTGGAGAGTGAAATCAGGTGGGCGGGCTGGTGCAATGCGGCATTTGGGTTGACATCTAGCACAGTTTCCTCGCAGATGCAACACGCCGTTTAGCCCAGGAGGCTGAGAAGGGGGACGTGCTTGTGGGAAGAGGAGGCGGCACAGCGGGTAGAGGTCAGCTGGCCGTTTGAGATTGAGTAGGAATTTCTGTGTGACCTGGACCTTGGCATCAGCCTCGCTAAACCTCTTCTTCGCTTTTTCGCTACGATTCTGAAGGTCAAATCGCAGCTGCTTCATGATGGCTACGAATTTTGCCACATCTCTGAAGCAGAGCTCCTCCACGGGAATGCCGGTTGATGTGCCAGCCATACTGTTAGTCATCAGCGAATCCATAAGGGTGATGTCAGAGGCTAAGGCTCAAAAGTGCAGAGTGACCAGCTGCATAAACTTTCAAGACACTCGCCATTACTGAAAGCAGTGGTTACGAACTTTTCCTCAAGCCTGTCCGGATACAGTCTGGCTTAGCGGTCACCGCAATGACGCTGCTCCTCCATCAGGCAAATTACGAGCCGCGATCGCAGGAGCTGAAAGTTGGTCCAGTAATGCCATCCATGCCGTAAGGTGCTTGCTGCTTCCGCCGGCTGATGACGAGCAGTCGTTGAAGATCCGGAGCAGTGCTGACACGGACTGCCAACCGGAACAGGACTCCTGAACATCAGGGCTCGGAGCGCTTCAGTGGCCGCATCCAAGGGTAGGTTTTTTTTTTCTCGCTACTTCACAATGAAGAGATCTTGGCGGCATGCGCTATGCACATGTGTGGCCGGTATGGAACACAACACGGAAATCGACCTAATCGTCACCTGTAACGACGCACTTGAATGAATGAGTACGTGAGTGCTCACGCTATACAGTAGCATGTGCGATCAATGAAGGGGCGTAGGTACCGAGTTCACATACTGGGCATGCTCTGTGCCACGCGCCCGCTTGCAATATTTAGTGGAATCAGTCTCTGAATGCTGTGGTAGGCGAACAGACGCACAAACAGTCCACCAAAATAGTATTCACATGTGTATTTCACAGCAGGGCATGACTGCTGCCCAGAGCTGATGAAGAACCAGTCATGGGCTGCCATGCATCAGTGCATTATCCAGTGTGACAAATCTCAGGCTGTAGCACAATCAGGTCCACCGAAACACACGGATAGCTTGGGCGCAGACGAGCCACAATACATCTTTAGTATGACGCAGCAGCCGTCAGTATGTTTACACAGCATGTCAGCTTGACCGCCACATAACCGAGCCATGAGGGTGGGCCTTTCGTGATCTAAGCATCCTCCATGAGCTGGGCCAGGCGATCCTTAAGTGCCTGCTTGCGCTGGTCATATGTCAGCTTGCGAGGCTTGCCGGGCCACGTGGTGCCCTTCTGTGCAGGGGCAGCGCGCTCCTTCTTTGGGAGTGTCGGGTTCTCACGGATCTTCTCATGCACCTGCAAAGACTGACCCTCGTCAGACACATGCCTGATACCGGATTGTTGGCCTCGTGTGACCCGGGTCAAGGCAAGCTGAGCATGAGGTGGCCGCACCCCCGCGTACAGCTCCTCAAGGACTTCCTCATCAGCCTCGATGTCGTTGTCGATGTAGTTCTTGAAGTGAGACTGGAACTTCTCGGGCTCCTCCTCCTCCATCTCTGCCATATACTCAGCGACATGTCTGCCGAAGATGTACTTGCGCATGGTTTCAGCATCGTACTCCTTGGCATCGGGATCGTAGCCAACAAACCGCTTCTGGTTGTGAGGGATGTCCAAACCGCCGTCTAGAGCGCCCTGCATTGTTATGGGCACTCACCGCAGGCTCAGACTCACCCCAAGCATGACGTCCCATAGCGGGGCACCATGCCTGAGGGGCTGAAGAGGCCATGGCAAGCCACGCCTCACTGCAGCTCCCTTGGGACATCCCGTTGGAAAAGATATTTGATCAATGTTGATGCCTATAATGAGCATTACATAGATGCACATTGTTCCGGCATAGCTGTAGCTGCAGACGGGGGGCTGACCTTGAGCACGGAGAAGACCTTGGATCCGGTCGAGGTGCGCTTCAGACCAGTGTCGAGCACGCACGAGAATGGGCGCCTCTCACCATCCTCAGCTTCAACACGGAACTCCTCACCGTCGGCCTCCTCAACACCTTCGTAGGTGTCCGCAAGCCCGAGCTTGGTGAGCACGCGGCGGGCGATCAGAAGGCCCACGCAGTACCCAGCTGAGTAGTTGGAAAGTCCAACCTTGAGACCATACTCAGGCAGCTCGTGGGAGTAGGCTGCCGCGATAATCACATCGCCCTGAATGGTCGAGTACGCGACCTGGGCGACGATGTCGCGCTTGGTGAACCGCACAATCAGGCGGTACTTCGCAGTCGCGTACTTGTTCTTGTCCTGGATAACAAGAGCACGACGAGCCTTGTAGTCGGTCTTTCCCTGTCTGCGTCGCCTGAACTTCACCTGGAAACGGGAGAAGTACGGGGACGTCTTCTGCTTCTTCCGCTGGAGCGCCATGTCTGCAGTTTGTCAAGAATCCCCGAACTCTGAAAGGAACGTCATGACGAAGATGTGAAGACATAAGGTCACAGCAGGCCTTGCAGTGTTGCAAGCGATCTGACCTTGTGCAGATGAGGGGGCCTGAACAAGGCGGCGCTCATCAAGGTATTCATGTTTCTCGTTATTTGGGGGTCTCCCGGGTGCCCAGCCAGCACTGCAGCACGCTGCATGGTCGCTTTCACTTTCTATTGCAGTGTATTTCATCGTCGTTTGTATGCGAAACTATTGCACTGGTACAGGAAGAAAACGACAACACACCGTTTTCACATGCCCTGCATCAAGGGCCGCAGAGGTATTACTGAAATAGCTAGCTGTCCGTTTCATTGCACATACACGAAGGCTCACACAGTATCCATCCAAACAAGATTTGGAATCTGATCACCACTAAATCATCACTGCAGAGTGAGAACATGCCTCAGCAACATGACTGCAATCATCAGCGGTGCATGTGCGACGCGCCTGTTATGTCTGAGTAGGATTCTACTACATAGGCAAAGGCACAGGAAAACGACCTCTGCAGGGTCATGGAGTTGTGCTCTGTGGCTGTGCAAATGCCACGGAGCTGCGACTCGGTGTGCCAGCCGAGACAAAGCCTATTGTCATGCACTCAGCATGCAGCACCTGGTGCTGAAACTTGGTACTCGTGGGGCCTGTCATATGTGCATCAGCATGCTTGACAACCAGAGCTGTATGTTCTCAAGTTCCAGAGTGGTCAGCTCGGGTGTGCCGCGTGAATACCGCAGATGTGCCGTCCTTGCGCGCCAGGCGAGACATAGCCTATCATCATGCACCCAGCATGCAGCACCTGATGCTGAGACTCGGTACTCGTGGTGCCTGTCATATGTGCATCAGCATACTTGACAATCAGAGCTGTATGTTCTCAAGTGCCAGATTGTTCAGCTCGGGTGTGCTGTGTGAATGCCGCAGATGTGCCGTTCTGCGCACCAGGCGAGACATAGCCTGTTATCATGCACTCAGCATGCAGCACCTGATGCTGAAACTTGGTACTCGTGGTGCCTGTCATATGTGCATCAGCATACTTGACAATCAGAGCTGTATGTTCTCAAGTGCCAGATTGTTCAGCTCGGGTGTGCTGTGTGAATGCCGCAGATGTGCCGTTCTGCGCACCAGGCGAGACATAGCCTGTTATCATGCACTCAGCATGCAGCACCTGATGCTGAAACTTGGTACTCGTGGTGCCTGTCATATGTGCATCAGCATACTTGACAATCAGAGCTGTATGTTCTCAAGTGCCAGATTGTTCAGCTCGGGTGTGCTGTGTGAATGCCGCAGATGTGCCGTTCTGCGCGCCAGGCGAGACATAGCCTATTATCATACACCCAGCATGCAGCACCTGATGCTGAGACTCGGTACTCATGGTCATATGCAGACATGCTTGGGCTTCAAAACATGAAACAAGAATACCTTCACAGGCAGTACATGATTCTGGGCTCGCTCAGGTTGCAACACTTGGCACCAGTGCTTACTGGTCAAATGAGAGGGTAGCAGCTTCGCCACGAATTCTATTGGAGAGCTGCGCAACAAGGTGCTCCTGCGTTTCTGTGGCAGTTGTTCTAGTGCAATGTGTTTCAGCTGCTGTGGGCAAGTGAATTTTGCAGAGTTCTTCCTAATGCATGTCAGTCATTCCAGTTGCAACAAGTCAACGAAATCTCCGCGACAATTAGGTGCATTCTACAAACGGGAAAAGGACTGCGGCTCGCAGTGACATCGCTGAAGCGTCCACAGCCTTGGTGGGTCCACCACAAGTGCAGCAAGTGGTATCTCATATTACTTAAACACTACAATTAACCTGTTGCAACTGCTCCAACGAAGGCAGTTCGGATGCAGCTGCGTTCGCAGAGTTTTGCACTGGGCCGGGATCGAATGACCCACTCATGTGTACAACGGCATCCATGGGCTAAAGAATCGCGCTCAGGATGTGACATACACACTTTGGTGCATAATACCGGTCGAAAGCTTGCTCGTCCGGATAACGGAAGGTGGCAAAAAGGGTGCGCCCGAACGGGAAGGTCGAGCTCCGAACATAAAACACACACTTCGCGCCGGGTGGCGGGAGAGCAGTTTATGATATGTCAACGATGCATTATCGGGAAGACAGTCAAGCGCGGCAGCGACTTTATGGAGCGACAGTCCTGACGCCTACGGGCACTTGCAGGTTGCATCGATGCCGCTGCCAGCACCATACCCAGCATCAATAGCAATCACAATGTCATACCATGATGCTTGGAGAGTTCTGGAGGCAGCAGCCGTATAGTCTGTGGTGGACGAACCAGACCTGCCCAGAGCAAGTGCTTGAGCCTGCCGGGCCGGCCCATCATCTATATGATTTAGTGTCGGCTGGGCACCGGGAGACCCCCATATAACAGAAGACATGACTAATGAAGGGGGTGTCACCGGGGCTCGAGCAGATCAGCTTAGCTTCCTCCGATCTTTACAGATGGGTGCAGCTCCATGATCGTGGCGCACCGGAGGCAAGCCAAGTTGCAATTTGAGCTTGTTGAAGCTTCTGTCACCGGCGCTTCGACGCGTTCTTTGGTGTTGAGGCCTTCGATCGGCACGCGACCAGCGGCTGTATGCATTGCACATGCATGACGAAGCTATCATGTAGACGCGACGAGGCCAGACCACCGCACGGTAACGTTGATCGGAGTCGGGCAAGCTCTCAAGACGATCGATGGACTAAGGATGCATCACAGTTCCCAAATGTCTTCACGTCTGTCTCCGTGCATTGCGTTCCAGTGTATCACCTTGCTATAGACCTGTCGCGTTTGTGGTACATGTCAGCAGCACTGCGGACCATGCAGCCTCACATAGAGATGCTAAGCGCAATATTTCCGCACGCGAATGCTGAAACGCTGTCATATGCTCTGCATGCAATGGGTAACGATCCCGAGCGAGCCGCTGAGCATCTCCTGACACTGTCTCCCAATCACCCGGACAGCGCTAGGAAAGACAACCCGAGTTCGCCAATGCAGAGCCCAGCGCGGAACGAACGGAAAGTGAAGCAAATAGTAAAGGTGTAGATTCCGTGTCGTATGTGGACCATGACAAGGTGGTCGCTATGGGAATGCCGGCCACGTTGTTCTATGGATAGCGATGGCTTGAGAATGTTTTCTCACCGCTCATGTGTCCCTTTGTCAATTGAACCCTGTCCCACATCAACTTTAGCGCCCTGTGTGGGCATGATTCTGGGATCATTGGCCTGGCTCGACCTGATCCACAGAACAGCTGTGGCTCGTGTACGGGGCAACTGGTCACATGGTGGGAGCGTGCAGCCTTACAGCCGGTTACAGTCCGGCGTCGGGCAGGGCGTGTCATCGTCGCCCCGGCAGCGGCGGTCCCCCGCCACACAGTCCCCACGGCAGCCGCAGGCCGCCTCCCCCGCCACCTCCTTCGCCTCCGTCGTCACCCGCCACCCCAGCAGCTATCCAGCCTCCCGCGGCAGCCCTGCCGCCGCTCCAGCGTACCACGAGCAGGCCAGGCAGCTTGCACAGAGCCACCCCTGGGCTGGCGAGGACGTGCTGCAGGCATGCCCCGCCCCGACCACGTCTGTTCATGGATGCCCCGCGGTGCAGCATCATGCACGCTGAAACCTAACCCAAAGATTTTTCGGAAAAATGCTGCATGACCTAGTATGTGCCGCCTCTGGCGCACCTCTGCGTGGCACATGCGGAAGAGCGCGAAGGTGCCGGAAGGGCAGGCCTGCCTAGGCGCAGCCGAGGCGCCTTCTCGCCTGCCAATCAAGCCAAGCCCGGGCAAACATCCTCATATAGGCGCCATGCACCCGAGCTTGTACAAGCACTGCACTGTAGCTGCCGCTCTGGCGCTCCTCTGCATGCATGGCGCCATATCTTTGCCAGTCCTGAGTCCCATGTCATGCACAACGGACACATGCAGCCGCCAGGAGCTGTACACGCCCCTTCTGCCTAGCAAGCTTGGTAGTCTATGGCGTGGAGATGTGCAGCCTGTGTATACACGTGCAGAACGTTCTGGCTGCCAGTGAGGGCAACATGGCGGTGGCAGGCACATGGCTGGCGGACATGGCGCCGTTCATCCATGGCGACCTGGACGCGGCACGTGTCACAATGTATGCTGACGAGGCCGCCCCACCCCCAGGCGCAGGTGGCGCGCAGGCGGAGGCCGCCCCCACTGCAGGCGGCAGCGCCGCTGAAGATGTGTACTGGGAGCATCGGGCTGACGCGGTGAGGCTTACCCGCGAGTGGCGCCGCCTCTTCCGCAGGTGAGCCCGCAGGCCGGGAGTTGCACGTGAGCATCGCGGCGGTCACTTGTCTGCTGTTTCCACCTGCGCGGCCAGGCTCAGTGCTGGTGGTCCGGTTGCACTGAAAGGTGCTGAGCTGGCTTCGGCTGTCGCAAGCAGGCCACTTCATGATCGAGGCACAGCTCCAACAGGGTTATCTGCTGCAGGTCGGTGGCCACATCCCGAGCCGGGGACGACTCGGCAGGCCGCTTCCTCATGGCGCAGGCGCATGCAGCCCGCACGCAGGCGCTCACGGCGCATAAGGCGGCGGCTGCCAAGATTGAGGCCGCCATGAATCACGGCCTCCGGCGCAGCATCTGGGAGCTGGACCTGCACGGCCTGCACTCCTCCGAGGTGCCCGCCCCCCCCCCCCCCCCCCCCCCCCCACGCCGCGCACTGCCTGCCCTACACCCCTGTGCTTGGCTTCACTTGACCCCGGCGCACGGCGCATGCGACCGGCGCCGCCGAGGGTTTTCTGTCCGTGTTCACAACTCGTTCGTGCATTGCCATCAGGTCCAGTGGCCTTCGACGTCTGAGCCCGGTCCCTGCGCCGCTGATAGCCCGTCGCGGCTTCGAGCCTGCCTTGCTGGCCGCATCACCGCGGTGCATCTGAAGCATGCCAGGTCTGGTGGTCTGGGTTATGCAGATCGAGAATACAACGCACTGAGCTCTGGCGGTCTTCCATGCGATGGCCTCTTCTTGCACGTGTATTCACCCGCACGCCGGCATGCAGGCTGTGGCGGCACTGCAACGGCGGCTCGAGCTGGTGCTGAGCCTGCCGCCGCAGCAGCGGCGGGGCGCCAAGGTGCGTGTCATCACGGGCCGGGGCCTGCACAGCAGCGCCGGGGAGGCCACTGTGCCGCGTGCTGTGGCCGCCTTCCTCGAGCAGCACGGCCGCCGCTACGGCGTCAGGGTGACCCCTGCTGTCGGCGCCTTCCACGTCGCGCTTCCCGGCCGCTGACCGCCGCTGCCGCCCCAGTGCTCCTTGGCACTCTGGCTATCATTGATGCTGATCAGCAATGCTTCCACAGCATGGCACGGGCTGCTGCGGCGATGGCGCCCACCGCCATGGGCGCCTCTGCGGCGTCCCACGGCTGCATGGTGTGCTTGCTGACCCACATGTGATGCAGTTACAATTGCACTGCCGTCCCCATGCCGGTGATCCTGGATGACTGCCCGCTCCGGGCTGCTCACATCCGGGTTCTGCTGCTGCGGCGTGCGTGCAGTGGTGCCAGGGTCACAGTACAGGTGCATGCTCCAGAGTCACACGATGCGGGAAGCTGCATCACGCTGCTCGCCCCCCGAGTGTTGCTAGTCTCTGCAGAAGGGTGGCTGTGGCACGTGCTCCTCGCGACACATGCATGCGGTGCCACCAGGCTTTTTCACATTCATGCACCTAACACAGAAGCATCCTTGCTAACTGGAAGCATGGTTGCAGGCACCGATGACAGGCGGCCGCAGCGGGGCGGAGCTGTGTCAGCCTGCGGGTGAGTGCCCGCACCGGGCGGTGATCGATGCCAACACAACGTCCCGTGTCCCCCCTCCCATCGGCGGGGCGTCCGCCGCGCAGTGCCGCGCCGCCTCCTTGTCGACACAGTCACGCATAAGCTGCATGAACTGTAATGCAACCTTGCGGAACGTACCTCCTGCAACGCTCGCATGCTGCTGCGAGCGCTGCCGCGCAGATGATGTGGGGCAGGGCAACACCGGGGCAAGCTTCACAGGCGCCCCACCAGGCAGCTTCGGAGCTGTCACTGCTGGGGGGGAGCCCCGCCCCGCAGCACTATTCATGCAGTGTGCTCCACACGGCCTTTGACATGGCAGGGAATTCCCGAGTGGCCTCCCCTCGGTGGCCTCCCGGTAGGCTTGGCCATGTTTTTCTGCCACGGCAGCCTCAAGCCACCTCCGAGTCAGCTGCCCGCAGGCGCAACGCGACAGCCGATGCATGTGTGAACACAGCGTAGGCAGACTGCTTTGTTGCGAGGGATCGAGCGTGCTCGTTTACGTGCATGATGGACAACCTGTCTGCCGCTAAACGTCGCCGAGCGCAGCGTGTCCTTGAGCTGGTTGCATGTGCTGCGGGCTTGAACGCAACATCGTTGTTAACGTCATGCATGTTGACCGTGTGGAGGGGAGAAGAGATCTTCTGGAGGAGGGGGGAGGTTGATGCGAAAGGTGCAGCCCAGCTGGGCCCAGGTTAGCCAGCGGCAGAGGCTGGTCCTTGTACGCATGCATGCATGCTGATTCAGTGAGCATCAGTAGGCCGGCCTAACACTCGGTACCGCTGGCATTGGGCTGCAGCAAGCTGCCACCTCGACTTCATGTGTATTTGCTGCTGGCACGGCAGCTTGATGTGCTGCAGACTCGCTGCGATCGTGCAACCTGGGTGGGTAGGCCCTGATCTTGCGCTCGCATTTCGAGTGAGTCAGTCTGCGTGTACAGCATGTGTGAGACAGGCATTTATGTGCGTGTGACATATGTTTTCATTCGGTTTTAGTGTGGCAGTGCCGCATCACAGAACGCAATGACCGAATGGCTGCCGTCGGTAACTTGGGACGATGTAGCTTGTGCTGCGGACGAAACGGCAGCCCCACCTGCACAACAGGTACGGACTTACTGAACAA
This sequence comes from Ulva prolifera, assembly GCA_023078555.1. Taxonomy (NCBI): domain Eukaryota; kingdom Viridiplantae; phylum Chlorophyta; class Ulvophyceae; order Ulvales; family Ulvaceae; genus Ulva; species Ulva prolifera. The sequence goes on along the minus strand of CM041198.1, from coordinate 11,745,584 downwards.
CATCTGTGTGGTTTTGTGGCTCAGCTAGCTCGTTGTGTCGGATCAGATAAGTGTGCAGGTTTCAAAAACGGTAGCGAAGAAGCGCGCCAGCAGAGCGCGCGCCATTGAGAAGCTCGCTGAAGACGTCATCTGTTTCCAAAGCCCGATCAGTGATTCAGTACGCCAGACTGATGAAGGACAACTGGCACATCAGGCTGACGATAGCTCGCCGGTTCCTCGCCAACCTGACGATGTCGCAAAGGAAGTTCGTCCTGCCAAGAAGGAATCCATACGTCCCAGGTCCTCAGACGACTTACAGGAATCGGAGGCAACCACTGATCTGTCTGCTGGTGCTGTGAAGGTATGAACTTAGAGCAGCGCGAACTTTGCCAATGGTACTGCCTTGGCAATGTCTGTTCCATGGAAGGTAACTTGTGAACCAGTGCTCACTGGCGCCAAAGCAATGCAGAGACACAAAACGGCACATAATACTGAAGCACAGCCAGGTCAAGCAGGCTCTCAACAGCACAAGAAGGGGCAGCAACCAGAGACAACTCTGAGCAAGATGAAGAGCCGCCTCCAGGGGGGCCGGTTCCGGATGCTCAACGAAAGGCTGTACACTTCTCAAGGCCAAGATGCGTTCTCACTGATGCAGGTGTGGTCCCCTTTGTTTCCACCTCGCGGTGATGCATGGACCCGTGCATTTCTCTGCTGGCTATGATCGCGGCACTTGTACACAGGAGAGCCCAGGGCTGTTCAAGGCCTACCACGAAGGCTTCCGCGTCCAAGCTCAAACATGGAAGTCAAACCCCGTTGATTTAGCGATAAAGTGGCTGCGGAAGAAATCCAAGGGCTGCACTGTTGCTGACTTTGGTTGCGGTGATGCCAGAATCGCGGAGACTCTGCACAACACTCATACCGTTCACTCTTTTGATCTCTACGCTCACAACAAATGGGTCACCGCCTGCAACATGGCGGAGGTTCCGTGTGAAAACGGTGTGTGAATTGTCTGCCCTCAGTGAATTTGTGCAAGCCTGGGCCATGAATGATGGCCTGTTTGAGTGATATGATCTCTTGAGTATCTTTAACATGCTGCGTGCTGCAGTTCGAGCTGCAATTACCCTGAATTTGCTTAGCACACTGCTTCAATAGCGTGACTCTATTTCTTGAGCGTCTCGCGAGAACCTTTGCCACCACTTGAGATCTGTTCATCACGACATGTGTGCATGTGTTCAGGGACGTGCGATGTGGTGATATTCTCTTTAGCATTGATGGGCACAGATTACCCAAAATTTCTTCAAGAGGCACAGCGGATCCTGAAGGCCAAGGGCTTTTTGTGGATTGCTGAAGTGCGGAGCAGGTTTGTAAAGCCAAACGCAAGCTCTGAAGACTTTTCCCCGTTTCTTGCGTGTCTAAATAAGCTAGGGTTCGATGTGGTGAAGCATGACTCTAAGAATCAGATGTTTGTGATATGGATTCTTCAGAAAGTGAGATTAGAATCAAACACAGATATCAATGCTTGGCCAGAGCTCACGCCCTGCATCTACAAACGCAGATGACACCGCAGGAGCTTTCTTTTACTGCTTCCTCGATCGCATCTTGTAAATGTTCCTGATGATGGTGGATACTCCCGAAAACACAAGAATGCATTTGAGATATAATGCCTGTGTCACTTGGCAGGATACGATTCGCTAGCTATGCCGTATAGACATATCCAGGGTGGCAGCTTCATCGCAGAGATGTTTAGGACAATTAGAGGTGAAGACGATCAGCAATATCGATTCAAAAGGTCTGAGCAGATCCCGAAAAAGAGGTGAGTTTCAACGCCGCGTCAGACGCAGTCTACCGGTGATATTTGAGTGCTTTGATGAGCGTATGAGGTACAATTGTGGAAATGGTATAGCTCCGAATGATCGCGGCCACGCAGTGCCGTTGTAGTACTGAGGCTGCCACAAAAGGTGTCCCCCCCCCCCCCCCCCCCCCCCCCCGCAAGATCCAAGCTCCAGCTGCAGCGACTGCATGATTGCATCTTGGAATGCTAACACTTGAGTGGGCGGTCGCGACGATCCTGAGACACGTTGTGAAGGGACAATCCAGTATGACACTGTACCGGTGTCAGCATCTGGTCTAACCAAGATAGCATTGCGAGTGCCACATACATGCAGTGATCATAGTTCGAAGATAGCACGCAAGAGTTTGACTGCAAGCACTGAAATCGTGCATTGTACCATGAACTGGCACGCCGATTCCAAGCCACGTGCACGCACATGCATGTGGGGATGATCCGTAATGCCTCCACCATGGCCCACGTTTCCCCGTCCAAAACGCATAGCACGTTAACGATAGATGTATTATCAGCTTCATGCCTGGTGTATGCGATCGTGTGCTTTAGCCAGCGCATTGCCTATTTTGAGCAACAGCAGCCTCAGTACCAGCACTCTGTCGCCAACTGCATACAGCACAAACTTCGATCGACACGGATAACAGTCTCACATCTTACAATGGAAAACAAGATGATTACGGGTACGATGATTCTGCCAGTCTGTTGCTCGAGTTGAAACATATAGTCGGCATTGTCTCGATCTGGTTCATGTGCGAAAGAGGTGCATTCCACCGATGCGCCATAGCACACTTTATAACACACATCTCGCTAGAAATGCTTTCTTCGGCCTTCAAAGACATGTTCAAGCTTCATGCTGCCAGCTGGCTCAAGCTCACGTGTTTTCCTTCTACCCAAAGAGCTCCAGCTATAGCTTGCAATACAATATGTATGAGTCACAGTATCTAAAAAAATGTGTAGATTGAAACGGACGGTGTGTGAGGTATCTGCAATGGTGGCACAAGCACCTGCAGCACGCCTGGAACCTAGGGCGACAGGTAGCGGCTCTGTACCATTGCATGCCAAAGCCAACCATTCTGAACAAAATATTCCTGTGCGTGTGATGTATAGACGCTCTGTTCTGTTTGTTCATTCTTGGTGAAGGTGCTGCAAAGCCTTGGCATGTATCCATCATATATGCCATCAACACTGCGATATCTGCATTGCGACACACACGCAGAGCCGGAGTGTGATATTTGATAAGAGACGATGTGCTTGGGTTGCGCATCTCCGTCCTGAAACATCGGTACGCCTGGACCCAGCTGGGGCACACATGAGCAGCATGCGCGGCGTGTGATGTCAAGTGCCCGCCGAGGACCGATCACACACGAAGTGCAGCCACAAGGAAAATCCATCGCTGATCGCTAGTCGCTAAACGATGGCATTTAAAGCATTGATCCTAGACACGGTAGATGTGGTACGTCTCGCGAGACGAACGCGTGGAGAATAGGCTATCGTTGTGTACATGGCATCTACAGTGCATCCCTTTAGATGTGAACATGCGCAGCACAGCTGATGTTTGGAATTGTGTCATCGACACTGTTTATTTTACGCACGGCGCAAGTGTATGGGCTGTTCCCTAGACTTGCCCAACACCATCGGATTAGCCACCTCGCGCCACAACAAGCATCTGGTCTCACCCTGCGCCGGAACTGCAAGGATGCATTTGTGCTGGCGTACTCTTGATTCACATCGATCGAGGCTTGATTTATCGGTCTGACAATCGGAAGTGCCTGCAGTGCCAGGAAAGCGAGTTCGGAAACCACCGCAAGCTTTGCTACATTACGAAGATATACCGGTGAGCGTCGCTAAACACTTCGAGTCTCTGAAGACAGACTCAGGACATTCGGCGCAAACCCACAACGCGTCGAACAAAGAGCGGTCACCTGCAGCTTGTTTCCACGAGAACGAGCTCGTCTCCCCAGCGCATCTCAGCCAGGGGGCAGGGGGGGGCGCATGTGAGCACGCGACAACAGCTACAACTGAGATTTGCGTTGTGCACGTGGATATTTCAGTCACTCTCCCTGCACCTGGGGCTTGGAGGTTTAGAGAGGGGGGTGCTGTGGATGCAGCAGAGCCGGATACAGCAAAGGCGCGGCCAATCCAGCGTTGCCAACCACCCTGCGCCTCTGGTGTGGCCCCCAGCGGATTCTGTACCGGCCTCCAGCTCACCACAGCCATCCGTGTCATCGGCGCCCAGCCAGCAGTGACTGCCATGCCAATCGGCAAGGCCTTTACTCAGCTAACAAAGCACGCCCAGCCACCAATTGCACCCGGCAAAAGGGCTGTCAGCTCAGTCGCTGATGAGAGCTTCATCTATAGTGTGGATGATACGTCAGGCACGTGGGACAGATCTAGTGCCCCTGCCAGCAGATTAGCCAGTGCAAGCGCACCAGGTACACCAACCACCAAAACCCGGGGACGGGCCATCGATGGTAGTGGTTTTGGCGTGTCTGCGGAGGTGAATGGGCTGGCATGTAGCCGCAATGCGGCAAAGGTGGGCGTAGCCAAGATTTCAAAGCGCGCAAGGCAGCGAGCGCCGCCCATAGCCCCCCCGTTCGCACCCAGCGCTTCGCTGCGTGCATCGGCGCAGCGACAGAAGAAATGCCCTCGTCGTGCGGAGTAGTTCCCAGAAGTCTGCGCCGGAGCTTTCGTGGCTGGAAGAGTCCATGCACAGCCACGTGGGCACCAGCTTTGCTTTTGAGGGGGGGGAGGGGGGGCGCCACCAGCGTGCACCACAGATGACCTGGAGAGCCATGATGGCGACAGTGGACAGCAAGTGCAACCGTCCGTGTTTGGCGCCCTTCTTGTTTCAGACGCGTGAGGGCCTGCCACAGTGCAGCCAGCTGACTTGTCTGCCGGGAAGCTTGTGTGAAGACTTGAACGGACAAAAGAATGGTAGCAGTGACCTGCCCAGTGCTGCAGTGCTTTCCAGCGTGCGGTCTGGGGCAGAGCCAGTACGTGAAAAGACATGTGTGACAAATAATTCACCGCCACTTAGGAGAAAAGGCAGCAAGAGGGAGCCGCGCATGTTTCAATGGCTGCATCAGGAGGGCAGTACATGGCATGATTATAGATGTACAGTATGTGGCCAGCCTGTCCGGACGGCAACACCTCGGCCTTGTGGTGCAAGGACCGCAGGCTGCTCTGCCCGTAGGCTCTCCCGCACCAGTCCATCCAGCACCGCAGATACTCCCTGAGCTGCCTTGCATGTTCCAGTCAGGGAGAGTCTACATGAGGTTCGCCCCTGTGTGGGCCGCATGTGTCAGGCTTGGTGAGATGGAGTAACATTGGGTACCTCAAAGCATATCCATACAGTCCCATGAACGTGACCAAGTGTTCAGAGCAGGGACGAGATGCACATCCGAGCAGTCAGCAGGGGCTTGTATGTAAGGTCTTTTTGCATCCTCTTGGCAATGTTTAGCCACGCCCATATGTCTTGCGATGCAATCTGTCCAAGCTACTTGATGGTATTTCCTACTGAAGCGTAATTCAGAAGGTTCCCGTTTGCCATGTAGTTTGTTGCTATGGCGAAAGGGTGGCGTCTTTGGCTCGAACCTGGCACGTGAGCATCGTGTAGGCCGGCATCAGAATACCGCATTGTGAAAAGTGTGGCAGCACCCCAAGTAGCAAAATGGAGCAGTTTCCTGTTTGCAGCATGCATAGACAAGCGGTGGTGTCTCTGCGCATAAAGGTTGATTTAGTTGGATCCACATGATAAGCTCGCCTTCTTGTGGCGTTCGAGTAGAAATCCGACACGTCACAACAATGATCTGACATATGATAAATGATGCATGACGCGGTCATCACTAGTGTGCACTTACACTCGCGCCCGGAGCAGCATGACACCCTTCATGTGCTGCAGAATATTGAAATATATCGACCTATACAGCCTAGCTCATCCCGACAGTAGCCCAGCGGTGTTCATGGACATCATCAATAGCTCTAAATCAATCATGAGCAGCGCTGCTGCGCATCCGCTTCCAGTGGTGCTTGCTGCACTGCGTTTTCAACAGACCAAGCAGGCAAGGCACTGCCTTTGACAAGCAGCACCAAGCACATCCATATTACATGCTTCACAACTGAGGTTCGCAAGAGCTGTCCATCAATGTTATACGTCAAGAATCTAGTCTCTTCACATCTGCATATCTGCGGCTTGCATCAGGTGATGCAAGCTCCAGGCACGGAGGCTGTGGGTGGGCAGTAGCTGTTTCTTCGGCTGCCAGTCTCAGCCAGCAGTAACGGCATTCCATGAAGCTTGGCCTCAGCTTTTGACAGCTTTGGCCGTGGCATGGCCAAGCAATCGCTCAGCTTATGACAGCTTTGGGAGCGGCATATTCGCTTGAGCTTTAAAACAAACGGTTGAAAGGTGGCGGTTGAGGAAACTGATTTGCCATGCCCAGTGCTGTCTGGACCGATGGAGGCCAGTGCTTGCAGCTGTGCGGCCACAGCTTAAACGAGCCCATGGTACCACTCCTATCTCGGGAACAAAAAAATGAAGAGATGAATTAGAAATCATCTTGGTGACCGTTTCGCTTCGCCAGTGCGTGGTTCTCCACGATGACTTCCAACTACAGTCGGATAGATTTGTACTGCTGGGACAAGACTGCCCCAGGCTCCACTTTGGACGCACAATGCTTTGACATGATTTTCAGCCTGGGCGGGAAATGAGAGCTTTTGGCCTAGTTGTAAAGATGATCTTGGAGGTGACCCGGCCTTGTGTTCGAAAAGAAATTTCTCCGTCCGCCTGAGACTGTTTATACATCACCAGCAACGGTTTTTTCATCGTGACTCTGGTCCCCTCAAGCCGATGATATCCGACTTGTAGCTCGACGGCGTCCTTCTTGAACGCGTGAGGAGACAGTGTGCCAACTACGAAACCCTTTGTAGCACCTGACTCGTGTTGAATCTCTCCTTGAAACTCGATCATACAAAACTCTCTTATGTCTGATGTCCCTTCCACTGGGATCAGCATGCTTGGCCTAGGGCGTCCCGGCAGACTGCAACGCGGAGTAAACCTGAATTCTAGTCTCTCACACGAACACGCTTTTGCATCGCAGATCGTGCAGGGGATATTCTCCAACAATGCAGTTGCGACTCGCAATCCCTTGATGACGGCAAGGGAATGTTGCATGCAGATTCGCTGCCACAGCTGTGCAATCTTGAAAACTAGGTGTACCTCGTTCTCTGGGCGATCCCATCACTTATAGCCACGAAGTCGGGTGGTGATATTATGACGTTGCAGCGAAGACAAGAACATTCTGTGTACATGTACTCCCCAGAAATTTAACTTTAGGTTTTATGTTCTCTTGCGCCACTGCCAGTCTCCACATTTGTGTTATGCAACCAAATTGGTGTGCTGCATACCCCGACCAATCTAGCTCAGCGCCTGCTTGAACCACTGGTTTGCAGCGTATAAATTCCACTTTAACGTACACCGAAGATTCCACAAGCAGACAGTCTCAATAGGTATCACGCCACAGGCACGATATGCCTTAGAGAAGACTTTGAAGCATCAAGGCGCGACCGTCACAAGGAGATGCCTGCCAGCAAGCTGTGCTTGCACTCTCTGTGGTCACCGATACACTCCCTGCGACACCACCATCATGAGGCCTCGGCCTGCCCTTACCAAGCTGTAGCTGGATGTTGGCCTGGACTGCTGCTCCTGGCCATGTCTGTGACTGACCCTGAGGCTGGCGAATGTGGCCTTGCCCTTCGATATGCTACGATGGTCAGGTGAGTGTTTTGGTCGACGAACGTTAACTCTTTCAAGTCGAGCTGCCGTCTACTCAAGCAACCCCGGGGGCCCTACCTCAGCTTTGCTCTGTGCACCCTCGCTAGCCTGATCGGCGGCACCTCAGTTGCAGGAACCCCCGCACTGCCCCTGTTGCATGTCATCCAAACCTTTATCAGCAACATCGCGTGAGAACGCGTGACCACAATGTGCTCGGTGGCATGCAGAAAAACTGGCATACAGCACCGTGTCAATGCTAGTCGTAGCGTGATCAGTATTCAACAAATGCAAATGAGATAGATACGATCTTTGCGCGAGGATAGGCTGGCAACGCGTTGCCATTGCTCCGAGCTGTAAATGTGCACGGCACTGAGCTCCCCAAGTCAAAGTTCGATTGCACGGCTGGCTTTAGATTCACCGACAGGATGGCTCATGCCCACTTTGACCAATATGGACATCCAATGTTGATGCTTGAATCGTGTTCGTGATGGCGGTTATGATGTTCTGCTCGAACACGCCGAAAAAAATAAATCGACCAGCCTCGCAACATGAACGGCTGCACTGGAAGCCACCGGAAACCAGCCGTGCGAATGCTCACCCCAGCCTTGCCACCTTGTGCAGCAAAGCGGAAGTCAGCAGCTCTCTGCCAGATCTACCTCAGAGTAGGAGCAGTGCAGCGTCTCCACTTGCAGACTGGCCAGCGGTCGATCTCGGGCAGGTGCTGACCACATCTTGCGCACGACCAAGTCTGGCTTGCGCTTGGCGTGTTCCCACAAGCACGGCATCGCTCTGAGTGGCCATGAACAATTCTGCAGACTCACGCCTTGTCATCGCAGCTGGCGTTATGACAGGCGCTGCGGTTGCGACTGCTGTGTACGCCGGAGTGAAGCGGTATCGCAGCTCCTTGAGCTCTCGGTCCACAACATCGTCTGCCGGGGGTGGCGTGCTGGCATACGAAACGTCCAAAGCGGTTGACGAGTACCTCCAAATGCACTTTGCTACGACAGACGAAATTTTCCCTTACCCCCAGGCTCCCCGGGTATGAAGACGTTTCCGCGTTTGTCAGTGTTTCAGGGCCGTATGCGATGCACAGCGTCTACGGCTGCGCAGCCTATGCGGAATGTTGCATTCATCATTTGAAATTATCTGTCGTGCATGTTGACCGGATCGAGCAATTCTTTCTTATCAGAGTGCACATGCAGGACGCGGTCAATTTTCCAGAGCGCTGCGCGCTGCTGGTGGAGAGGCACTGCTCTGCCTTGCAAGACTTCACCGGTGAACGCCCCCCTGCTATAGCCTTAGATATCGGATGTGCTGTGGGAGGTTCAACGTTTCACCTGGCCAAGGCAGGCTTTGGGAACGTTTTGGGCATGGACTACTCCAGTGCGTTTATCAGCGCAGCCAATCGGCTCAAGTCCGATGGCTCTGCAACATACCGCACGGTCATCGAGGGAGACATAACGGTATGACCGCACTCCCTAGCCTTGTCGAGGTTTGTGACATCCACACAGCCTCACCTGGCTGACTTGTGTGGTGTGGCAGCTGACACTGTGCCTGTGCTTGCTGCAAGCCATGGCGCAACCCCCACGTCAGCTGCTCAGCCGTGAGTACACATTACGTAGGACAGTGCTCATGCCTGCATCTGTCCATGGCACTGTCCGCACCATGTCTGCACTGACATGTAGACGCATCATGTCACCCACTCTGCCAACAAGCATCCCAGCGCTGACAATGCTCTGCGCCGCTCAGCCATGCGGAGCGTGCGCGTCCACAAAGGCATCACCCGTACGGCCTGGCATGTGTGTCAGCTGGCCACATGTGTTGCTCTCCTGCCATGCGCTGTGACCAACAGCAGGCTTCACTGCAGGAGGTGCGGAAGGCGAACGTGCCGGCGGACGTGGACCGCACGAAGGCCACGTTCCGAGTAGGGGATGCTTGCAACCTGCCGCAGAACCTCGCGCCGGCGGATGCCATCCTCGCGGCAAACCTGCTCTGCCGCCTACCGGAGCCGCGCCGCTTCCTGGACCGCCTGCCAGACCTCGTCAAGCGCGGCGGGGTCGTCGTCTTCACCACACCCTTCTCATGGCTGGAGGCATGGACGCGCAAGAGCAGGTGGCTCGGCGGGTGTGCACACCACATTGCTGCGCTGGCCACCCCTGTTGTCAGTCTGTGCATGCAGCGCTCCCCGGGACCTGCCAGAATCTACGCATGTATGTATGCATGCATGAGGCAACAGGCATGTTGGTGTACATGCAGGCCTCCCTGGCACCTCGAACAGTCCATGCATGTGTGTACGTGTGCATGAGTCAACAGCCAAATCTACATGGACCCGAACGGCCGTCGGGTCACAGGGCGGATGCAGGGGCGCGAGGCGGGGCGGCGGTGTGCAGGTACATGCATGAGGGGCGGCCGGTGAGCAGCTTTGCGGTGCTGCGCAAGGTGATGGAGGGAAACGGCTTCCAGCTCAAGGCGCAGGAGGACATGCCCTTTGTCATCAGGGAGCACGCCCGCAAGTTCCAGTGGGGCTGCGCCCACGGCTCGGTATGGGTCAAGACCTAGCGCTCTAGTTCTCTGCTGTGTGGTGAGCTGGGCGCATGGTCAACTTGCTGCCGCGCGGCTTCAAACACACTGAGACGGAAGTAGACACCGTCGGGATGCACGGCACGTCGAAGCAGAGCCACACGATGTGTGCAAGGATAACAATCGATACAAGTCGACACTAGCGGCCGCCGGACACCCTGGTGGTGGCACATGCGGTCTGAAGCGTGTGTCATGTTATTCGCACAGAAAAAAACCCAAAACACCATTAGGACGGTGTAAACAGCGTCTCCCAGTGGACGGCAAAGGCATATCATGTGTTCACATTCTCAGGCAATTGAGGAGTCTATTGACCAGGTGCAGCGACAGGTACGTTCATTTAAAGACAGCCCTCCCGGGCCGCTAGGCGGCACACACAACGCAGCCGAGCGGAGACTCGAACACACAGGCCGTTCCTAGCTCACCGGAGGTCGACGGTCTTAAACTTTGCAGTCTCGTCGAGGAAAACATGGCCACACAGCTCAAAGATCTCCTGCCCGGTGTCGGGCGGGGGGTGCGCGTGGAAGCCCCGCTGCTCGCACCCCTGAATCAGCTTGAGCCCGCCCGGCGTCGTCAACCGGAAGATGTTGCACTTGCAGCGCGGGTCCGTCGGGGCCATCACGATCGCCATCGCCTCCGCCGACCCCGTCTGCACCTCACCCGCACGCCCTCAGCACCCTCGCAGTCCCGACAACGCACAACGCCGAGGGCTGCTTGTGCTCAGACGAATGCCGGCATCCCGTTGTAGCATGGCCGCGCCCGGCGCAGGGAAGCGTGGGGTGAAACAGTGACACATGCACATAGGTAAGCCACATTGCATGGCAGAACACCACAGTATCAGGGAATAGGGTCCGACGAGCCCCAGCCCAATCCCATACATGCGGGAGCTGCACACGCGCGGGCTACAGACACACAGAGCACCTCACCAAGGCCGCGTGCTGGCCCTGCTGCAGCGGAGTGCCGAGGCGGCGCACCTGGTAGCCACACTGCGTGTGGACGTCGATGGAGGAGAGGAAGCACGACTGCGTCGGGTGGGTGTGGATCCAGCCGAGGATGACGAGCACGGACTCGTTGGCCTCGTCGAAGAAGTGCTCCACGAGGTCCTCCTCATTCAGCATCTCGACGTTGTTCGGCTCGCCCTTCTGCTTCGGGATGAAGAGCCGCGTGATGCAGAACGAGTTCTCGCGTGCCGAAAATGTGCCGGCGAGCAGCCCCGCACTCTCGATGCCGCGCCGCGTGTTGGACTGCAGAATGGACGGCACTCAGACCGGAAGTGCCCTGCCGCAGCATGAGTCTGTACACAGCATGGTGGCACGTGGAGCTCCATGTGTGCGCACGGGCCCGGCAGCTCCGCCAGCGCGGGACACTTGGCCGCCAGTAACGCCGGGATTGCCGCAGTGTCGCCGGCGCGCGACCTCCGACCCGGGCCTGGGCAAAGCAGGCGCCCCGCTGTTGAGACCGACCGTGTGTCAGGGAGGCTGCGCCATGCTCAGTTAGCTGGCGTCCGTCACTTCAGCATGCTGTTCTGGAGAGGCGCACCTGTGCAATGGCCATGAACTCGTCCATGACGCCTGGGTGGAGGTACACTGTCCGGACCTCATCAGACACGAGCGCCCCGCCTGGGTCGCTGCTGGGGGTGTCCGGGGGTGGGGGCGCAGACGGCTGCTGTGCATGGTGCGCGGCGTGCGCGGCGTGCGCGTGGTCGTGCGCGTGGTCGCATGTCGCGCCTGCCTCGGGCACAACGACCTCTGTCACAGCCTGCTGCTTCACCTCCAGCTCCTGCAGCCACCCGCAAGTAGTTACACGCACCGCCGGCAGTCTGACAGCGCAGTGGCGCCGCCCTGTGCCAGCGCCAGCGCTTGAGATCGCCATGCCGTGCCCGGAACACGGAGCTGGCCAGTGCAGCTGCGCCCATGGCCGGAAGCAGGCGACGAGACTGTGCGCATGCCGCGGGGGGGCGCAAGGGGAGAGCCTGTGCCTGTCAGCTTAGCACACTACAGAGGCAGGTGGCCAGAAGCGCGCGGACCTGGGGTGGGAGGGGAATGTTGAGCGGCGGCCTGGGCTCGACCTGCACCGGCGCCGGCGCAGGCGCTGCGATGGATGGGTACTGTGGCCGCGCCGCGGCAGGCCGCTGCTGGGGAGCCGGCGCTACGGGAAGCAGCGCGTGCCTGGAGTGGCTGTTCGATCTGTGCTGTATTGACAAGGTCGCCAGCCAGTCTGGTAGCGCTCCCGCACCGCCTGCAGCGCTGTCGAGATGCTTTGGCGCCACATAGGCGTGGATGGTGTGAGCAAACGCACACAAAGCTACTGGACTGCGAGAGAGCAGTCTACACGAGTAAGTTGTGGGACGCACCAGCTACCGTGGCAGGAGGTAGGCTGACCGTGGGGGGCGGGGCAGCAGAGCTGGAGAACGCCACCGAGGCGGAGAAGGGGTCAGCAGGGTCGACAGTGACCGGCGGAGGCTGATGCGACCTTCGATCAATCGTACTATCTACAGTGGGATTCCTGACGAAGTAGTTGGCGGGGACGTGCTGCTGTCCAACTGAAGCTGCAGGCTGGTACTGCTGCCAGTTGACAGAGGGCATATTGCCCGTGTCAACCTTCACAGCATGCGCCCGCACCGGAGCGTGTACAGCCTGCGCCATCTTCCCCGCTTTGATCTTTTCCAGCCTCGGCATGACGGTCTTGCGGAGATAGTCCTGAGCGGATTTGTACTGTTTCTGGTATCTGGGCAGCTGGAAGTCCTTGTGTTTTGGAATGGTGTCTATGATAAGGGACGCTGCCTTGAAGAGAGTTGTGTACTCGCGTCCAAAATCTCCCACGTTCTTATACTCCGTGGCCTGCAAAGAAAGGCGGACTGTTTTGCCCTAATCTGGCCCCACCTCGAGACATGTCAGTAGCAGGTAGGTGCATGTATTCGCTGCGCATCCGCCGTTTGAGGTCACGATCGGCAAAGGACAACACATCAGCATGCCGGCAGTGGTGTACACTGGCCTCAACTGCGACCAGCGATCGGTTCTTCGCCACGAAATCTGTGAACGAGCCAAGTGTGTCTACATCCACCATCCACTCGATGCACACCTGATACAGATGATTTCTAACAGCATTGAAATAGTGACTGAGCAATATTGCATTGTTTGCGCGAAGTTTTACGGGCTCCATGGGCCCCTACACTTCACTGCAGGCCAGCGAAGTCATGCGTTGTGTTCATCACCAGGCCCGATCGTATGCGGCAGCTCTGCGTGCCCAACCGCAGGGCATGAATTATTGACGCAGATTGAATTGCTGTGGACGAGGACGGATCGGCTGTGGCCATCCTCCACCGAGCTGGCACGCTGGTGGAGCAAGCATAATCCTCTTATCTCGCCAGCACCACGGAGGGTCATGCCAGCGCAGCGCCGGGTGATGCCGTCAGCCCCATCTCATTACTGTTTTCCCCCTCCATCTTTCAAGTGATTTCCCTGCGTGCCAGCTACCCGCAGCCACTGCCAAACCCCCTGATGTTCCCGTAGTCCCTGTCAGGACTTCCCTGTCATTCATATTTATAACTCCATTTTGAATTCAAGTCATGAATCAACACGAAGCCACGGAGCCTGCACTGTGTGCACGTCCTACACCGTGGCGGCACTCACGCTGCCACGCTGGGGCATCAGCAGCAGGGTCAGGAGACAGCTCGCGCAGGTGTGGCTGGGGTGCGGCTGCAGTGCGGTGCTGCCGAGTGTTTGCTTGTCTGTACTCACAACGGACAGAGGCCGGCCGCGCCACCGATTCTCGGAGTCCATTCTCAAGCCTATTCACTCATTCATGGCGCTAGGCTGGGCACGAGCTCGCACCACAGCCCTCCGAGAGTGTATATATGTATGTAGTTACAAAGGACAGAGGCCAGGCATGAAGCCGGTTCTCGGAATCCACTCGCAAACCCACTCATTCATGGCACTAGGCCGGGCACGAGCGCGTACCACAGCCGTGCCGGTAATTCCAGCCAAAGATTGAAGCCCCGCACGGAGCAAACAAGCATTCCATGTGCACAACGCCACACTCCAATGTGGGTCCAATGTGGGTCCAATGGGTTGAGGACGGATTAAAAGCTACCCCCTCCGTTTCAGGAGGTCGTGGGTTCGATTCAGCGTGCGCTTTGGGGAATCGAAACGGCCGTACGTGACCACCTCGCTTAGCACAGGAGGAGGCCCTGTGAGTTGCGTACGGTCGTCTGAGGGGGGTTTCCAGGTGGTTTACCCCTTCGGCATATGTGGTCCCGTTAATTCGGAGTTGTCAATGTCCAATAGGATACGGCTCAGTAAATTCAGATTTACTTTACTTTACACTCAACCGGCGCAAAGCATTCGTATGCATGTGTACATGTATGAGTGTGACCCCCGGCCGCTCCAGAGCGCCTGGGCAGCTGGCCTGTGCCCTGCAGCGTGCAGCCGCGGTGTGTCGAGTGATGGTCCGCTGACCCGATCTCCACATCTCTGCATTTTACACAGCGGTCACAATCTGAGTGCGCAGATCGAACTCATCGTACCAGAGCGGTGGCAGGCACTCTGTGGAATTCCACTCTTCACCAAGATGCAGCCCCAGCGTCTGTGTCACGGGCGCATGCATGTTTGCCGTAGCACTGTATGCTGGAATCGGGTGTGCAGCCCAAAACGTTTGGCGGACGCATGGGCAGGGGACTCAGCAGGGCCGCCGCGTGCTGGCCACGGGCCTTGCACCCGGCCGCGCCAGCTCGAAAATCACACGCAGCAGTGATGCATCTGCCCGTGATGCATACGTGCGCCCTGAACGCTCCGGAGAGTGCTTCCCATGCATGCGGGCACAGTGCAGAAGCAGCACGGCCGCCACGAACAGCTATACAGCATGGCGGAGTGCATGCATGTCACAAGGGTAGGGCAGCGAGGCGGGCGGAGCGAATGCGTGTGCCCCTGGCGTGTAGGGGACTCCTTACAGCAGGCGAGCCCCACGGCATGCCCTGCACAGCACTGAAGCTGGCATGCGCTGTGGCCATGCTGTGCTCACAGGCCGGTCCAGAGCATGCGGTGGCCACGACGCAGTGCCGGAGGGACGCCTGCCTGGCATGCATGATGCAGCAGCGTGCTCGTGGGGGCGGCGAGGCCGGTGCTGCAGGATGTGGAACTCGTTGACCCGGATCCAGCGGTCCGCCCGCACAGGGAGGCCGTCATCGCGTGACCCCGAACTTGATGCACATGCATCAGCAGACACGGCGGGGGGCGACAGCCCGCCGCGTTGACTTCCGGGTGAGTGCCATGTGCTAGCTGCACCAGAGCTGTCCTAGCAGCGATGTGCCAGCGTGGCTCAGCAGCAAGCTGGCCACAGCGGCGGGCGTGCGTTGCAATGATGTTGCACACACGCCGCTGCTGGGGCCGCCGGCGGGCTCGGCATGCGCAGGGTGCCAGCGGCGGTGCCCTCGCGGCCTCACATGAATGCCCACATGTACAAACTGAAAATGCATGCACGGACATTTGGGCTGTGCAAGCCAATATTCTATCCTGCTAGCTGAGTGCTGCGTCACACACGCATGCATGTATGTGCGCCCTTCGGTTGCTGTGCTCGTAGGGGTGCAGACGGGGGCTGACGGTGCGTCTGCAGAGGTGCGGCTGCATGCATTTGTGTTACTCTGAATACTTCTGGCCGATGGTGCACGTTGGCCTGGTGTGGCTTGCTTGACTCACGAAACCATCTGCTGAGGACCTTTAAAGAGGCCGGACCTAGTCAAACCGGCCTGTGAGCGTCATGTAAACAGCATGCAACGTTGCATGCTGTACACCGTCGTTTCTACCTTGGACGGAGAACGTTTGATGTGCAAAGGGCTCATGCATGCTCCTGTGCTGTGCGCACGGGTCCCGCCTGGGACTGCCAGTGTCCACATGTCTGTCACTCCAGCGTCACCATCTTCTCTACCTCCTCTGCAAGCACAGGCACCCTCCGCCACCTCGCATCCCAGCTATTCTTGGCGCGGCACGTCTTCTTCCACGCTGTCGCAGACTCCTCTCCACACAACCTGCTGGCACTATGGAAGCTTGCACTGCGCCTCCATCCAAACAACACGGACACCCAGCTGTCCGAGCTCCCCCCAGACACCTCATCAAGCTCCACACCATCCAGCCCACCCCTCCCGCAGGTCTGCTCGCGAAGGATCGCATCCCACAACAGATGTACGCAACAGGCACGCGCCGCCTGCGAGCGCACACGCGCCAGACATTCGGGTATGACCTCACCGCTATCAACCTGCAGCTCCCACTGTCCTCCTTCGTCCCACACCGCTTGCTCCGCCGCCTCATCCTCCGTGCGATGCGAGCCGACGACGTGCCCTGAGCATTCGCACGACACCTGGCCAGCGCAGCCCGGATCCGCTACGGACGAGCAGCCCCACTGCAACTGACCGCCAGACGCACCCGCGAGCACCTGGTTGACATGCACGCGCCCCCGGTCTGCTCGTGCATGCAGATCAACCTCCCTCGCGGCCCGCACGGGCATGTCGCTTTCCGTACGTCCGGCCGCAGCAATCCAGCCCCATCCTTTGCCCACTCGGCGAAGACCCGCCCGGAAATCAGCGTCGCCACAGCTACCCGCCGACTCCTTGCAGCACTAGGCACAACCATGCTTGCCCTCAGCATACGCTTCGCCTGGCCAGCCGGCCACGCTGCATGCTTCATCCCAGCCCGCCGCGAGGTCCAGCGATACCAGCCGCAGCCCCAACCAGACTGCCTCATGCTCGCCGCCCTCCACGCAGACACGGCACGCCTCAACCAGATGCAGCTTGTCCCTGTCCCACTCGATCGCAATAGCAAAGCCCTCTGGCTCGAGTGCCCGGCACAACATGCGGATCGCATACGGTGCCTCTTCCTCGCAGACCCCCAGCACTACCGCCACGACCCCCGCACACCCACCTCCACGCTCACAGCGCTGAAGACTGCCTTCACAGCAGCCGGGCTGCAGCATGTCGCTCCATGTGAAACAGGCGCCCTCCCTGCCCCCTACGCTCTGCCGAAGAACAACGCCGCCGTCTACGCCCCGTATCCCGCTGGCATGATCTGCGAGGAGACCGCTGAAGGCCACATCATTGACATCCTGGAGCACCGGATCATCCTCGACGCCACCGACATCCACCTGCTCTTCCGCCCGAAGAATTTCACCTCCCACCTACAGCACCTCCCGCCTCCACGAGTCACCTTCTTTCCCTCTGTGGTCCGCACCGACCGTGTCTATTTGCGGGCATGGGTGACGGGCATGTGTGCGCGACGCCGCAACAACACCTCCGGCACCCTGGACGGTCTTCTCCACGCTGCCGGCTTCCTCGCCATCTGGCTCGACGCGTCGCATCTCGGCTTTTTTGGTTGCGCACACGCGCAGAGCATTACTGGCCTTTTACCCTGGCATCCTGGAGGATGACTTCTGCGCGGGCAGGGATCTGTTTCTGCGCCTCTTGGCAGATGTGTGATGTGGTGGTTGTGTTTCCCTCATGCAGCCAGCTGTTTTGTAGTCTGCTGTGATTGTCACTGATATTTTTTTTTGTGTTTGGCTGTCCTCCTGCCACGAACATTGCCATCTAGGATTTCTTTCTTTTCCTGCGTTTTTTGGGCAGTTGGCCTTTTTTTGCCGTGCGCCTGCTTCCGCACGAGCTGGAGGAGCTGCGGAGGTGCATTTGCGTCCCTCTGCATGCATTGCCCGCATTTGTGGGCGGCGTGATGTGCCTTATCCCGTCATCTTATCTCGTGTCGGATTTGTGAGTTCTGGACGTTTCTTCCAGTCTCAGTCAGTCTCGCTCTAGAGGACTGAATATTAGGGAACTTGCGACCTGGTTCGGCGTTGGTTGCTTGACTCACGTAGGCGTCTGATGAGGCCCTTTGGCGAGGCCGAAACATGTTGTGCCAGGATGTTCATGTAATACAGCATCAACCAGTGAACTTGCTACCTCAGTACACATGTCTGCAGAGATCTCAATTGATCAAACTCTTGAGAGTTTAAGTACATCGTCGATGATGTACTTAAAATTTCTCTGTCAGAATTGTTGAGTCATGGAACATGTTGGACCTTCAACAACGCTTCAAGGGCTGACACAACGACAGGAGTTCCTGCCTCCGGTGAAATTTGCGCGGCAGCTTCGCGCCCCGCGGTGTCGACGCGGTGCCTCCTTCACTGTGAGCACAGCTTCGCGATACTGCTCAGCAGACAAGGACATCCTACTAGCATGTAGTCGCCATTCATATGTCCTGTTCACGTAGAGATGTGGCTCAGAAGCCGCAGCTTCCTTGAGATCTAGAACGACCGAACGGTCTGGTCTTGGAGCACGCCTAGGCGACCGGCACATCGTACAGGCAGTGTCCTGGACACATAGCTGTGGACAGTGACCTGGGCTGTCATTTATAATCCATAAGATGAAAGAGATCAACGAACTCAGGGGTACCGCTGAGCTGTATCTGCAGAAGGTGCGCATGCAACGCTCTGGACGTCGTCGTGATCGCGACGCGCCACACGGAGACTCGTGGCACCCCTTACAGGCGCCTCCAGCCCACAGCATGGTTGTTGATGCGGGTAGCATCTGTTGCACGTTGTACAACTAGATAGCCGTGAAGTCGGGGTGATCCTACATGTTCTCAGCAGATTGGAGTGCTAGAGCATGCGCTTTGACTGCATGCTCACAGAAAGCAAGGAGAACCAACACGTCCAGGACTGATGAGATGATGATGAATTGTTAGCTGTGTCTGCAGGCTTTGAAAGCGCAGAGAGAAGGCCGGCAACAACATGAGAAGTTCTACTTGCAACATGCTGCAGAGCTGATCGTCATTACAATCCCAAGGCACCATCACTTCGACCGTGCACGTGCGGACCGCAGTTGGCACAATTGGCACACAGATAGTCATCAGTACATCAAAGACACAGGACTGAGCAGACTGGAGAATCTGAGCGTCGCACTGCAGCTGCCCACTCCACCACACACCCCCCTCAGCCAGCACACGCTTGACCACCCGCAGAGCTCATCTGCCGGCATGACAGCTCAGTCTTCACAGCTTGACACGCAGTCAGCTCCTTCAGAGGCCTCGTCTGCCACTGTGCTGCCAGAGGGGTGTCCTGCACAGTTCAGGATCCCTCCGCAGCAGCCGCAGCTCTCTCCAGTTGCACCGGGTGCCAGGCAGCCTTTGGGCAGCTGTTCACCGTCGGGAGTGAGCATGGCACAGCAGGGATTGCACTGTGGCCGGATGCTTAGGCCTGCCTCCCCTGACGAGGCTGCAGCCAGGGCTCAGCAGCCAAGCACCCCAGCCTGGTGCCCTCGTGTGCCCCCCCTCCCCCCCCTGTTGCTGGCCGAGCAGATTTGGCCTGCACGTGTGTGTTTGTGGGAAGGCTGGCGCTTGGCTTCAGAGACCAACACTGTTGTATACCTGACGTGCTCCATTAGTACAACGGCCCGGGCTCAGGAAACCTATTTTATCATGCCACCGAGCTGATTGATGCTCCAGATTAAGCGTGCCACCATCTGATGCTGTGAGGGTCTCGATCTGTACATGTGGCGAGGCCGCGAGGCTGCCTTGAGGCTCTCTAAAAAGCTCCAAAAAACGATGTTTTAAATCCGTTTCAAAATTTTAACCGATTCTATAGTGTCATTTACTTTGGAGTGATACTAACCTCAAGTTGACTTTACAGTTCAAAAGGTGTGAAATTTTTTTCCCAGTGTGCCCATGGTTGCTGCCGCTGCAGGTGGAGTCGTCCCTGCCTGGTTGCAGGAGGTCAATGCCTCCAATTGTGCGCAAAAAGATGTGAAGTGTTCCAAGCACCGCATCATTGGCCAAAGCCATGACACGGACATGCAAAGGCTGCAAGCAGAGGTGGACGCAGAGGGTGCAGCTCAGACTCCAGGGCAGCAGGATGGAGGCGAGGCTGCACCCCAGCAGCACTCGGGCCGTCAATCGTGGTGCGGATGCTCCTTGCACCATGCGGCCAGCGCGGGCTGCTCCTGCTGCTCTCGCCTCAGCCTGTCTCTCCGGCACTGCGCACCATGACCTCCGCCTGCAGTGTCTTGGAGGCGGGTGCCGACGTGGCACGCTTGAGCTTGAACATACTCAGTCAGGCCGATGTCTTTGGCTGCAATACAAGTCTGACTGTGTGCTGGCAGTGACGGGAACACTGCCAGCTTTTGTGTGCCAGGTGACTGATAGCTTGTGAGCCGGGGCTGCTTGCCTCCTTCGGTGGCAAATCTGTCACGTACCATTCACCAAGGGGCGAGTCAGCGGCAACGGTGCATGTTGTTTGCCCCACAGGAAGCGCAGTGTCCTGTAGCATGCAGATCTTACTCTGGACACAGCGGATGTAGTGTGTATTCCTGTCTGTTCCTCGGCCTCACACTGAGGGCCACTGCGCGTGTGCAGGAAGTCAAAAGTCTCCCGCCTTATACCCAAGCGCAACAAGTGAGCACGTGCAACGACACTCTGACACCATTCCCGCAAGTGCTGCCACCTGCGGCCTGTGAGTGCCCCCCTGATGCGGTTGCGCTGGACCCAGTCAACACCAGCGCGCACGTCCTGGCTAGGAAATGTACATCTGCTCAACTCTCTGAAAGATTTTTCACAGCAGCATTTGAGGCAGGCAACCACTCTCATTGGTCAGCAACAGCATGTGTTGGCTGGACAGACCTCGCCTGTTCCAAGAGTTCGTTCTTCACGGCACTTGGTGTATGTGCATAGGTTGAAAGGAGGGCCAAGGTGGCATATATGATCACTGCACTGTTCCGTCTGTGCCTGATGGGCTGCAAACTCCAGTGCTGCAGCTTCTTGAGCGTCGGCCGGGGTGTGCAGAGGCAAATGAATTTGGTTTTGTGCTACTAGTATAGATTTGAACAGTATCAACGTCTTAGATGTGTATGTTGTTGTACAGCTGTGATTTTGGTGCTTTATTGCATCACCTTCCTTGTTTGATCGCGCTTGGCATCACAGGTGCCTGAGGCTCTGCCATTCACTGCTGAAAGCACTTGCATGTCTCAAAGTGTGGACAAAAGCGGAGCATGACTTCGGCCTCACCAGGTACAGGTTATCACTTGACCATGCCCATTCAAGACTTTTGAATACAGGGACAGCACTGCCTGGCTGTGCATAGAAGATTGTCCAGAGGCAGGAGTGGGCATGCCTCGGCAGCTGCAGCCTCTCACTCTGCAACACAACAATGACAGCTCCCACCTTCATCCATGTCATACAACAGCAGTTGCTACGTTCATGAGATGCAGTGCGTGCTCGATGTGCCATCTCAATCGAAAGGCGTGAAAGCCTGTATCTGGTTCGTGTCTGCCTTGGCATCGCCCTGCCTGTTTGTCAGATAGCGACTCCACCAGCCTACCCATCATCGTCGAAGGTTCATTCAGCTCAAGGACCAAAGTCCAGTCTGAGACAACGGAGATGTCCTTGTAACACAAGAGTGCAGACAACCAACCTGGTGGCAAACAGCCAGTTGGCAGCCACATCGTGAGCTGCCCCGACTGCACGTGCACGCGACCAGGAGCAAAGAGCAGCAGCACACATGCAGCTGAGCATACATCAGCGGTGACCCAGCCAGCATGCTTTACTGCAGAGATGACTACTTGTCGAAGCGGGCACAGCGTGTCCACAATTGTAAACCCTGTTCCAGGCCATCCTTGCAATCGTCAGCCAACTGTATATGGTCCGTTCGCGGTGTGTACTCCCAAATCTACCACTTCATCTGCTCCAGGACTCTGATCTTCTCCCTGTGCATCTCCTCTTCATACACTGCGATGCGTGTGTTTGCTTCGTCCAGTGACTTTTGCAACCTGCAAGAGGGTCAGAGTGAATCCCTCTGCTGTTGCTGGACTGGGTTGTGCCATGGCAACACATACACTCGGGGGCCGGCTGGCGCGCCTTTGTATGGTGGCGTTCTTGCGCTGCAATACGTCCTTTAGCTTTCCATCGATCTCATCCATTTCTCGTGATCTAATTTCTTGCAATTCTAGCATCTGTGCATCTGCTGCAGCGCTCGTGTCATCCATATCCTGCCTATGCTTTTGCTGCTCCTGGTTCAGACGCTCTGCGCACACCTTGACTTCATTCTGCAGGAACACAAAAGCCTCAACTGTTTGGCCATGCGTACTGCCAAGGTTTGTATCATAGCAGGCACATGTCTGCACCTGAGCAGCCTGCTCCAGGTGTCTGGACTCTTTTAGTTCTTGAGTCAGAGTCTTGAGTTGCACCGAAAGTGCTTCCACGTGTTTTTCTCCAGCCTCAACCTTTTTGCCGTTCTCTTGGCTTTGCTGCCGTGCAAGCTCAAGCTCGGCAGAAATTTCGGCTCGTTGCGATTGCGCATGGCGGAGAGCAGCCGCATGATCCTGCTCCTTGCGTTTCAGGTCACACCGAAATCGGTCCTCTACTTGAAGCCTCTTCACAAGACACAAGTTCCATGATTAAAGGCAAATTTTGCGATCCAGGCATCATCCTAGATTCATGGTGGAAGGGCAGCTTGTACCCAGCAGTGGACCAGCCACACGGACCTGTGCACACAAATCCGCCTTGCAGTGCTCGGCCAATTGCATAGCCTCATCATACTGCTGGCGCAGGATCCGAATATCTCGATCTCGTGCAGACAAGGCCTGAGCATGGCTTTCACTCGCTCTAGAAAGCCTTGCTTCCCAGGAAGCTTCAGCTTGTCGATGTTCACAGGCGAGTTTCTCCAGCTGCACAGCATGCCTGGATGACACCTATGCACTTGCCACAGCCACATCCGGCCAGGCGGTGGCTCCAGCCAGGCGGTGGCTCCATTGCGTGGGCAGGGACATGGTCAATTTGCCTATCCGTGGTCATTGCGCGTGTCAGTGCTCATGAAACTGCAGATACTCGCTGTGACCCTGACGTGCGCAGGCGCGTGAACGTGAGCTGTGCCTCTACTGGCCATCAGAACCATCTGCTGCATCTGATGACATGAAACGCTGTGGACATACAGACTGCCATCTGCACAGCCCTCGAGACGCCAATCGGACAGCTTGCCACATACAATACGTTCATCATCATCCAGACGATCTGACGATTCAAACTCGGGGAACAGATGCAACCATACAGAAAGCGAATGCACTACTGTTGCGTTGCGCTTGCGTACTTGGTTCAACAACTGCCGTTTCTCTTTGTCGTATGCTGTGCGTATGCGGGTGGTGCGATCAATCACTCCTGCAAGATGGGACTTCAGCTCTTCAATGCGCTCCCTGTGTGCTCTCTCCACCCGCTCATGTTCGAGCCTCAGCTGGGCCACTGTGTAGCTCTCCAGCTGCCCAGAAACGGAGCTTGCACCGTTGCACAGCTGCCCATCCTGCTGGCACCAAAGCTTCAACCTTCCATCTTAGCGATCGCTGTTGGGGGCGCTTGCGCTCAATTCACCCTCACTGCTACACACCTTAATCGCTTTGATGCGTCCTTTAAGCTTCGAACTTGTTACAGGTGTGAAGCTACTGGACGACACGTCGTCCCTGAAACTCATTTATAAATACTACGAGTATCACTGTGTAGCCATGTGCCATTCCTGGTGATGTCAATTCTTACTGTAACCGTGCGGCGAGAAGCTGACCACGGACGACGCTCAGTAGGCAACATGCTACGCCACAACTGCGAAGACCCGTCACAACCACTTTTCAAAGTCGGAATGGCGGCATCTACGTCTACTTAAGCGGCTCTGTGGAGCTCCGTCAGGTAAGTCCCGCGCTACCCTCATAGCCATCCTCTGGCACCCGCAGAGAAGGTGCACCTCTCCACCAGCAGCGCACACAACTCCTCACATACACAAAATTCAAGCAGTCTAAATCGACGCGTCCGGTTCACGAAGGGAAGCATACGTCTCAACGCTTGAGAATTCGCCATTTCGAGTGCTAGCCTGAACATGTCAGGTATCTGATATTTACGGTAGAATTTATTAGAGGCGTTTGAGCCATGCCAGAATTGGCTAGTTCAGTTCATAAATCTAAATTGCAGAGCACGAAGATGCCCATCTGGTCGCCGGGGGAAGCATGGTGGTATGGTAGTAGGGCACCGTGTGACCACTCCATGTACCAGGACCACCTTGACCTCCTTGACCCCAGCATGTACCAGGGACACACAGGAGCATCAGAAACACGCAGACAAGAACGTCGACTGTGCACACGCCAGTACAGCCTTGGTCAGGCATCTTCCCACTCAAGGTCGTCGTCGCCCTCTGCGTCTGCGGTGGCAGGGTCCTCCCGTGCAACTTCGCCTGCAATCAAGCCCCCACAACGTGAACGCAAAGCCGCATGAGAGGCAGGGATGAATGGGAGCGCCCCGAAGGATGCGTACCGTCTGGCGTCGCCTTGGGAGGCAGTGCATCTTCAAATTCAAAGTCATCTGCAGCATCCTCATCGACGTCTGCCTTCGCTTCCTCCTTAACCTTCCCTTCCTCCTTCACCACGTCTCCTGCGGTAGCGATCTCTGGCTCAGGCTTGACGGTGCGAGCACTTGCGGTCTGCTGTCCCATAGCAGCATGGAATTGTTCAAGGAAGACTTTATATCGTGCTGCTTGATCATCGGCTTCCGCCTTAGCTTGCTCTGCTGCTGCACCCTGCAAAAGGAACGAAATGGTCCATCATCTAGTTTGCTGCTTGCACGTTCCCAGGTTTGACCAGACTGCATGGGGTAGCAAGGTGTCATGAAGACAGACATCAGCCCCGATTGGTAGCAATTTCAGATCTGGCACTGCAATACCACCTACCCTACACTTAGCTATCCTACATCAAGTTGGCCAGATACCAAATCATGCAAGTAAAAACTGGACACAATCATGATGCGGCCATGACTGTGCGCTGCATTGGAGCTGTTTTGCAGCCCCATGACAGATTTTGCTCCTTTGGCACCCATGCAGTGAGCATGTGCAAATGGACAGTCCAGTACTGCTCTGTAGGCAAGCCAGCTGCAGGTCAGCCAGCGAGAGGCATGCACTCAAGAGTGCGTCTCGAAGCGGACCGCATCCGGTTGGGCTGTGTCAGCTTGAGCGCCCCCCTGGATGAAGTACGGCAGTGACGCTCTGGGATCTGGCGCCGCAGAGGAGGCATCAACCCTACGGCCCATTTTGGCAGCCGGGGCGTCGTCTCCTCCGATCTCCACAGCTATGCCAGTGTCCCCGACCAAGGGCCCATCAATTCCGTAATCGAGGTGTCCACGTGATCCTCCTCCTCGCCTGTCACCCCCCGTCGCTGCATGGCAGAACCCATGAGGCTGGCCAGGCAAGCGCGCTGCAGCAGCATGTCAAGGTAGCGCCATTGTGCAGACTGGAATGTCTGAGACAGGGCCTTACCCGTAGCAGCTCCCGTAGCAAGCATCTCCTGCCGCCGCTGTGCCCAGTCCGTGAAGGACCCAAAGTCTGGTGGATCCACCTTCTCTAGGGCTTTGAGCATCTCATCCAGCGGCTTCAGAGCTGCAATCAGAGCCAGGCGCTGTGTGGTGGCAGCCTCACGGCGCTGCCGGACACTTTTGATCCGGCGTATCCCACTGACCTCACTCTGGCTCAGAGGATCATCGGGGACGACGATGCCGTTGTCGCATGTTGGACAAAGAAACAACCCGTCTTCAAGGACCATACTGTTCAAATCGATGACGGTGTACTTCATGCCGCACACAGCCTCAAAGCCATCACGAGAGCAGCAAGCAAATGGCTGCATGGTCTGCATTGAGCGCGTAACTCTCTCTCATAGCAGCCACATAGTCAGAAGCTCAGACGGTCCTGTGCAAACAACAACAAGATTTCAAAACGGCAGCCACACACAGTACAACTGTTGCGCACATCTCCACTGTCGATCCTGTCCTGAGCTTGCTTCTTCACCAGGTACAGACGAAGCCGAAGCATATCCACCATGTGAGGATAGTCAATGGTTACGTATGTGGCCGTGCGAGGCTGTGCCACGAGCTGATCCTGCTCCGCAACACTTTCCACTTTGTTTCCCTGCTTCTTCTCCCGCCTGTGCTCTCTGACGATGAAACCGTGTTTTTCTAAAAATTGCATCATACGCCGCACTTGTTTGCCACCTAGGGACAGCTTCTGGCAGAACTTCTCTTCAGACACCCAGCCCTCATGGTACGATAGCCCATCCATGATGACGACAGCTAGGTCGCTCTCTGAGACCTGTGACATTCGATGCCGTAAGCAACGATGCACGGCTCGGTATCACACTGCGGTACAAGCCGGCAATCGCAGTGTACCTTGTTCCGTTTGCGTTTTTTGGGGGCATCGGGCTTGGCACCTTCCGGGGTAGCCTCCGTGATCCTTGCTGTAAGATCACCCGAAAAGAACCATCTCGATGCCAGTCTTACCAAGTGGCGGTACCTAGAGAGCTGCGCTTCGGTGTACGGCACGGATGCGTCGCCATCCATGGCCAGGACGCTTAAGTTTCTAGGGCGTCAGGTAGCTCACGAGCTAATCATCCCGCCATCGCAAAACGACCCGGATAAACAATCAACGAGCGAGGTGCCCCCTGTGCATCCATTACGCACAATTCGATTCCAGTGTAGCCTTACGCAGCATCGAAGATCCCCACACATCCAACCAAAGCGGTCCAGTAGTGGCCAAACCACTGGCTGCGAGCCATCGAGTGTCCCATTGTAATGTTGCCGAGCGCGGCAGGAAGCTCGTGAGCGTGACAGAGTATGAGCGAACAGTGGCGACTTGTAGCGAAAACGGGTCGCATGCATGATGGCAGCCGGGGAGCACCTGACGGGAAAACGCCTTAGATGGTAAACCAGACATGCGGCTGCACGCTTAATATACATGTAACACCGCTGGAGCTGCAATATGATCATTGCCCGGGAAAGCAATCGTAGGTATAAGGGCTACTTGTCCATCCCAAACTGTCGCAACTGACTATCGAGGCCTTGCAGTTGTTGATACTTATCCGGATGTTCCCTTTCTATTTCATCAAGCATGGCCTGCATCTCCTCTTCTCGATCAGACTCGTCGTCTGGGTCTCCGCCTAAGCCATCCATGACGGTGTCACCATCTTGCCCCATCACCCTCATAGGACTGATTGCCATCTGCACCGCACCGAAAGTTTCGTCATTTGTTGGGGTTCAGACATCTTGCACAAGGTGTTGACTGGTTCTCCACAACGGAAGGTGAAAGAGAAATGGTGCTCAGGTCCCCACAATGGACCTGTAAGCTGAGCAGCAAGCTTCGGTGTCTACGCTTGCATCTCACAAAATGATGACTGTAATCATTCGTGCGTCACTGCACTTGAGCGATGGGCAATGGCTTGAGAGTGTGGCATACCTCTGGTTTCATCTCGTCGTCGACTGGCCAATCTTCATTTTCCCCACCCACGATTAGCTGCTTTATGCCAACGAAATCCTCACTACAACCTGATAGCATGTTGATCAACACATCGAGACCCAGCTCGTCTCCGGTACCCAGGTCAGCCCTGCAAAACCAGCTTCAAGGTGGGCATGCGCCACGTAGGGAATGAAGGAGGCACATGTGAACTATCAGGCATCAAATGCACAGCCATGTAGCAGGAACCACGGAATTGGTACATGCTGAACCAGTGGATACAATGATACACATGTCGCTGACAAGCAGCGTGTGCCACGAAAAAGGTTTTTTCGGCGCATGCTTGGCCCATGTTGAACGCAGGTTGCAGCAATCAAGTACACACGGGTTCACACCGAAATCGCAGCCAGCTGCCATTGCACTCCAGCGCTCCTAATTCATGGTAGTAAGACTTGATCTCTTCCCGTGGCCTTACCTCATATGGCAAAAAAGACACTTCGTTTGTCGCTGCTGTGTGGACCTGCATGAACGCAATCCACAGTGCAAGTATCGCATGGTCCCTGTGACCAACACACCACAGCATGTAGTCATCGTATGTGTGTGCAATGTGCAAGTGTTGATTGTCCTGATCGCATGTGAGGTTGCACATTGACCCGGCAGGGACCCTTTCAGGGTACAGACGGTGAAGGAGCTGGCAGCATGCGTGGAATGTGGCGGAGGACTCGGAGCAATAACGGTGGCCAATGAGGACACCAAGCGTTGAAAAGCTTGCCCAATGTCCATCATGAGGGGTGGAACAAAGGAGCGCTAGATCACCATCCGTCTGGACAGACTGAGTTTGATCTCCCACCTCTGTCAGAGCAGAGCACATGCAGGTGGGGCCACACAGGTATGCACTTCGAGCTGGGCATGGGCTGGTCAAACATGGGAGCAGCTAACAGGCGACGGCCTTGACTCTGCCATGGAGGCCCAGACATGTCCGAGCCCAGAGGCATGTCAGTGCTGCAACTCGTGATGCATCTGCTTCAAATGCCTCCCCCAAAGCATCCCCCAAGCAGGGGCAGACGTATGGCTAATAGCGCTTCTGATGACAGCGTCCAGCCATATCAAGAAGCATCATGTTCTCGCCGCACAAACTGCTACATTCCGGGCTTCACACCTGGAGATTTGTAGAATTAAAGCCACCAAGCTTCCCCACAATGAACCAGCTGCCTATCGCTTGCTCCAGTGTCTCTAACTCCTCATCAGATGGCCTTGTATACATCTCCAGCCAAAACTGCAAGAAATTACTCCTTTCGGATGCTACAAGCCATGAAAAACTGCCGCTTGTCATCTAAGATGCTTGAAGCAGGTGTTTGAGTGCCGTGTGCCAGTTGTTCTGGGCCGCACATACACAGCTGCTGGGTCGTATTCTCGGAATGCTACTTGAACTGGCTCTGGCCGACCAGTCTTCGATCGATACACTGTGTCATCTGTATTTTCTACGTAGTCGGTCATGCGATCTCGAACTGCGTCCAGGCTGCCTCCACTCTGCTCCAGCAGTTTCTTTACGTCAGGATCAAAGTCCGCATCCCGCTCTAGGTCCCTGGATCCCACCCAATCCGTCACAGTCATGTGACGCTTAACAGCACCAATTTGAGCATGTCTGGACACCTTTCAGCCAGGCCCCCGTCCATCTGACCAATCTCATGGCTGGGGCAGGTGAAGAAAGGCATCGCACTTTAGCCACATAGGCTTTCCATCGTCGGCTAGGTCGTATGCGCCCTTGCCGTCGGATGCGATATCCGGTACAGGCGGTGGAGGCGGACCGAATTCTCCTATTTCCGGAGTAGACCTAAGCCTGCGGGCGCCACGTCTCAAGGAGACGCGGCAAGACAGGTGTCGGACTGTCGGCAACATGGCTGCACGTTCCTTCCGATCACCTGATCTAATGTCAATTCAGACCACGGAAGAAAATCGACAATACGACCGCTGAGACAGCGCAGCTGTGGCCCATGTATGTTCACTTGTCGCCCGATGTTGATTGCGTGACGAAGTGTGGCTGCGGGACTGTCGTGCTTTGTAGACGCGCGCGTGTCAACATGCATGAGCAACAAGAGAATCCACACACGGCTGCCGTTAGACCGCACTGTAGTGTGCTTCCACAGGTGTCCGCACAGACATACGATGGCGTAATGAAATCGTGGTGAATTATAGTTTTCCAAGAATGTAATCGTCTGATGGCAGCCTGAGTACAGATCGTGTAGCTATCATCTGTGTGAATACAGTGCGTCTGTGTCCGTGGAGGCCGGTAAAGAGTGATACTGGTCACGCTGCCAGCTGTTTGAAGCCGGTCAAACAAGCCATGATTTCGTTGCAAAATGTTGTTTCGTTTTGTCGGTCGGCGTCCCACAAGAAGATGGGCGGTACGCTCGACTGTGAACGGCTGACATGGTGTCCACACCCATGACAGGCACCCCGGCATTTGAAATGGCATGTTTTGGCATCTGGTCATGGCAACTTGTCGATGTGATGACGTGTGTTGATGTTCTTTGCACCCCTGGTGACTTCACTGCTGAGGTCTGACATGCAGATCTTCCTGAGCTTGCCCATAAGCATTTCGATATCGCGAACTGGAGAACGAATGCCGAGGCAAGTATTCGCGCTTATAAGAAGAATATGATTGATCAAGGCAGCGTGCAGCCTTTGATCATGACTATGTCGACGATGTTTGTGTTCAACTACCTCTTCTGCCTTCCACGGGAAATAGCCCATAATCAACATGAAGAAATGGAAAGGTTTAAGAAGGCTTGAAACATTTTCTCTGGCTACGGACATGGACCCTGGCGAGGAAATCACAGCTGCGACGTTCTACCTTGGCCCCCTGATTGTCCAATGCCCGACATGGATAGCAGATCACTTCCCCCAGGCCACACCGATGATTGCAAAGGCAGCTGTGCATCACGATGTCGCCACACTCTCTTATCTGCGACGTTCCCCTGCAGCAATTTCCAGGGGATGATGTGTCTTTATTGGCCCCAACACAGCTCCGTTTGGTCGCGCCCCCTTGAACTACTCATACATGCGCGCCTGCATGTCAGTGTGAAATTCCCATGGTGCGTCCTTGCTATAGTGGGACCATACACTGGACTAGTAACCGTGCATTAGCGCACAGTTACGTGGTGGGCACGACCCGCGTCCCCTTGTTGGATACACACCGGCGTCAGCACAAACATCGCCTGCATACGGCAGAATCTAGCAAAATTTTGGTGTAGGAACTATAGATGTGTAAGTTCAAACAAACCTGCGACTGGCCTACATGTGCAGCTTTTCCATCCATGTGCACAAGTCATGCTGGCTGTCGTTCTCACGTTCAAGCTCATCCACTCGCTGAAGATGCATGTCTATAATTCGCCTCCGGCTCTGTGCATACCTGCAATCAGCAAGTTTTCTGTTCAACGGATATTAGCCTTGCTTTGACTGGCTGATGCCATATCTTGGGTCATGGCGTCCATGGCCGGCAACGCCGCTGTGATTGCAGACCAAACCTACTAATCGCGAAAAAGGCGCTGGAGCCTGCGCAGGTCTGCTTCGGAGCTGACCTTGGACAACACACGACAGGCCAGTGTAATCGCAGAGAGGGCATTGGCAGTTGTGATTTGATTAGGCACCTGGACTGTCGCGGGAGCAAAGCATATGCCTCTTTACACGCCAGCAAGGCCTCTTTCAGCTGTGTCGCTGACACGCACTGCCCATCTGCAACCCCAGCAAAGCATGGCAAGCCAGACAAAAATGAGCTGCTTGCCGAGAGAGTTTGCTTCAACTCGGATGACTTCTTGGCTGCCTTCACGCAACTACACACCTTGCACAGACCAGCATGTGATACAGTGCTTTCCCATAGCAAGCACAGTCACTGCGATGAAATCGCACCCCTTCGACAGCTGCCTCCTGCTTGCAGCCTCGCTCGGTTTCTCCTCCTTCATCTATCTTATGAATTCCGCCGTTGACCTCATGGACCGTGCAACTATGAACTCCGGTAAGTCAGGCTGCTCTACACGAGCGCGCCTCATCGTATCTCTCGTTGAAAGAGTTGCCGATCAGGGATATCAGAGCTTGACTGCAGTATGCCGAGCTGAACTGCACGGGGGCAGGAAAGTTTTTCAAGCTGAGACTGAGTCTGAAGCCCTTGCACCACGGTGACGCCGGGTAGCTGCCGGCCCCGCGCCCGGGCCCCGCGGCCTCGACTTGTCATGGCCACGCCTGCCCAGTGCATGCTGGTGACGGTCAACGCTTCAGCAGGTCCCAGAAGTGGTATAACAAGTTTGTCAAGAGATTGAGAATCGCAGGGTACTGAATACAGCCCTCCGGGAGCGTTGTACCAGAGCTTTAGACGGCCAAAGGCCCAAGAGCGGCCACATGCTCACAAATGAGAAGCTGTCACAGACTGCCCCGGCCCTGGTGTGGTTGGTGTACACCTTGGTACGGGTACAGTCATCAATGCCGGTGACTGTTGTTGGCATCTTTCTTCAGATATTCCCCTCTGACAGCCTTATGGCAGAGCACCGCCTTTGCCTCTGCTAGTAGCTCCAGCTCCTGGCGAGCTTCTGGTTGGAGTGCATCAAGCATGTGAGGCAATGTGCCCGACAATGAGGTAATGAGCCACCGGCGCTGCCGCCTTTCATCCAGGGGGAACGATTCATCAGGCAACCCACAGGGTCCATGCAAATCCCACGGCAGCATTCCATGGCATCTACTTCTACACATGGACCTGCCGCTCACTGGCCATTAGGCCTGAGCGGCGAGTTGTCCCGCTCTGGCCGCCTAGCGCCGTTCTTCTTCGGTGTCCGCCATTTTGCTTTCGGACTCTTCCACAGATGGCTTAGGATTCGCTTCGGCGCTCAGGAGCCCCTGCGGCAGACTCATCGGCTGCAAGGTGTGCAGTCTTTCAAAGTGATGGCAAGGGTGCTGAAGTCCATGATATGTACATGTGCGCTGTGATCGGCGGTGTCTGAGGTGTGCACCACCCACTTCAGACGCGATGGTCTACAGGTGTGCGGCATCAGATGTCAGCACAGGTGTCCTCACTGCCCGCTGGGTGTGCTTTCAGGAGGCGAGGGGCTGATGCCGTTGATTCCAGTCCCATGCTGTTGGTGGCTTGCTCGGCGCAAGTCCAGCAAATGAGAGACTCCGAACCTTTCTGTGACAGTGTAGATGGCAGGCACTGTCTCTAGGGACAGCGCCATGCTCTGTAGATCCTGTGTGGACATCTTGGTTGCCATGGTCTATTGTCAGCAAGCTACCGTGCCATGCAGCGCTGATCTGCCACGCAGCGCTGATCTCACAGTGTGTATAGCATGAGATTCAGTTGGAGTTCGTACATGCGCCCTATTGGAAGTTTTTGTGCCGTGCATGTCGAACATCATGCATCCTGCCACTAAAATGGTAAACATAAGCGGGCCGATCAGACGGTGAAGCATACGAACCATGCTGTGGGCACTGATTCCACCCAGCTAGAGAGTCGTGATGATTCAGCAGGGCGCCATGAGTGAGAGGCTTCTGCCACATCGCTTGGCAGACAGCGACGAAATCAGATAGCACGGAGAACCGAAGCTTTCGGGACAGAACGGACCTACAATGCGCAGCGATCACACATAGTTACAGCAGACCTCTACGAGGCCCACGGCCGCAGAAAATGCAACAAGCAGGTCCTGAAAAGTACAAACAAGGAGCTCAGCCAGGGCTTTGGCTCTACCCGGACGTGCGTGCAGACGTCCACACTCTAAGTGTGGTGTCATCCGATGCGGACACCAGCATGTGAGGGTCCACTGGGCTCCACGTGACGGTGTTCACAGCCTGTCGGTGCCCAGTGAGGCGATCTAGAGATGTCTGCGTTGGCCAGTGCCACAACAGCACGCAGCCTTTCTCAGAGCCTTGGCAGATGAACGCCCCGTTGCGGCCGCCGAAAGACGGCCGCAGCTTGAGGCCCTCCTCTTCTGCCACGGCCACAGGCGGCCGCAGCAAATGCTCGCATGTCAGGCTCACGGTCATGACACACCCAGAGAGTGCCCGGGCGTCTGTGTGGGTGCCTGGGTGTGTCGCCTTAAGCTGACACACAGCCAGAGACCGGTCTTTGAAGTCCATCAGCAGGTACTGACTGTCACTGGAGAAGGTCACGTTCATGGCACTGTGCTGTGGCATATAAGTCGCCACCTGCATAGACACACCAGGGATACTTGATGAGCTCGTGATCAAGAGCATTTGCATCTACAGCTCAGAATACGGAGCAGAGTAGGAACGTCGCTGTCCCCCAACTCTGTGCGCCAATGACAATGCATGCGGCAAAAGCATACGGCATGCATACATACACAGGGGCCGGGCGATGGATGATTAGTGACGGTGCACATTGTGTGTTGCAAAACTGCCGCCACTCAGGCGCATGCACTGATGAACACATGGACTGCAAGCAGCATGCGCACCACCGCATTCGCCATGTCAGGCGAACAGTTCAAGCTCATCATCATCATCACACTGTATATCTTGACATTGTGTCCAAACGAAACTGCCAGCCATCGACCATTAGGTGATGCTGCAATGTCTAGCATTTTGCCTGGCCGGAAGCTTTGCCAAAATCGCTCAGCGCTGGCCGATTCCGCCAAAGGCAAGCTCTCAATAGACTGCATAGCGTCACAGGTATCAGCCGGGAGTCGCATGCAGAATGATGTTGCATGCGGAATGATGTTTTGCCATGGGTGTCTCCGGTTGTCCAAGAATCATCACATGAAAGCAGCTCCAGGCTTGAGGCACACATGTGCCCAACCGTGGGCACAGCATCTTGGTGATACACCATGGTGCAGCAGTGGAGTTGGTCTCAATGAGACAACATGTCGACAGCGAGGCAGTGGCCCAGTCACCGAAAACGAACCAAGTTTTGATCCGTATCAATCCTGTACAGATACTTCCCATCTGTTGAGCAGCACATCGCCCTCAGTGGGCCGGCTTGCATCTCCACATCCATGATCCTGGCGTCTGTGCCGTCTTGGCCACCACTAATGCGGCAAATCTTGATGCAGACATCGGAAGAGCGCGGTGATCCATCATCAGTTTCGCATGCTGCGATGACGTGCCGAGAGTCTGGGGTCCACACAATAGTAAGCACCGCGCCAGCCGCAACAGGGAAAGACGAATGTGCAGCGAGAGACCTTGCCTCTTTGTCCACCTACATTGTCACAGGCCGTGTAATTTGATGATGTAGGAGCTAATGCCAAAGCCACAGTTGCTGGCGTCTTAGGCTCCCAATTGCAATCCGCTACGATAGAATTGAAAGGGTGCCATCAGGCACTGTCAACAGCGTGGCCAATCACCTTCCACAGCCCCAGCTTCCCATCAAGTCCAGCGCTTGCCACCCAGCTACCATCTGGTGAGAATGTAGCCCCCCAAACTTGATCACAGTGCCCCGTGAGTACCTGTGTGCACTTTGTGGGGAGGCATTCCGGAGTTGCACGGAAGTCTGCGAACAGTGACAGTTCAGACTCTACGTTGTCATAACAGGCGGTATGCATCCGCTGAGCGCTCAAAGCCTGCTTGATGAGCGTGATCAGCCTGCCCTCAGGAAGCATCACATCGGGGGGAATAAATGTCTGCACAGGCAGACGCGATTGTGGCATAAAAGCTAGCCTTTCCGCTGCAGAATGTGACAATCTGTACAGAATACACCTGGCGGTGACCGCACCTGCAGTTCTCGCAGTGTCGACTGACGGCCCTGGACGTTCGGCCCGTCCCAATGTACCACGCTCTTCATCTCATTCTGTGTTTCACAGATGAGACACCCTGCCAAGGTATGCAAGCTGTCTTGACATACCCCAAGAGGCTGGATTTTGTTGCGCATGACATCCAGGGCAGCCATGTAATCGCCGTCCGTGGCGATGGTCTGCAGTATGCAAAACTGTGGCAAAGATGTGGACCGCAGGTGAGTGAAGCCAGCGGGAGAGCCTCATACCTCAAGAGCATACTGTCGCAAGAGAATAAATTTGATTTGATTGATCTGATCACTGCTTAGCTGGCAGTCCAGCGACGACTCCTCCAGGCATGACACTGCTGCAAGCCAATTCCCCTCCAACACATTGGTACGGAGATCTGTGATGCTACGGGCTTCGCAGGTATACGAGGATAGGCGTGTGAGCTCTTCTGAAATTTGTGGGTAGCCCAGCTCTCTTAATGACTGACACAGCAGCCGAATGAGCTCGGCCCTCTTGATGAGGGGGGATTCAGCGTCGACGTAAGTCGCGCAAAGTTCGTGATCAGCGTCCATAGACGATGTCGGTATAATTATGGCAACGGAGAGATTATTTTGTTATGATTGCGCAACTCCTGCATGCCTTGGAGCTTTGCAATTGCGACCATACATGTCATGCAACTTGTAGCACGCGACTTCAACAACAATCTGGCAGGGCCTCGTTCGACAAGCGCATCTTGACCTCAATGCTGCTGACTGCAACCCCATCCGGCCTGCTGCACAGCAGCCTGCTCGTCCTGTCGCTCAGTCAAGATGCATGGTCGCATCAGCTGAGGCATACACGATGAGCGCTGGAAGATACATACTTTCTGTGGCGAGTGATCAACGATCACGGCAGGCAGCACATTACGCAAGGGTGGGACTGTGGGCATGCACGAACGCCGGGGGCAATGTTGTGGCACACGCAAGGGCTGAGGGATGGCAGCAGACGAGAGGGGGGCACCAGAACAGCGTCCCTGCACGGCTAGGTGAGACACGCTGCCAGGGCCGTGTGCAGCCAGACACGGGATCACCATGCAGAGGGAGGCATATGTGCGAGGCCCGGGGGCGTAGCGGTGTGGTACTGCGGGCCGGTGCTGCAATACACAGGAGCAGCACCAGAGCAGGAACTTTGTGATCGGGAACATGACATGCGTGTAGCCGGCAAGCCAACACAGATGTTGCAGACATTGTAGGGCTCTAGTTGCGTGTCTTCCGCAAACACACCCTTGACGCAGTGCCGATGGGCGACACCACAGATCGACACATTCTGCATAACAGGCCCTGAGCCTGCGGAATGCAGTGCTCTCCGCACTGTATCCCGCCAGAGAACAAGGAGCCAGAATTCGATGCGATTACATTGCACGTTGTGCCCTACCCAGCTGCTGACAGGTGACGGCCACTCCCTCGCACGCCCCTGTTGGGACTTTGGTGGTTGCCACTCTTGCCCGGCATTGTCCATGTGCACCCCAGGGAAGTGTGTACTGACAACCGGGGTCTGAACCATTCTGCGATCTTTCGCGAATAGATCAATGCCACGTGCTGAAGCTTGTTGTGCCTAGATAGGGGGCCGAGTCAGGCTGGTGACTGCAACTTGTTGCTGCGTTCGCCAGTGTTGAGAGATTCACTCACACATGCACACACGCCATGCGAGAGCTGATTGTATGACATATGTGTGCAATGAGGCTGCACCCAAACAAAGGGCCCCCCCTGCGTACCGGCACCCAGGCACCCAAACCCAGCAATATACAAGCACTCGATGTGTCGGCCTCATCTCCGAGAGGTGGTGCGGCTAGATGGATGGCAGTACCTGCAGAAAACTTGGAGCACGGAGGGCATGGCCAGGGCCATGACAGCCAGAGTGGGGTCTCTAGAGCACATGTGAACTGCGGCGCATGCTACAGCGGAGGGCGCCAGGGCGCCGACATCGTGGGCAGGCACATCCAAGGCCAGGGTGGAGCTGCTGTATGGGACAGCGGCACGCTTCCTCCCGAGGGGAGCACATCGCGGGAGGCCAGAGGAGCTTATGCATCGAGCGTGGCGGCGTTGCCGGGGTGTGCAGGACCAGCAGTTGTTTTGGGTGTTTGGAAGGGAGCCTGGGCGCCATGGGGGAAAGGGGGGTGGGGGGGAGTAGAGCCGAGGCCGCGGGTGAGGAGATGGTGACCGGTGAAGGACGAGCTGCTGCTGTGCGATCCGGGAGGCTGCGGCCAAGGCCTGGAGGGAGCCAGCTCAGGTGCGGTTCCACCGCCAAAGCGCGATGGCGGCCACACTGCGACATGACGCGGCGCCATGTCTCCATGAGCAGGTTTTGGCTGGCGGTGCCCCACAGCGATTCGCAGATCGAGGAGTGGGTCTCGGGGAGATCGCTGCGTGCGCAGTGTCATCGCTGGCGCGGGACAGAAATGCTGTGCCGAGGCATAGTCTTGTGTACACGGTGAACTCATTTCGGACACACCCGTCACTGGACACAGGTGACTGCCCCTGTGCAGCCCCCATGCAGCCCCTGTGCAGCCCCTGTGCAGCCCCCATGCAGCCCCCATGCAGCCCCCATGCGGCCCCCATGCAGCCCCCGTGCAGCCCCCATGCAGCCCCCATGCAGCCCCTGTGCAGCCCCCATGCAGCCCCTGTGCAGCCCCTGTGCAGCCCCTGTGCAGCCCCCATGCAGCCCCTGCGCAGCCCCTGTGCAGCCCCCATGCAGCCCCTGTGCAGCCCCCATGCAGCCCCCATGCAGCCCCTGTGCAGTCAGGCAGTCGTCATGGGAGCTCCTTGCGCCATGTTGGTCGAGCAGCTGCCTGTGGCCGTCAAGAGCGCCTCCAAGACGGCAGACTCGTGGACGTCGGATTCGGCGTGAGCGGAACTGCGTCATGCGCAGCTTTGCAGCAACCAGTTCGCGACAATGGCGGGGCAGGCGGCAAGGTCCGGGACGGAATCGCTCCACTCATGGGCGGCCTATTCAGCACCTCCTGCATCTCAACAGCTGCGCTGCCATGCAAGGGTAGACCGCTTTCGCTACGATCAGCTAGTGCAGCTGCGCAAGTGACGTCCCCAGTGCAGTGCCTCGGGCCCGCACCCCCATGGCGGTGGGGCAGGAGGGCCCGCGCGACCTGCACCCCGCTGTCAGGTCAGAACCTCCAACGATGCTGCAGAGGCAGCCTAGCGTGGCTCGCTCAATGGCCAGCAACTGCTCCCCATGCGCACCCTACTGAGTGTTGTGTAGGAGGTGTGCCTCCCGGTGTTGTGGCGACTAGTACAGGACTGCCCGCTTTGACTGGGCCGGCAGCGGCAGCCCGAAACAGTGGTGGGTTTGTTTAACAAGGCAAAGAGCGCGGCATCATGCAGCATGACTGTCCCGGTGTCACGGAAGTACTCTGTCTCAATGTTTGAGTGAGGCCTCAGCCGAGGGCAGGCGTGTGTCCTTTCAGCATCAACGACTGGAGTATCACACATCAAAGCACGATCAAGGCAACTGAATTCGATGCATCCGTTTGCATCTCACGCCAGGCTGCTAGATAGCGCGGCACAGAAACCCATGCCACTTCGCATCTGCATGAGATCTGACAAGCAAACCATGATTACTCCGCAGTTTTGTCCCAGCGGAGCTCCGTGCAAGGACGCCTTCATCTCTGAGGAGACATGTGCCGCACCGCGCCAGGAACGCTTTCTAGCGGAAGAGGAAGAAAGCCCGCACGGGAAAATTGTATATGCTACGCACCAAATCGAGGCTGCTTACACACCAGTCGATAAGCGCAAGGCTTTGGTAGCGCAGTACTGCTCGTGTCTCCCAAGCGGATTCGCGCTGCCACTGTGGATGGGCAAGTGGTAGCTCACATGCAGAGGAAACCTTCTTGCACTTGTGGTCATTAAGCTGATGAGATCCCCGTAAACATTGACCAGAAACCAGTTCATTTGGCCGTGACGCTGCACTTCTTCGGCCCTTGCCTCCAGATACATCAATCAAACATGTGATGAATTAGGGCCTGCCACAAAGAAGCCCCGATGAAGAGACAGGATGCAATGGAATTCGCCATCCTTCTTCTCGTTTGCATATCAGCAGCTCAAGGTACACATCATCTCACAAAAGCCAGCGGTGCAACCATTGTCGTGAGGCATGTGCATGCAGTCTATGCACGTATGCTCACTCTTCCGAGACACCACAGTGACAGCGTGATCTGTACAGTCTGGCACGACCATTGACAGTTGTCAGCCTGGATGTTTGGCTTCATGTTCTGCAGTGTCAGCAAAGGGGCAACATCCACCAGCAGTGCATACACTTGCTTTTGATGTTCTGGGCACTGGAGCCCATCGTCAGGTTGTCCTCCAGATGCCGTCTGCCGAGCAAGCATGCCCAGAGTCCAGGACTGCTGCAAGCCTGTGCATGAAGCTACAGCTCCCAGCTGCACTGTATTTCGACCCTTATGAGCTTGACCGAGTTCTGCCACAGGAGGGAGGAGCGGCATTGACAAGAACCGCTGTAGACCTGGAAATGTGTGTTCCACTGATCTTTCGTTGACAATGGGGTGGTCGAGGCGCTAGATGTCCAATGTTGATCTGTTGCAGGCCCGAGGCGGAAGCAATCGAATCCAGTGCCTTGGTGAAATTCCATCTGCGAGACGTGCCGAGCATCGCCAAGATACCTGTTCACAACAAGTATGCGACGCCGTCACTGCATCATGGGACCAAAGGTGTGCTGTTGCGGTCATCCTTTCTGAAAATCTAGCCGGTGGGGTTGTTGGTCGCTGGGTGTGCAGGGCGCATGTTCTGTTCAGTAACGCCGTGTTCATCACAAATGCAGGTAAACATGTTTGGATCCAGAACCCAAAGGTTGCATTTCAATGTTCACCGCAACCAGAGTGTCAGGAATTGGTGGACGCGGACGGCATTCTCTTGGAGTGCACATCATTCAAAGCATGGACGATCCCAGTGGAGAGCATCACTGCCATCCACCAGGTCGCCTCAATCACCCAGTTGTTACAGTGTGCTTGCACAGTTGTCATTGTCGTTTCATGTGCATGGCGGAAGCTTATTGCATCACGCTATTTGAAGATTTGCTAAGCTTTGCAACCTAATCTGCTTGGTACAGGACTGAATCTCTTGCAATTGATATCTGTAACACTACAACCAATCTCATGGTAAGAAGCATAAAGAGTGCATGGGAACGTGTGAACATGGATCTGCGATGCAATTGTATCATTGTTCTGATCCTGTCAATCCCAAAATGAGAGACAGCAGCCACGCATGCCCATGGCTAGTGGCCCACCACATGTGAACATTGTTCTTCCATCAGGCGACCAGTTATGAGAAAAAACAGCATTGTCGACTGCCAAGCCACTTTGGACAACATCATCGAAGTGAATGTCACCCTCTAGCTGCCCCAACACTCCATGGTTGACAACCGATTTGGAAAGGTCAAGGGTGGTGCATGAGAATGGCAGTGAGATGTCTTGTAGGGATGGCCGTGGAACCGAGTCAGGGCCCGCTTTGGGAGCCACAAATCTCGCAGGCACCTTGATCTTGCATCGTTGGCGAAGATTATATTTCCGACTAGCCATATCTGTACTATGTATGACTCCTTGCCGATAGCTTCCTGCTCACATGCCATGCATCAGCAATTGTCATATACGCAGATCATGGGTGGCAGTGCAGCCTGCATGCAATGTGATGCTTCAGGGCAGAAACACACTTGAACACAACAGCTGCTTTCTGGCTTGGGAGACCACGAACGCTGGCAACGACGGCTGAGGTGAGCAACATGAATTCAAAGCAGCTGCAGCACTGGCAGCGTCTGGCTGCAGCGGCGCCGGACTGGGCGTTTGCTGGTCAGGGAGCTTGGAGGTGAACTTCCGGATGTCGCAAAACATAACGCTGCCGCCTGTTGACAGACCGATCCCTAGCAACGGCCCTTGCTTACTGATACTGCGTGCTGCCAGCGCATGGGCACCCTCCTCTTCATCATCGTATGCGATCTTTCCTAGTGGAGTGCTGAGAACGCTGGCGGGGCGACGTGGGTCGTATATTGTCACATGTTCACGCGCACCCACAACAAGCATGTTCTGACCCAACAGCATGCAGGTGCATTCTTCCCGATACTCAGGTTCCAGCTGGAACTTTCGAAGAACGCTCATGGTGCGGCCCTGTCCTGCCGGGTCCCACAGGAAAACATTCCCCAGAACATCCATGCTGGCAAATCTGTCTGTGTCGCCATCAAAAGCGCAGCACCTCACCTGAACTTGTCGCATGAAAAATTATCAGATGTCAGCCAGCTGGTTAGTGCATGCAACATGATACTAAGTCATACCTTTGCGTTGTGGTTTTTGTATTCAACAAGCGGCTGCATGCAATACGCTTGCGATGCTGTTGGGCTCCACAGCTTGATCGTGTGATCGCGGCTGCCAGTTGCAAAGACGGTATCCGACAGCCAGCTCAGTGTGAAAACCCAGTCTCGGTGCCCTGCCCCCTTATGGATAGCTGCCCACTTTTCCTTTTGCAGATCTAGAACAAAGACATTGTGGTCTTCGCCATGCCCCCCGCTGCATGCTAGCATGGTCTTGGCTGGATTTGCACGTACGCAGTGTATTCCCCCCCTATTGACACGGTGGATATGCAAGTCTTCGTCAGTGATTATTGGGGGTTCGACCCAACGCGACCCTTCCAACGCAATCTCTTGGTAGCTGCGCTTGTATCGATCCACTCTGAGAATGCGACCACACTTGGTACTGACAGCAACATGGCGATTGTTGATCCATTCACAGCAAAATGCTTTGTCATATTGTGTTCTTGCGTTCCCAGTACGGACTGTTGATGGCACCAAGGTGGAAAGCTGGCTCTGCCTCCAGCTACGAGCCTGCTCAGCATACCCGTCACAATAGAAGGTAGCATCTGTGGACTGCAAACATCTCCTTACTGCTGTGTTTGTTTCACCCACCACTGTGTACAGGTGAATCGCGTTGCTTGCGAGTCTCTGACACAAGCCACCCGTGTTGGCTGAGACAGTAGTCACCTTCTTGGCAGGGATTACTTCAGCAGAGTGAGTTTGTGGCTCACTATGCCACTCCGCTTTTCGTTTCCGCTGGACCTGAGCTGGCTCAATCACACTCCTTGTCTCCGAGCCCGTGACCTGGACCGACTCCACCACACACAAGCATGCAAGAAGATTTGGCTCAATCTTCTTCCTGCCTGGCCATGGACTAGGTGTCCACATAATGAAGTGATTGCGTAGACCACCCTCAACTGTCAGTCGATACTTGATCTGCCCAGTTGCTCATCTGCACGACATCATCAACATCACCCACGACGGAAGACAAGAGAAACACCGTTTGATTGGTTTGTGTGACCTTTCAGCATTTGCGAGGTCCTAGCGCATCCTTGGTTCTGGCGAAGCAGTGACATACACGCTCTCGATCCAGCGAAACGGTTCGCTGCGCGATATCAATCATCAATAACCCCAGATTCTCAAATTAATTGTCAAGCGATGCTGCGCGAGCTGTTTTGGACCGAGCATGGCCAGATGGCCACCGTCAGTAGACGTGAATGTGTGCTTCCGGTACCAGTAAGACAAGTTCAACAAGACTAAACGTCCCTACCTCACACCCTGTACATTGATAGCAGCTTTATCGGCGCGAAAGTCTAGCGATACGAGATGCGGCATTTCAGCGATGTTATGCTGCTTGTTCGTTCTAGGCAATATTAAGAGGACTCGCTGACGCGGCAGAGTGGAACGAACGAGACTTGCAGCCACACGGATCCCCACAGGCCCATCTTCATTCCCTTCAGGCCCTGAACGGAGGCCAGCAAATTGTGTACGTGGATTTGACCCTTGTAGGCTTGGCGCACAAACCTGGACCGAACGAGAAGGCAACCTTGTGAGGGCACATGATTTGCATGCATTTGCGGCGCATGTTCGCACAGCCGACGAGGTCTCGGGTCGCACACGAGAGTCCTTAGAACAAACAGTTGTGAGGGATCTGGAGGTGAACAGGCTGGCGTAAGCAACGCCAATTATGCTGGCTGCCGCAAAGTCAGCAGTTGGTCATTTCGGCCATTTCGCGAAGCACCTCGTACTCGTGAGCGATCGTACCACGTTATTCAGTCCTTCGCGTTGCAAACGGCCGGAACACACCTTTTCTATCATTTGGACTGGGTACGGGTCTGGAGGTATGCCGCTTTTAAAAAAAAAAAGTCCCATGTATGTGCACAACGTATTTCTTGGTCACAGGCAGACACGTCAGACCTTTGATCAAAGAAGCCAGTGAATACTGTCAGCATAGCATGAATGTATCATGCAACCGCTTGGCATGTTCATGCAGTGCCGGCCAGTTTCGCGTTCGGTAGCCACGGGCACTTCGCAGCAATGACGACAATGGAACCGCCACAACAAGCAAGCAAGCCCGCATCACAAGCTAAGGAAGAAT
This sequence comes from Ulva prolifera, assembly GCA_023078555.1. Taxonomy (NCBI): domain Eukaryota; kingdom Viridiplantae; phylum Chlorophyta; class Ulvophyceae; order Ulvales; family Ulvaceae; genus Ulva; species Ulva prolifera. The sequence goes on along the minus strand of CM041198.1, from coordinate 11,701,989 downwards.
TCATTGGAGTCTATGGAAGGATTCGCGATGAAGTCATTGCAGACCCCATGATCTCTCAAGCGGATGCAAAGGCGTGGATGGCACGAATGATGGATTACAATGTGCCAGGCGGAAAGCTGAACCGCGGAATGTCCGTGAAAGATACCCTCCTTGCCATTGATAAAGACGCGAGTTCTGAAACGAGATTTCAGGCCGATTGCCTCGGCTGGGCGATTGAGTTTCTGCAGGTGCGTGCCTGCTGGCCCGCACGTTGTGTGTCATGCAAGAGACATTTCACGCGTAACGATACATGTAGGCATACTTCCTCGTTGCTGATGATATCATGGACAAATCAATAACCAGGAGGGGCCAGCCCTGCTGGTATCGAGTTGATGATGTGGGTATGGTGGCCATCAACGACGGCATCCTTCTGGAGCAAATCATCTATAAGATTCTAAGAACACATCTTCGTCAACACCCTGCATATCTGCAAATACTTGAGCTGTTCCTCGAGACAACGCATCAAACTGCGCATGGGCAGCTCCTGGACCTAATCACTGCTCCAGTGGGCAAAATAGACCTCGACAAGTTCTCTCTTGAAAGGTGAGTGACATTGGATCCATTGCAATCTGCCTGAAAGACTCCCTGTTCTGTCTCAAAGCTGCTTCGACCAGGTATACTCGTCTGGCTGCCTTGAGATGTGTAATTCATGGAAAATTCAGCTCACTTGCCAGGTATGCGCCAGAGACTCCACTTTTCAATGCCAACGTCATGCCAGGCTGTGACTTTACAGATACATGGACATAGTGACATGGAAGACGGCGTTTTATAGTTTCTACTTGCCTGTTGCGTGCGGCATGCATTTAGCGGGCGAGACAAACCAGGAGGCCTTCACAACTGCTAAGATGATTCTTGTCAAAATGGGCCAATATTTCCAGATTCAGGATGACTATCTAGACTGCTTTGCCGATCCCGAGTTCTTGGGCAAAGTTGGGACTGATATTCAGGACAACAAATGTTCCTGGCTGGTATGCACTGCCCTGAAGGCGGTTTCACCTGCACAGAAAGAGTTGATTGTCGCAAACTACGGAAGAGATGAACCTGCTTGCATAGAAAATATCAAGAAGCTCTATGTGTACGAACCACCCCTTGAATTGTGCCCAATGTATTGACAGCACGTGCTGCTATGTTTGATCTAGCAGTAATCGACTGAGGGGTGGCCGCAGCTCTGTGTCATCTGCTGTGGATGCACCGCGGCCTTACATGTCAAACACTTACATGCCGACTTGCACAGACCAAAGATACAAGCGTGTCCTGCTGTGCAGAGAACTGGGGCTTGAGGAGAACTTCAAAGATTTGGAAAGCTCCTCATATGCAGAGCTGATTGCAGCGATCGAAGCTCAAAATGTCGTCCCTCCCGCTGTCTTCAACCTGTTCCTGGACAAAATATATAAACGCACCAAGTAGTCAGCGCTCAGAATTTCGGTCCCTGAAGAAAGTGGAATCGAGATTAGATTTGCTCCAGGCAATCACAATTGAGGCCGCATGACGGGAACACTATGTTGACGTGGTTGATGCATCGAGGGGCAGAGCGCCCCCTAGTACTTGTCATTGTTAGATCATGCTCGAATAGGGTTTTGTCAGTGGCCGATTCGGATCAGCTCATAGCCAATCGTGCAGTGTTATCATGAGAGTGTACCGTCTCGTATCTCCTTTGCATCTTTTCCAGAAAGGGCTCTGCAATGCAGGGTCTGCGGTGAGCATGTACGAGAATATCACACCATGGGAAATAGTACATGCATTGCAACATGGAAGTTCTATATAGAACGGAATGATCCTGATTACTCAGAATGATGCTGCTCAGCTGATAGTAGGTCGTGGCGATGACATTCTGTGTATCTGCTACCACAAACCCATCTGCATTTGCTAACGGGTCTGTAGGCAAAGAAGGAAGGCTGAGACAAGAGAGTAACAATTACTGCACATGCCCAGGGGTTTGATATCCAATAGGCTCATGTCACCAAACACCTAGAAAATCCTGTCTCGCTTAAGCTTCTAGCACCTCTGGAATGTCAACTGAACCAGCTGACCAGCCTTGTGTGACCCGATGGCAGCCATTACTGTATCAAACTTCTGCAAACCAATCATGAGATCAAGTTAGGTACACTGATGGTTCTATTGTGCGCATGTCGGTTTGGCGCTCATTGGTTGAAATCCCATGTTTGGTGCCTAGGGTTGGCGGCAGCAGAGTGTATGAGATGCCACAAACTGGAGACGCGGCCATAGAGCCCAGTTCATCGCAATTGGGGTCAAGCTACAAGCATATGCTTCAAAGAAACAAGGTTGAGCGGACAGGGTTGTGCAGGTGTTTACAAAACTTGCGGGAAACGTGCAGAGATAAGATCCAGGATAGCACGATCAGGGGCCGCGCCTCGTTACGGACATTAAGAGTGACACGTGTCTCTCCGGACCTCACAACTGCTCCTTGGTAATTGCTTTCCTTGGTGTACGCTACCCCTGTGACACTGATGAGCAGATCGCCGGCTGCAACCGAACCCTGCCGCGCGGCCTGCCCACCTGCAGGCACGTCCCCAACAACGATCTCACCGTTGCTTTTCTCCTCAAGCACGAGACCTAAAGGCCTCGAGAGCTCCACTGTATACCTTGAGCACCCCTCCGGCACCTGGCGGCAGCAGGCTCAAGTCAGGCACTCTCAACAGTGATTGTGCCCTTGTGCATGCGCATGCAAACATCAACTTTGTCCAGGTGACTGTGCTGAGCAGCCTCGCAATGAGATTGGACGATTCCTGAATCCTACCCTGTCTCCATCGCTCTCAGAGCCAGAATCATTCCCTGTCGATGCAGCGGCAACGTCTGGCTGTGCCAGAACAAGCACAGCCCGGCCCCTTGATGGAACCCTCAGCAGACCCACATGTTCAATCGGGCGCCTCAGAGTGCCTTTGCGGGGTGCCGAGGCTTTGGGGCGAAAAAATGCCGTTGTCATCATACTTTGCCGTGTCGCTGTGAAAGCTGGTGGTGTTGGTTGCTGTTCAGAATCCTGCATAGACCGAAACAACCTGATACAGAGCACCTACCTATATTATACTGAATCTTTAATGCGCAAAAGTGGTACTGCGACCATCATGTAGCGCAGGCTGCCTTTGTCACATGCAATGCTTGCCGCATGCCATGTACAGCATAGCATGGCCGGCGCGGGCGTACCAGGAAGATCGTTGAGAGCTCACAGGCCAGAAATATCCTTGCAGCGCTCTGATAACATGCCGACGCAAATGGTTTGGTGGCTTGGGTGCTGATGGGCATGGGTCGCCTGTACAGTCTAGGAAATCACGCCAGCAACCTTCTTCTGGAACGCCGCGATATCTCAATAAGAGCTGTGTCAAAGAACGTCCGGCGGATGCTACAGCATACCAAAATTGACAACATATCGCTTATAAAATCAACAGCTCTGTCACTTTGTTCGATATTTGGCTTTTAATCGTGTTTACGGCTCGACCTGCGTACGTCCACAGCTCCCCGTTAGACCAAAACGCTGCCTTGCCTTTTTTATCCCCATGATCGCCTCTACAGCAGGCATGAACAGTGCACAACGTCTTTCTGGAAAAACCTGCCAGCTGCGAAATGGTGTGCTCCGACTGTACGCCTGCTTCAACCGTGCTCCACAAAGATGACACCATTCGAACTTTCGCCAGATCTTATTTTCCTGGAGATCCTCCACCGGAATTGTATAGCTTGTGAATCAACGATTATGTTCAAGTACTGCGTGCGGGTTCCGTAGAGCACTGAGTAGTATGGATTGGTGGCCATTCGAGAACACCGGTTACCAAGCCAGTGCCGAGCCAGTACACGGCATCCGAGCAGGATCCGGGACTCTTCAGCTGCTGCAACAGCTTTGTTTAAGGCTCTCGCTTCTGTAGGCTCTCGGAAGGCGCTGGTAGCACCGCGACCACGTGTTCTTGCGGTGAAGAGCAGGAACGTGCAAGTACAAGCCAACTTGTTCTCCCGCGTCTCTCGCATCTTCAAATCGTATGCCAACAGCATTGGTGCGGTCCTCTTCAATTTCTGTACGGGACCATTGTGAGGTCGCGCAATTTTCACTGATTCACCGGGAGTATCCACATGTCGTCGATTCCGCTGCAGTGGAAGGCGCGGAAGACCCAGAGCGCATTCTTGAACAGGCCGTCACAGATATGAACAGTGATATAATCAAGCTCAGGCAGGCAACTGCAAAGGTGAGGGTCTAATCAAATCCAGTGCTCAGCGTCCGAACCTGTTACGCTGGTGCAAATAAATTCCGATGCACATCGTCAACGCATGGTTCATGGACACTAATGATCATAATCATCTGTCTTGCCAGTATGTTTAAAATCTCACATCTGGCACTCTGCAGGTAATTGCATCAAAGAAGCAAGTCGAGGCGAAATATGCTCAGTCAAAAGAGGCAGTGGTGCGAGCAAGCGCGGCTGTATTAAGCAGCCTTACACCTCTTGCATGTCACATAGCCTGCACCGCTTGTTTCATGTACAAGCGCAGCTCTGCTTCGGTAGAGAAAATCCTCTTGCAGGATGACGCCCACTTGCTTGAATAGTTATCTCCGCTCTGATATGCGACCACTTGAATGGCTCAGTGCACTTCCGCATTGCTAACAAATTTCTGGAGCAGGGCCGCAACATGTTGCAACTTGTAAGATGTTGTAACTTGTAGGATCAATGGACGTCTAGAGCGGAGCTGGCTGTCAAAGCTGGTGAGGATGAACTTGCTCGCGAGGCACTGAAGAAACGGAAAGGGTTTGAGGAGCAGATGAACACATGGAAGGCCCAGCTTGGCCAACAAGAGAAGGCGATGCAGCAGCTCCTTGATAACACTCGTGCAATGGAGGCCAAGGTCTCAGAGGCCAAGGCGAAGAAGGAGACCTTGAAAGCACGTGCAGCATCTGCACAGAGCTCCAAGCAGGTATGCTATAGGTCATTGTTAACGACCATTTTCTGCGTCCAGTAATATATTCCCTGTATATCCTCAGCCGGCGCTGATTCGATTCACAAACACATGTGCATGCACAGTGCAATTGAGTTGAAATTGCAGATCCAAGAACTTGTGGGAGGACTGGACACCAACACAAGCTTTGCGGCATTCGATAAGATGGAAGAAAAGGTCTTGTCATTGGAGGCTGAGGCCGAAAGCACGGCTGTATTAATTGGCTCTGACAGCATGGAGGGCAAGTTCAAAGAACTTGAAGGCAACAGCGTAAACGATGAACTGGCTGCGTATGATCCTTTTCATCTCTTGACAGGGATGGTTTGCCTGCCCATCATCATCAATGAGTTATCTGTGATCATGGCACATGCACTTTACATCTGCTTCCGCTCGGGAATGATGCAAACTACAGCTTTTGACAGTACAATCCTGGATACCACTGCACATGTTACTGCTGCCTTGCTGGCCCCAGGCGGCTCATAGAACAGCATATCAAAGCTGGGGACTCCTGCCGTCGAAGGCAGTTCACAATAGAATGGAATGTGGTCGAGATGATGCGTACTGCCTTTTGGCTGTCAGGCAGTTTGATGCTGTTGCGTAGAATGTTTTTGTGTCGCCCATGTTAGCTGCTTACATTGTTCTCAGCGCCTAGGGATGTATGTAGGATGAAGAATCGTCTGACAGCTCCATCAAGCTCAAGCTCAACATCTTCAGCGACAGAGAGCAGGCCAAAAGTCAAGGATGCTATCGACATGGAGCTAGAGGCACTGCGTCGCAAGGTGAAGGAGTAGACTCCTGTCTTTCTGCGTTTTCTGTTACAATCAGTATCATCGTTGTGGCACACCCACAATCCCCCAGTGAAGGACCGTGTTTGTAAAATTTTACGCACAAATGTATGCGAATGTATGTGGCATGATGATATGTACCTGAGGGCAGAAGCCAGGCTGTTCAGGTGTTTATGATGTTTGTATATATAACATATCTGAGATATGCGTAGTCGGCAGTGGAGAACCATGTGCACATATGCGTGCACAAAACTAATAAATTGCATAACAGTGTCGACATTCACTGCATGTCCAATCACAAGACGTATGTATATGGTGATCGCTGGGAACAAAGCCGCATCAGCAACGTCTACTGGAGGCAGAAGCATATAGAAACACTCTTGTGTCCTCCATAGCCTACCACATGATCTCATACACGACACAACACTTACACTTACAGTCATCACTGCATTAAATCCCGTCGAGAGCAAGGTCGTCAGCCCATGAACAGTGACTTCACACTTTCATATGTTCCCCAACAGACTGCCGCTGCGGGTACGTGGAAGAGCACTCGTGCAGACATGCCATGCAGGAGCGCTTGATATCCCTCCCTCCGAATGACCTCTGTATATGCCCCCTGCACTTGAGTCAAAATGTGACGGCATGAGCACATGAACATGGCTTCCCAGCACAGGCCATTGCTGGTACGAGGTACGCCCCTGTGGTAACATATATCACAGTCGCCAGTTGCGAATGTGATACCAGGCACATGTTCCCCAACAAATTGGCCAATGACAATATGGCCGACAGCCCACAGGGCAGGTTGTGGTAAGAGCAACGATTCTGGGGCAGCACCTTTGCTGTCATGCAGGCTTGCCTCCTGTGTCTCAGCAGGCCGTCCGTCTGCAGCCTGGTCTTGATCACGTCTAGTGGGTTTGTACACGCTGCTGACAGCCCCCCCGCAAACCCACCAGCCACAAGTTGAACTCCCAGATTCTCGTCATCTTCTGTCGCTATCGCCTTCTTTGCGGTTTCATACGCCGAAAAGTGTATCGCCGTGAATGGCACATTCATCAACAGCTGCATGCATGCTCCCACTCCTTGCATACACTTGGCTGCATGTACGCTGCCCGAGGCATGCTACATATCCCAGCACGCATGCATTCGTTGCTGAGAGGCACCGCCACGCTCGGCAAGCAGGGGCGCACCGTGAGTCGGTAGGATCGGTAGAAAGCTGCCAGCCCCTCTGCCCGATACGTCCGGACCACACAGTCCAGGAGGCCCTTGTACGGGCTATTGGCTATTTGCAGGCGCTGCTTGATGACGTCTCCAGGCGTCATGAGGGCATCATTCACAACTGTTGCGCAAGCCCCAGCTGCGGCCGTGGCCACAGGTGCATGTGAGCTGCGCTGTACCCCGAATGCCTCCTTGGCAACTTCATATGTGGCAAAATATAGTGCATGTGCGGGCCTACATTATATCAAGCGTTCATGCAGCCTGATTGCAGGGCTTGACATTGGCAAAGCGGACAAGAGGAAGCCCTGGCTGGTTGTGCACGTACTAGTGCACGCTCAGCAGCATGATTGACTGTAGGACGCAGAAAGACATCACCATACCCTGCGCTCAGTGCTACGGCTCCAATTCCGCGGTATAGGCTGAGGAAGCCTTCCCTGTGCATGATAGCTGCGACGGCTTCATGCAGAGGCACGCCATGTAGCCTTTGGCCTGGGTGCGCCAAAGCTTGCATCCGGGTCTTGACTGTGTCAACAGGATACATAGCAACATGCTCTGCAATTCCGGCTGTAGCCCCGGCGAACATGTACTGCACACGGCACATGCATCAGGACCACGATGTGTGAAAGTATGCGAATGTATGTGATTGGGCATGTATATTGGCTTGGCACCACCTTCGTGAACGAAAGGCCATCAAACGATGGTACATCCATGCCTTGCTTACGCGCTCGTCCTTGCTCACACTCTACACGCACAACAGGCTGGTCCGGAGCTGACGGTCAGCCAGCCAAAGCGTGGGGCCCATTATCTATTCGCGACGCCTGATTGGAGCCTCTAATATATCCACACGATCTGGTACAGTCGGAACACTTTGGTTCGAATGATCGCCGACGACTTGTCGGATGCAGCTAGGCGACGAGACCAAATACACAAGCGGTTGCTACAGACGATCATCGATGCTTGCAAAAGTAATTGATCTCCTGCTCATCTGGTGTTGCTGCGCACTCCCCAGTGCTTGTGCCTTTTTCGAAGGATTGTCCACCTACATCAGTCCATCACATCATGCACTTGGGTGGGGCAGGTGTGTCCGGAGGCGACTGCGCTGGCACATAACAGCTGATCAAGAGGCATACATGCAGCCCACCTGAGTCTGCAATACTGAGCTCAACTGTGCGGCTAATGTGATGATTCGGACAATGGGCCAGGCTTCTCACGGCGATACAACGTGCTGAAGCTGTCGTTTATGCTCGGAATGCGATGTCGCTCACTGTAGAACCCGTCGTGTCACAACTACAATATACAGCAGCACATCCTCAATCAGAGGTGGCGGCGGTCTGCGTGATCTGCCAAGCGCAGGCGGCAAAGTACAAATGTCCCGGTATGCACCCGCCTCGGCAAACGGCCTCGGTCAATCATCACGGATGCAGTCGTACGCAGTCGCAGTTTCTGATACATTGTGCAGGCTGCAAAGCGCAGACATGCTCTCTTTCGTGCTGCACTGCGCACAAATCCAAATCCAATTGCTCGGGCAAGCGCAGCAGAGAAGAGTTCGTCGCACTGAGCGACTATGATGAACAAACCATGATGTCAGATTATCGGTTGTTAGAGGACGTCTCGGATCTGCAATGCCTTCAAAAGTCGAGAACGCGGGACGCTGCACATAAGACCGGCAATCGCCAAACCATCAACCGCGTCAAGAAGGACGGCCAAGAGCTTTTGAAAGCAGCAGCACGTTGCCGCATAGACCTCAAATTTATGCCATCAGGTGCTTTTATTCCATGACCGTTTGACGCGGATGCAGGAACGAGTGTTTCCTGACACTGCACTGTAGGTGTGGCTACAAGGGAGGGCACGCTCATTTGTCCTCTCACGCAAGCTCCCACTCTGTATTGGTCACCCATACAGCGCGTGGACACTAGTCCTTAAATCATATCTAACTTGGATGTCGGTGTATTTCACCAAATCCCTGCCCAGCGGGTTAGCCTGTCCTGCTTGCAGGGATGCAGCGACAGCAGATAAACACATCATACTTCAGCAGGCAAGATCGGTGCATCTGCTGGCACCTGGAGCTCCGATTTCCACTTGTCGAGGTCACGGTACACTTGGAAAGGGTCATCGCCACCACTTCACTTGAGCAGGTTGGCCTCTGGCACACAGACACAGCAATCAGCCATGCATACTGCTCTGTGCTATGCACATGTTATTCCACAATTAGAGACAACCTCTGAAGGCACGTGATATGGTTCTGTTGGCATGTGCAGGTCATGCATATGGCGTTTTCGTGGAAGGATGGCCATGCTGCACGATCAGTGAAGCTCGCGGCATTCGTAGATGCCACTCCAGCACAATGCGAGGTGCTGCTGCAACGGGAACTGATCCCGGCAACCCAGGACAAAATGAAGCGAATACGGATAGACGACACTGTACAAGACGCACTCTCAGGAGAGTGTGTAGTAGAGTATCCTGTGTTTGTGGTGCAACTGCGGCAAGATCGTGCTGCTGGTGGCGAGGAGGGGCCCTCCTCTGTACAGGAGCCATTGCGGCCCGATTCAAACGCGACTGCAGTCCCGCCTTCGTGATAGCGTGCACAGAAGTCCATTTGTTCGTGGGTTAGAGCAGATTCACCTGAGATCACTTCCACAGTCTCACGGTACTCATGCCTGCTTCGGAACTCACATTACAGAAGGCAAGATGTAAACTTTTGTAAAGCCCACAGCTGCACGATCACTGTTGCTACCTCAACCTGTGACAACAACATTGCGTGCGCTGTTGTTGGCGGCATTCGCTCGCGCTCCCCGCTGCACCTCCATTTCCCAGTACTCGCTGCTCAACAACACCGATGTTGACAAGCGACATCATCAAACTGCACGCGCTAGGGCAACAGGGCACAGGGGATTGCAGCGGTAGCAGTGGCTGCGGCCCGCGCTGGTTGCGGGCCTGCGGACGTCAGGGCCCGCTGCGGAGGACGAACGCGGCCGCGTCGTGGGGGCCCCCCTCAGAGCTTGCAGCCGCGTTTTGCCACCACACGGCCTTGGGGTGAGAAGACCCCGAGTGCAGGGCATCAATGGTGCAGCTGCCCTCCACCGCGGTCGCGCCCTCGCCTCGGCAGCTGCCGTGCCGCGCCGAGCCGCCTGACGCCTCCACCTGGCTGCACACTGCCGACACCACGTCACGGCGTGCCAGCAAAGCACACTCCACTGAGAGCACCTCGCGCTGCAGCGCCTTCAGATGCTCTCGCACACATCTCACCTGAGAACAAGCGCATGCAATGGGGAGCAAATGTGGCATGCTGCAGAGCTGTTCAACGGCGGCGCGGCCGCCCTTCATCTCAGCACGCCACCTGTGTGCCTCGTCCGCATGCATGTTCAGTGCATCCCCACTACAAGCGCCCCGCAGCGGCCGGCGAGCCAGTGACCACCTCTGCAGGCACTACTGTGGCTCCAGCGACAGCGGGCACGAGTGCAGATCGGCTGTCAACACGATAGGGCCAGGGATGCGCACACACGCCGGGCTGGTCGTGCAGCGGACACCCCCGGGCCCACTTCACCGCACAGCTGCATGCAGGGCCGCAGCAACGCCGGGTCGCTGATCTGGAGGGAGCAGCGCACTTGGAGGAGACCCCGACGCTCGTGACGGACGCCGCCGCGGCGACAGCGAAGCAGAGCACCATGCCCCACTTCCACGACTGCATCGCGGCCGCGGGGGCGGAGGGGCCCCGGAAGAGGAGCACCTCCTGCATGCCACACACGGCGACGGCAGCCCCGGCGGCCGTGAGCCACAGCAGGCCGGCGGCGACGGCGGGGCGCTCGCGTTGGACAACGTCCACAGCGCGCTCGAGGTCCAGCGCCGCCGTGACATTCGCCGCAAGCGCGATGGCGGCGAGGAGCGCCTGCGGCAGCGCCTTCTCCGGGGTGGGGGCGAAGGCGAGGGCAAAGGCGTACGCGAGCGCGAGCGCGGCCATGCCGCAGTGTGCGGCTACCAGGGCGACGGCACCGACCTTGTTGTCTGAGATCAGCCGCGGCACGAGGTACGGGGCCAAGACACCTGCGGACACGGCAGCTGGGCGCGGGGCGTCTGGCTGGCAGCTGCGGCGGAGGCAGGTGACATGTTCATGGGTCGGCACCAGAACTGCTCTCCGACAACACGCTGGGAGCCGTTGCAGGCATGCGAGAGATCAAAGGGAGCGGAATGGGGTCCCTGTTGAGTAGTGAGGGGCACGGCACAGCGACGGGCTGCTGCAGCTGGGGAGAGCACCTGGCACAACAAAGGCTGCGAGGATGAGCTGCTGGGGCAGGCTGTGCAGGAGTTCGCCGTATGGCAGGATGACAGTCATCCCGCCGACGGCTGCGAGCATCGGGGCGACTAGGAACGCAAACGAGATGGCCACAAGGACAAACTTGGGTGTGCGGAGCAGCTTGATCATCTGTGGCAGCACATCTGCTGTGAACTGTTGCAGGATATTACAACAGCAATGCTGCTGTACTTTGCATTGCTGTGCTCCTGGGTCTATCTCATCGGCCCGGGGCGCTTCTAGGCTGTCCACTGCCGTGCCTGTGCTGGGCGCCCTGATCGAGACAGCCTGCTCGTGGGGTGCGTCCGCTTTCATGGAAGCATTGGCGCGCCAGAGCAGCACCAGCGTGCTCAGGAGTGTGGCTGCTGAGACAGCCATGAACAAGAGAAGCACTGCGTCAGCTTCACCTGCTGTCAGCAGTTGATCCTTCTTTATGAGCTCTGGCAGAAGTGCCCCCAGGGCAAGTCCCAATGGATTCGCCATGGTGACCTGCACCAAATAGTGGCTTGCTTGGCATACTACGTCTCAAAGCGAAGAGCACTCGCGGTGCTACATATCTTGTGGTGCTAACATCACTCGCTCGTGGCCATGCACAAGTACATGCGCCACACAGATGCCTAATGCCGTGAATTGCGGTCAATTTAGCGAAGCGGAGCGCACTGCAATATGGCGCCAGAGCCTGGCTTCCCTCGAGCTCTCCGCGGACGCAATCAGGCTTCCGCATATAGCCATGGGCGCGAGTGCCGTGCAGCTGACAACACTCCCTAGCTGTATCCAGATGTACGCAGATGTGCTGCGTCGTGGCCCATGTCCATTTGCGACTGCTACGGCGCGCAGCGAGCAGCCCAGCAGTGACAGTGCGACTGCGCATTGTATGCAGGACGCCAAGCCGAAGCACCTGATCGCAGGCAGCGCGACCAGGATGCTAGGAATTGCAATCAGCGCACTGCTGTAGATCATCCATCGGAGTGCTTCCTGACTCACGCCGATGTACACATTAGTTGCGCTCAGGCAAGTAGCCCAGAAGGGAAAAGCCACTGCATTCACACTAAGAACCCCTACAATGACTGCTATAAATACGAGTGTACTGCTTGAGGGTCCATTTGTGTGCATGTCCTGCCTGCAAAGACACTCGCAGCTGCATACAACGACAGGACCGCTCTGCAGCTGTCTTCAAATCCTCCTCAACGGCCTCAGCAACGGCGCCGGAACTGTTCAGGCATGAAGTATCCTCATTACTATAGGCCTGTGCCAGTGCAGATACCGCGCTTACAGTTGTTATGCTGCAAGACGTCAGAGAAGACATGGCAGCTGCCACGATGAAGCGTGCTGATTCTCATTATGCAGATCTGGACCCAGCTATGCCTGATTATAATGAAGTGATGCATTCATTGTATTTGACATGCAAATTGGCGCGACAGTTCGCCGGTAAACATTGTCCCGGATGCTCATGTTCACAGTTGACATTACTGGGGCTGCCGAGCTTGTCGTTACTACAGAGCTGTGCCATGCTGTGCCGGGGCTGACTCGCGTGAGGGCCGACCATCAGTGACCGGCATGTGAACATGGCGCGTCCACTCGAGGATATCCTGCGAAACAGTGAAAGTCACCATACCCGGTGACCTCCATGCTGCCGCCTTTTCGAAATTACCGAGGCAAGTGGTGACCGGTGCAGCGCTAGCTGTGCTTTGAATATACAAGTTTGCGATCGGGGGGCTGTCTGGAAGCAGCTCACTCTACGCAGCACTCACTGGGTATCTCTCAACACACTATTCGCTGGCACCGCTGTACAGGGCTACATGCTCAGTGAGCTGTACTGCCCACCATCGCTAGTGACCCTGGGCCTAACTCGGCGCGAGCTGAGTCGACATACAAGGTCGTATCGCTGGAACATCAAGCTTGGCGTTTGGGTGCAACGGAACCCCTGCCGTTGCCACTGCCGTCACCGCAATCCCATCTCCGCGCCTCGCTTGGCTATAGCGCGGATTAGCGTGCTGCCACGGCAAGTGCACGGTGGCACTTGGTTGTGGCGACTGTCGCCTTTCATAGGTCTTCGGTCTACTTTCACAAGAATCTCGAGTGATAATTGCATAAGTGTGCGTCTGCAGCATGTGCTGCATGACAGAAGCAGCTACAGCGTCTACCATGCTAGTATCGGCATGCACAGCAGGGTACTACGCCACTGCCGCGCCGAAGACCATCGCGATTAGCACAGAGCGGCACCATCTGCACGACGCCACGTCGCCGCGTTCGTCCGTTGCCCCGCGTGAATGTCACGCAAGCCCTCTCTGCCTTTGATATTCTTCAAGAAGTTTGTGGATCCCAGCTCAAGCCAAAAGCCTGAAAGCCTCGTAGCGAAGGCACACCTGGCCGGTATGAGACGTAGCGTTAGTGTGTGCGGTTCTTGCCAATCTTCATGGCTGTCTGGACTATTGTTCAATCACGTGATTTGATCCTCACATAGAATGTTCGACTCTGTTCACCGAACAGAGTATGTCTTTTCGGTGCTGTGCACCACATTGACAGGGCCAGTCGGCCTGCTGCTTGGTCACGAGGTCGAGTACACGACTGCAAACACAATGGGCACTGATTAAACGCTGTGCCAGTTGCTGTCTTTGAGCAAGTGCGTGGCGTGCTCTTTAGATCTGCTCATGCGGTGGAGCGTTGAAGCAACTGTGCTGATGACGTTCAATTCAGCGCAGTGCCCTGTTCCTGGCCAAATTGGAGCAGGGAAGTAGCTACAAACACAATTGACCGCGAGGCTACACTGATATTCCTTTCTCGGATGCGAGATGTCCTCTCAAGATTCACGTCCAGCACAACGAAAGCTTGGACGCATGGTCTGGATGCTGCTACAGGCAATGTATGTCATGGATTGCAGCACCTGCTCAATGCGCACCATGCGAGGGTGGGAGGAGCCCTGTGAGCATGCGCATACTGCACATGAAGGTAAAGACCAGGGGACGCGGATTGTCTGAGCAGGAGCTCAGAAAGTAGCCACCTCTCTGAATGCAGTATTGCAGGTTAGCATGCATATCTCGAGATACATGGCGGTTTGTAGCAGGTTTGGTATCAGAAAGGAGCGTCAGAAAGTGCTCCATGGTCACACCACGCTGCACACCACAAAAAACCTCGTGCACGAGTCGAGCGTTCGCCAGACCGCACTCCCGCAGTCCCTGAGTGCCCGCTGACTCTATTGTGTCTCAGACACCTTGTGTTAAGTCACAGTCGGAGGCAGCACCGCAGTGAAGCTACCTCGAGATAGCGTTGCCAAGACAAAGGTGACGATGCAGGTTGCACAGCGAAATCAGCAAGCGGCCCAAGAACAGGTTGAAAAATACAGCGCAACGCACCCCAGCCACGTGCACAGCCAGCAACTCTCACAGAACAAGTACCCGTGCAACCCGACAATTGCGTGTGTCTGCGCCCGAATCCGCGTGCAGCTGAGGCTGCGTGTGACTGCACAGCTGCTGATGGGAAGGCGTGCCTCGCAACAGGCGGGAAGTCATGCAATAGAGCTCTGTGGAAGCTGTCATCCATGCTGCAACCTTGATTTGAGCCTTCATTCTGAGGCTATTCATGCTGCGCACACCACAAAGCATATGGAAGCCGCAAGCTCGTGAGCGCTGTGGTTGAGGCACAAGCGCACCGGGCCTGACGTTGCGTTGACGTGGCAGCTGCGCATGACGCTCGCGACGGCACCTGCGTTGCGTGCCAGGTTCACCAGCACGGCATATGCGGTACCTGCACGCGGGTGCATGATAACTACATGGCGCTCGAGTGTACTGCACATTCATAGAGACCACTCGAGAGCACGCTCTCAGGTGAAATCTTGGCGTGACGTCACGATCAGCCTGTGCGTGTACACACGTGTGTTACAAGGACACAGGCAGCAAGGCGGGCAGCACTGCGGAAGAAGCAAGCAGACGAAGCCAACACCCAGCTGTCTAGACACCCACGCACGCAACACCCACCACGCCCAGAAAACCCAACACGCGCGCAGCAAACGACACAGACCCGCAGACCGCCAAGCACACACCCACACAACCACGCACGCAAGCACAGACCCCACGGCCCACACACAACACAACCCCCAACGCCGCAACGCCGGCAGCTGCACGCCAGGGCCGCGCTCAACACACCGCTGCCCGAGGCCGCCCATCCCGGCCGCCCGATTGCCGGGGGCCGCCCCAGCCCCAAACCCCAGCCCACCCCCAGAGCCGCGTCAGCCCGCCACACCGCCACACAGCCCCGCCGGCCCACGCCGGACCGTACCCAGGACGACGCAGCGCCCAAGCCGCCGCCGCAGTCCCTGCACATGCCAACGAAGGCATCCCGCACGCCCAGCGGACCCGGCCCAGCTGGATTCAGAGGCCATCGGTGGGTGGCGTCAAGCGGGCGGGGCCCCCGAGGGGCATCCCTGTGCGTGTGCGTGTGCCACATGTAGGCCCTGTGGACATGAGGCATGACAGTGACACCGGCAATGCCTTGCCCTTGCTATCATCTGCATGCTTGTCTTGCGCCAGTGTCGCAGCCAATACAATGCTTGGCACGTTGTACAGCTGTGTCACGACAGATGTCAGCATCCGCGTTGGGGTCGACCAGCCTGCAGCCCATCGATCGCCTTCGCCCAGGGTAGGCAGCCGACCGGGCGAGGCTGCAGCAGGGCCCACGGCTCGGCTTGCAGGCGGCTTGCGTGCAAGAAAAATCACCCAAATCGAGCATCACGTCTCTCCCAGTCGGGCATCGGCCTCTGCCTCCCGCGGGTCGGACGCCTCGACTCTCGCCGCTCGTTGGCCATAAGCTTGTGATGTTGCAACTGTACATGTGCGCTTGGGTGCTGGAGTCGTGTTGGTGCGCTCGGGTGTGCTGCCTTCTGACTGCACCGGAGTGGCTACGGTGGCTTTCCATTGTTCCCCGTCAACGTTTGGGGGCAGTGCTGCTGTGTTTGGCCGTCAAGTCGCCAGACTGATTCACCAGGATCCTCCACGCGTGGGTGCCTCTAGCAGTTGGCATGCCCAACTGACAGCTTCGCTGACGTGCACCTGCTCCCACGGCTGAAGGTGGCTACCCGGCTGGCAGCCACACATGGAGCAGCCCTGGCCGAAAGTCCAGCCGGAGCGGTGGTACGGAGAGTGAGTGCGCGCAGGCAGTGCACTCCCGCTGCGAGGCCTTTGGGGTGGGACAGGTTTGGGCCGGGAGGTGTTGTGGAGTCTTGGGCGTCATGCAGAGCACCTACCTCCGGTCTGCGCGCTGGTGTCTATGCCGGGTGGCCTTGACATTCGGTGTGTGATTGTCATGCAGTTCGAATATTCGGCTCCGGCTGCGGGGCGTGAGGGTGGCCTGCTCGTGTTCGATCCAGTCACTGCCTAGCTTCAACTTGCGTGCAGGGATCACGGAGCTGCGCGAGGTGGTGCGTGTGGCCGTCCAACTGGTCGCGGGGACCGTGCTGCGCAAGGCCTCGCGAGGGTGTGGCGGGTGCAGCGGAGCCTGTGGCGGCTGCTGCTGTGCGGGCACTGAAGCTGCCGGCGGCTGTGGTGCGCTTGGCCTGCCACCAGCGCGTGGCCCTGCGCACACTGCTGTGGCTCCCGGTTGTGACCCTGTTCATGGTGATGGCGTCGGTGATGTGTTCGCTCCGGCGGGAGCTGAGGATGGCGCCCTAACGGGAGCTGCGCGTTGCCCGCTCAGGTATACTTCGCGATGCCTGGGGCGCTGCTGTGGCCCGGGCGGACGCTGCATGCGGGCATGGGGTGCGGGGCGGGGCCTGCGCACGCTTTCGTGCCGCAGCCTGGCGCGTGGGTTTGTCCACGCTGGGTGTTGACGCTGTAGCGCCAGCTCGCCGCCCGCGGACAACACGCGCGGACACGCCCCCTGTGCGGGTCCTGTTGGCCAAGGGTGGGGACGTTCTCTGGGAAGCCGAGGCACACACCTTGTACCTCAGCGGCGAATCGTGGAGTTCCTCGTCAGCTGCTGCTGCGGCATCTGGCCAGGCTATTCAGTTGCAAGCCTCGCCCACGGTGTCACATCTGATCTGTGTTTTCAAATCCATGTGATTGTGTTGTGAATCGATCCGTGATTTCACCACAGGACGTGCCATGGACTTCGAGCACGTCGCAACACAGGAGGTCAGGCATGCGGATTGCCAGGAGTGCCTGGCCCGGGCAGCAACAGCTTCCCAGCCTCCGGAACGTCCCACTTCCTCTAGTCCTCTCAACTCCCAGCAGTTGGCCGTTGACACCTGCTGCATTGTCAAGCCTGCCTCACCTGTGCGGCAGGCGACCCGTGCAGAGGTGTTATCATTCACATGGCTAGCTACAGCTGTAACCTTGTCCGCGCCTCGTCGGTGCCAGAGCAAGTCTCACCACACTGCGCGCGTGCCGCAGTCAGCTGGTCTCTGACTAGCGATATGGCACGTCAATTCCGCACAGGCATCAGCGGCGCATGCTTAGATAACGCTGCTCGGGCATCACGCCTTGCCCTCTCCAAAGCGGCCCCGGGACTCGGGCCTCATGGATGCATGCACAAGCCAGCACAGCCCCGGGAAACCATCCCATATAGCTAGCCTGCGCCGGGGTCATCATGCGGCTGCCGTCCAGTCATGACTCGCCACGGCGTATGGAGAGGGGGGCAGCTGCGATGCTGGTGGCGCCACACAGTGGCCCGACAATCCCGAGCGACCCCCCCCGCGCCGCATCCGCCTCACGACTCCCCCTGCGCCACTGCTGCTGTAGGGCCGCAAGCATTCACAGAATTGTGCTGCCTCAGATGGCTTCAAGCCTGATGGTTCAGAGAGCAACAAAGCTACCAAAGCAATATCTGCAGCTAGGGGGGATGCGTGCAATGCATCTGAGATGGTTACAGAAGAGAGGGAGCACTTGCATGAGCAGCCCAGACACAAGAATCTCTCACGATCCAGCATCACGGGCAACAGCTCAAACCTCCAGCGCTACAGCACACACACCAAAGCTCAGATACCCGACTGTGCCGGAAAAAACATCTTGAGCAGACTGGTGCTGGCCACGTAGCCAATTGCAAGTGACGTTGCATACCCCATCAGGTCTCTCGCGGGCTCTTCTGCCATAGATTTCGATTGTGCAGAGCCACTGCCACGATGATCATGGCCATAGGATGTAGCAATGTTGTCCAGGTGAGCGTCACCGTCCGGGAGCGTACGTACGAAGCGGTTGCGCTCCGTGCGCTCTGAAGTCTGGCGGCTTGCGACTGTGCGGTCTTCCTGCACGCGTCAGCTTTCGCAGGGATGCGGTACCTCGACACGTGCGAAAGCGGGACACCGATGTCGCAGGTCCAGGGGGGGAATTCGCGGCGACAGGCGGCATGCATGACGAGCGCTGGCGCGTTCATGGACGGCACCCACAGTCATGACTCAACTCAAAAGGTGACTTTAGTGGATAAAGTGGCTAGGTTAGTCCAACCTCAAAGCTGGAGTTTTGTCAGTCGCGTTGATGCTAGACCGCGCTGCTCGACTTGTGATCTGTGCAGCCGTCTCTTGTTGACTTGCGGGCGGACTCGCGTGCGGCACAGAAGCGCATCTCGTGAGTATTATGCATGCAAAACCATACACTACGGCCAAAGGCACGGAGGGATGGTCTATCGAGTGCTCATTTTTAGGATGATAGGCTGTGGCCACGGATGATTCAGCGTACATTCGATAATGGTTGACAATGCGTTTCAGCGCCTGGTTCCGCAGGGAGTAATGCACTCCGGGGACCAGCCTCGCTACAAGCGATATGCACGGAGATGGGTGATGCTATCAGCTGGCTTTCTCATCAACCTAGCATTGTGGACGGTATTCCAGCCGTTGGTGCCAAATGCGAGGAACGCAGCGTATCTCAACGTTAGTTTAAGCACGCTTCACTGGCTGACATATGGCTGGTTCCTCACGTCAGCAGCAGCAATGTTTCCTGGTATATGGATGCTAGAGAATCTAGGACTGCGCAAGGCGACGGTGATCTCAACATCCTTGCTAGTGCTGGGCGTGGCACTGCGATGCGCCAGCTACGCTCATGGATTCAAGGCGGACCCCCACAAGTCGTCCATGCCGTTTGTATGGATTCTTCTGGGCAACATGATTGCTGGTTTGGGGTCAATACCCATCAAGGCTGGCACAAGCTTGATCGCGTCGTCCTGGTTCGGTGAAGAAACTCGCGGGCTTGCGAACACACTGGTGCGCTTCGAGCGTAGCAGCTACAAATGCACATAGATTGCAGTGCGCGCGATTGCAGGTATTTATTCCGCCATGCACGCGCTGCTGACTCACTGCCAGGCCAGTCCGGTTACCGCCCAAGCAGCTGGCGCTTCCACCACGGCCTTCGCCACCGACATCTCAGTGATCCTTGCAGATGTGCCTCGCCATTCCAGCTGGTCTACACGCCAACTCCCTGCTGCACCAGTGGGTCGAGTCATCCGGCCTGGAGCACTCTCTCCAGAGCGCGCGCCTGCTGCTCCTGCACGTAGGCGTCGCCGCGCTGGCGCTCCTCTGCGCTCCGATCCTCCACTCTGCACCTCCTCACAAGCCGTGCATCACTGCTGAGCACCCCTGCGGTGTTGGCGCTCGGCCGGACGACGACACGTGCCTCTCGGAGCGCAGTCTGCTGAGCCCGCTCAGCCGGCAAGGGTCCAGCCTCACGAGCTCAGGCGACGGCGCCGCCGACACGGCAGCGCTCGCGCACCGCCTGCTGCGTGGCCACGGCCGCGTGCGTCAGGGCGCCTGGCGGGACCTCCAGAGCCTGCTCACGTTCTGGGACTTCTGGGTGCTGCTGTTGGCGTTTGCCTTCACCGTCGGCTCGTTCAACGTGCTGCACCTGCTCATGGAGGAGTTCCTTGACCGCAACCCCGAGACCGGCCGCATCGAGGGCATGCATGCGCTCAAAGTCCTCGGCTCCTTTGGCGCGATCGCCTTCCCCGCAGGTGCCGCCCTCCATCCACCTCAAGTCGCTCGTTCCTCCCGTACTCCTGGCCTGCGCGGCAGCTGCTGCATGCGCAGGAGGTGGCCCCTCACACAACCTGTGAGGCACCTGCCACTCCCCTGAGGCGTAGCCGTGGAAGCAGCTCTCACGGCGTGCACACATGCATCACCCGGCGCACGCGCGGCGCCTGCCCCCTCCCACCTCTGGGCCCTACGGCCGTCACCATGCTGCGCGTGCTGTGCAGGCTTCATCGGGCTGCTGCTGGGGCGCACGCAGGCCGACAAGTTCATCATGACGGTGTCGCAGGCGGTGGTGCTCGCGTTTGCGACCGCGCTCGCCATCCTCTCTGCCAGCCGCCTCAACGTCGAAAACGCGCAGGCCTGCCTCATATGCATGGCCGTCATGGGCTTCCTCGTCATCCCGACCGCGCTCGAGATGGCCGCCGAGCTCGCATTTCCCTTTAGCTGCGCCGTCGCCTCCGGCGCGCTGTGGGCCTGCGCGGACGTGGCGGTCGCCGTGATTGGGGTGACTGTCGATATTGCCTTTGGCGGCGACGGCACGGCGACGACGCGCTTCACAGACGGCGGCCGGTGGCTGCTACTCGCGTGCCTCGCGCTGGCTGCGCTGCTCTGGTGGCTCTTCCCGGTCAGGTGCGCGGCACGCACAGCACAGAAGCGTCCATCTGCCAGCTTTCAGAGTTCCTCTGCAGGGGGGGGGGGGGGGTCCCTGCGACGCGGCTGGCGAGGTGCCCGCCTCCGGTGCCAATCGCCAGCCTCAGGCTACGGAGCGCGGCCTCCAAATCAGACGCAAGCTGGAGGTTGTAGCATACGTGCAGGTATGCGCGGCGTGCTGCGGAGGAGCTGTTCAAGGAGGTGCAGGCGGTGCACGCGCGCAGGACCGCCGGACACCAGGCGCGCGGCCCCCGCTCGCCGGGGGCTGTCGGCATCGGCCCGCCCTGGGGAGACTCCCACCTCGAGCGCCCGCTGAGCCGCGGCCTCTATATCATCGATGAGGAGCAGTCGTCCGCCTCCGCCGTGCGGACCCCCCACTGCCTGCCTGCTGCCACACCTCGTCTGCGCCTGCGACATCCACCCGCGCGCACCGCCGCCTCTGAGATGGGCTGCCTCTGAGCTGGGCAATTGAATGCCATCGTCCAACAAACGAAGGATTCACGACCTCGCACACCCACAGTTGCCACTTGCAGCTGTGGAGCCGCTGTAGGGTGTGGGCGTGCCCCGGCGTGCCCCGGCACCTTGTGGCTATGCGTTACAGCATATTCTTGCATGACACGTTACGCGCAGGCTCTGCCGCTCGGCCCAGCATCAGCAGCTGCAGGCCGCTTCTGCCCTTCCCGCCCGGCCTCCTCTACAGATCTCACGGCTGCCCCATACTGCATCAACGCCGCGCATGCTGTGCAGTCGGATGCCATGGTGCGCTCTTGTGACCAGACGCTGCTGGCCGCGCACAGCTCGTTTGAAGGCGGAGTGCCCTCCCGCTCACATTCGCCGGCAGGGATAGGCGCGCGCCACGCCTCAAGCCCGGGCGGCCACCCTGGGCCCGTGCCGATTCCCGTGCGCCCCCCATCGCCCCTGCCTGGTGTTCATCTTTGGTGCTGATCACACCAGAGTGACACCTGTTGTTCTGCCTCAGCTCACAGCTGCTGCAGGGTCCACATCTCATGTGCATCGGATAGCATCTCAGGCGCATGCAGGTTGAGAGCGCGGCGCCACCGGCGGACACCCTCAGCATCCGCCTGCACAGCGACCAGGAGCTCGTGGCGGCCGGGGGCCGCCCCGCTGACCGCTCGGGCGTGCTTGACGGCCGCACCAGCAGCCGCTCGGCGTCCCCCAGCACCACCCAGGACCTCCGGGGCTCGCACACGCTCAGTGCCGCGTCCACGCGGCAGCCGTCCATCGACGCGAGCTCCTCCTCGGCCCGCTTCTCGTGGCGCCTGCCGCCATTTCACCTCTTTCAGCGCGCACCGACCCTACAGATCGCCTCGAGCGGTGACCTGTCGTCACGGAAGCTCCACAGCGCGCTTACGGCGCCGCGGCCAGTGGACGCTGCCGGGGTGTCGCTGTCCGACACGCTCGTGACGAACGGGGCGTCGTCGGCGACGTTTGCACACCACCTGCACAACAGCCGCAGCACAGTCCTGCCGCCAGGGCACGCGGCAAGCGGCTCAGAGTCGGGGAGCTACTGCGAGAGCAGCCTCGGCACCGCGGAGCTGTCGAGCAGCCTGTCTGCTGCGAGCTACGGCACGCCGGCGGCGGCCGAGGCGGGGCGGTCGATTGCCTCTGGCAGCTTGACAGACGACGAGGCGTCGGGCACGTGCGGCCACGCAGTCGCGTCGCCGCGGTCGCAGGGCACGCTGCACACGGCCGACGCGGATCTGGAGCTCGCGGTTCAGGAAGAGCCGACCGGAGAGGCTGACGAGGCGGTGGATGCGGCCTTTGCACCGGAGGCCGGCGGGGGCCCATCTTGCGGCTCCGCGCCACCGGGAATGTTGTCGCAGCTGAGCAGTGTGGCCGGGGAGGCCATGGTGCCGGTCGAGACGGCGTCCGGGAGGGTGGTGTGGTGGGAGAATCCGCTGGGGGGGAACAGCGCGAGCATGCAGAGCGGTGGCGGGAGCACGGCAGAGGGTGGGGTGTCAGAATCGCCCCCGCAGCCGGCCGAGGCGCCGCCTGCGGGACCCTCCACGGCCCCGGCGCCACAGGAGCGGTCTGCTGGGGGGACGCAGCACAGCAGCTCGAGGTATAGCACGGCGCGGTCAGCAGCACTGGCACGGCCGCCGCTGCCACCGGCGGGGGCACCTGTGCCGGCAGGCGAGGCTGCAGTGCAGCTGCAGGCCAACCTGGACAGCCTGCTGCGGACTTCGATGATGCACAGCTCTCAGCTGTTCGGGTCGGGGCGCGAGCCGAGCGGCACGCAGCTGCTCTCGGCGCACCTCTCCTCCGAGGACCCTGTGTCGGCGATGGAGATGCGCATGCAGCATCACGAGCCGGTGTCATCTGCGTTCCCCGTGGAAGAGTCGGAGATGTTCCACCGCACTGAGGCGGCCCGCACCTCCGCGCTACCCCACAGCCACCCTGCCGGCATCCCCCGGGGCAACCCCTCCGTCTGCACGGTGGAGCTGTCGCAGCAGCGCGCCGGCGCGGCTGGGGCCACCGGAGATATCACGACAGGCATCACGGATCCGCTGCAAGGCATCGACGTCGACATGCAGCACTTTGCGCCGACTGACGAGCTCAGCCAGTGCATCGGCGCGGACTCGAGTGCCACGCTTTCGGGCCCTGTTGCACAGCAGGCGCAGCACAGTGGCAGCTCGCTGCCGCTAGCAGAGCCGGCGGGCCGGGCGTCCGTGGTGGACGACGAGGACTCGTTGCCGCTGCCGCCGATGATGGTGGTGGAGCGGCGGGCTCCGGCACGGTCGGGGCGCATCACGCAGTTCCAGTCCAAGCGGCGGTCTCGGGCGGCAGGCAAGGCTGGGAGGCCTGACAAGCCGCCCAAGGTGCGCGCGGTGGGCGTCGCCGCGTCGGACCCGGCGGCCAGAACAGACGAGATGGCGTCAGGATCTCGGGAGCTGTTTGCGTCTGCGTCAAGCATGCTGTCAGTTGACACCGCGCCGAGTGCCGGTCTGGCGCCGCCGCAGGAGGCCGCGGTGCCGGCGGAGGGTGTGCCGGGGGCGCTTGAGGTGCGTGCCTCGTCAGCGCAGCAGGCCGGTGGTGCACTCAGCAGCCAGGAGAGCGAGGGTGTCTCCAGGGGCCTCGACAGCCTCACCGGCGACCTCATGCACCACAGCTGCACCTATTCCCTGTCCGTCGCCAACGGGTCCCACACGTCACTCGGCGGCTCCTCGTCGCTGACCGGTCGGTCCAGTGGCGGGGTGCCGGGACTGGAGCCGGGGACGCCGCCGCGGCGCGAGCGCGACGCGCCGGGCGCGCAGCGCGTCGCGCGGCAGGGCATCTCGCCGCTGGAGCTGGTGCGCGAGGGCCAGCCCTCGCTGCGGGAGCGCTTCGCGGCGGCCGGCTCCGAAGGCAGCGACAGCGGCCAGCCTGCGGAGCCGGCGGCTGCGGCGGGGGGCCCTCCGCAGTTCCGGGGGCTCTCGATCAGGCGGGAGGAAGACCTGCCCCCCACGCCAAGCATGCCCGGCGCAGAGTCTCGGGCCCTCACACGGGAACTGGACAACTCCGCGTCGGATAGCACGCTGAGCGCGGCCGGCCGCCGTGTGGATCAGGCCGCACTTCCAGTCAGCCCCAGCCGGCTCAGGTTCCAGAAGTGGCCGTCCAAGAGGGTGCCGCAGGCGTCAGCGGCTTGCGACGGAGTCGGCGGCGGCAGCGTGGAGGGGTCGCCATACTCCAGCTTCTCCTTTGAGACTGATGTTGAGACGGACAACACCAACACATGGTGGTCAAGCATCATCGAGGCTGGGCGGGAGCAGGATTGTGCGGCTCATGCATAGCACGCGCGGCGGCCCGGCTGCTGGCGACCGCAGCACAAGCGCTGGAACCCTCTCTGCTGATTTTGCATGATGAACAGGATACGGGATGGGCCACGCCTGTGAGTGCGGCTGGCCCCACGGCATGCGGTGTGGGTACTGCGAATGCTGTGCTTGGCAGGTGCAGGTCTTGTCGTGGCCAGGCTCTTTGCGACTTGCAGAGCCTTTTCTCTCGCAAATTCTTCCTTTCCATCACGCGAGGCTCTTGTACGCCAGGCCAGCCGCTATGCCAGCAGTCTGCGATGTGCAAAGGCTTCCTGAACCATCGGAGAGGCCAAGGCCGAAAATTTACATATGCGCGATCTAGTTGGTGCTATGCCACATGACTTTCACTCAATCTTTTTAACCTTTAGCCAAAACTCTTTGAAGCGGTGTGTGTTACTTGAGACGTCTCAGTCGACCTTT
The DNA here is from genome assembly GCA_023078555.1 of Ulva prolifera. Taxonomy (NCBI): domain Eukaryota; kingdom Viridiplantae; phylum Chlorophyta; class Ulvophyceae; order Ulvales; family Ulvaceae; genus Ulva; species Ulva prolifera. The sequence continues at coordinate 11,676,900 of CM041198.1, read as the reverse complement.
CACGAGTTTTGTTTTCATGATTTTCGATCCCATTTGTAACCCCATGGCCCCTGTGCCTGCCCGGTGCATGCTGACCGCCGCCTTGCCCACTCACGCCTCTGACGAATCCAGTCAGTGAGGATGCACCGGCCAGGTGAATGCAGCTGAAAAAGGAGGCGTAACGTGTGTACCGAGGTGCCACGGGGCCTTGACCAAGAACAGCGGCTGTGGGCGCACATCTGCAGTGCCTGACAACACCGCAATGATCGCATTGTGTTACAGCTGTCCAGAGGTGATCACGGTCGGTCATGCACCGAGATGCATGAGCCCATAAGAGGCTCGGACAGGCATGCCCTCCCACCAGCTTCACAGTTCAGGTGCCACGCGGGATGCAGCGCCACAGCCGCAGCCATCACAGCATGCCCTTGAGATTCTCACACTTGCCCCGAAGCACAGCTATCGCTCGCTTGAAGAGTTCTGCAGCAGGGATGGACCCACAAGTCTCGATGGTAAAGATGTGGTGCTCTTTCCGTTTCCGCAGCTGGATGTACTCGCTGTACCGGGATTCGTTCGCCAAGTCTCTCACCTGCACACGGTGCGTGCTGGATCCACAATGTTGAAAGCCTCCGGCCCTGAATTGACAGTCCGCACCAGCAGGGAGTCCCACATGGACCTGTGCATCCAAGCACACAGCCACTTTCTCTTCGGAGGCGTCCCTAGAGGACACAGCCGGCAGAAGAGGCACACCTTCGCCTCATAGAACTCGTTCTCACGAATGGCTGCAACCTCCAGGTGGCACGCCGCCCCCTTCTGCCGCTTGACAGAGAAAACTTTGGGGACTTCCTTCGCTAACGCAGCCGCAATGTCCTTCGGGACAGGCTGCAGCACCACACCGGGGCCTCAGCAAAGGCATGCGGCTTGTGAACGTGAACAAGGTGTATTCGGCTCCATGAGGCACACATCCATCACATGCGGCTGCTAAGGGATAGTGCGCTCATGCCTGTGGCCACATGCGGCAATGCGGATTCCTCCCACTTTGGTCTCCGCGCACCTTCAAGACTGCGATTTCGGGATACAAGCGGTGCCACGCGGTTGACACAGGGGAGAACTTGGCGTGGTCAGCCCCGATGCCCTTGACAGCATGAGCCTCCAGCTCGATGTACTGCCCCTTCCGCAACTTGGCAAGCAGGATGTCCCCAACGACCGGCTTGGCATCGAGCTCGGCTGGCTGCGGCGAGGCAAACGTGGTGGATGTCTCCGCCGGGTATTCGCTGCCACTGGGCAGCCACTTGAGGTTCGATGCATGCACTTTGTCATTGATAAGCCTGCCATCTGGGCCCTGCACAAGGCACTCATACGAACTGGGATTACCCGGGGCGCCAGCATTTGTGCGGCCTTTGGCAGGCTGGCGCTCATGTTCAGCGCCGGATCAATACGCAGCATGGGGTGCCCACCTTTTCGCATCTGACGTGCAGCTTGAAGATCACAGTGTTGGTCTCGTCTCCAGAGTCTTCTTTCCACGACAGCCCTTCTGGATCGACTGCCAGCGGCACCAGGCCCAGCCTGTGTGAGAGCACCTCCTCCGGGATGACGCAGTCATAGTCAATAAAAAACACGTTTTCAATGGCTACAGAAGGCACCTCGGCGATCAGGATGCGGCGCAGGCTGTTGACGATTGCGGGATCTACATTGATCAGCTCAAACTCAATGCTGTCGTTCTCCACCTTCACGATCTGTATGTCGAAGTCTCCCGCCCACTTCTCATGATTCCAGCTGTTGTCGAAGCCCACGGACATGTAGGCCATTGCTGATGTCACTGTGTTCACCTGCACTGCGTGCCTGCCTGTGATGCACAGTGTGCTCCAACGATCTTGTGACATCAGGCCACACAAAACAGCCAACATTGGAATGCGATGCTTTGGACAGGCCAGGTACGCACATGGTAGTTCAGCTCGGGCCCAACAATCATTCTTGTCCTCTGCAGCTCCAAATGTTCCGGCAGCACACCATCAGCCTGCTCGTGGTCGTCGTCGGCATCATCCGAGCCATCGCTCCTCATTGTCGTCTGTTGTGCTTCACGGGATCGTCCCGGGCACCAAAAATGGCTGCAGAACTAGGATCCCCAGCAGCACCCGTCTCAGGCTGTGACAGCGGGATCGCTACGGCTTGCCCAGTATGGAAGCGCAAAGCAGACCAACCTTTGACATCTGTGATAGCTCAAGCTGGGGCCCTCCAAGTGAAGGCTAATCTGCGCAAAGTCACGAAGCCGGATTGAATCGTTCAAACACGAATGTGCCGTCAGCGATCTGCTTGGGTTGCTGTCGTCCAAGGCTGATCACCTATTCGAGAGGCGTGCTGTCTACCTCATGCGTTGAATTGCAGCTTCGACTGCCGTACGCATCTGGCGTTGGTTGCTGTCCCGCGGTTGTTTACAGCTGGCGCATGCGGCCGCTCGAGCTGTGGCCTCGCGGCGTCTATGATGGCGACGATGTCCATATGCGCCAGCACACCGGTGCAGATGCACGCCAAAAATGTTTTCCGTAGCCACGCGAGCAACGCGAATTGCGGTCCGCAAGTTTCTGGCGCCATGTAAAAGCTTTGGACTCGGTATGAGCACAGCGACAGCAACAACACAAGAAGCGATCACAGGCATGCAGCCATCGCAATGTCATCAAGTCCGCCTGTGGATCTACTGGACGGCAGATCGTTTGTAGCCTGTCGGAATGCGTCGCAAGTTCCTGGCAGCGCTTGCCATGTTGTGTGACCCAGCAGCGGTGGATTGCAGTTTGCAACGTGTACGTATCAGAGGGGCATAATGCTGAGGTCATTTCGGCCTTGAAGGTGCTGCCCTGACTCATGTGCGCACCAAATCCCGTGAAGGATGTGGCACACAGAGGCCCTCGACAGCCAAGTGTGCGCAGGCGGTCCCAAGCCAGTTCCCAGGTGTCAAGCTTGTCTACAGCTTCACGGACAGGCCGTACAACCGTTCTTCTTTTACTATCTTGGGGCAAGGTGAACAGGTGCTGCTGCTGACCGGGGTGCATGCTGATGACCGGGGTGCATGCTGCAGCTGGCCCACTGACCTGTCAACCTCCCGGAGCGCAGCCAACGCAGGGGGCACGTGCATGCAGCTCTCCGAGTGTGTCATCCGCATCGCCAAGGAAGCGGCGAGGCGGATATCGCTACGTGACCATGTGGCCACACATCCACGCCTGGGTGTGCTGGACCACATCGCATGCCACCATCTCGGGGAGCCTCAGCAGGCAGCAGCAGCGCAGAGCGCAGCCTGCCGCATCGCAGCAGGAGTCTCGAGGAACCTTCCCACCCTTCCGGTAATCTTGTATGGCGATGCCAGCCCGCAGAAACTGCGGCTCCAGGATATCCGGCGCGCCTGTGGTATGCATCTGCCACAGTTCTCCGCAGAGCCGCATGCGACAGGCTGCTTCAGGCCAAGACGAAGCCGCGGTGTGCAGGGTATTTCAGGGGCTCGGCGCAGGGGCGGTGGAGCGGCCTGCAGGGCATCACCGTCGGCTGCGAGCCGCAGCATGGGCCGACCGTGGCGCACCCGGACCTCGGCGTGTGCACCGTCGGCAGCTGCCCGCTGATCGTGAACTACAACATCCTCGTGCAAGGCATGTCCATGTCCGCAGGTGCTCCCTGACTCCCTTGCTGTATGTCTGGCACGGCACGCGGCAGGGGTTCCGACACGGAGGCCGGCAGTGGTCGGGCGCACGTCAGCATACCCTCAGGGTGGCATACATGCATGGTACGCTGTCTCGTTGCGAGCTGCGCACGCATCACGTGCGAGCTGCCCAGGCCGCATGCGGCCACACCATCCGGCACTGTGCGTGCCAGAGGCCCGAGGGCGTGCCGTGTGGCGCGCGTGCTGTGCCTGCCCGCCGCTGCGGGCGGTGGCCCCGCGCGGGCTGCAGCAGCTGGCATCGGCATGCATTTCAGATGGCCAAGTGTGCACGCGCCGACTGGGAGGATGTGTCCTGAAGCTGGTGATGGTTGCGCAGCACCGCGGGGCGGTTGCAACCAGGGGCGGCCACCTGCCCAGGCTTCTGCATCCCTGTCACTGCCGGCGTGCTGCACGGCTGTGCTGTGCGAGTGTGTGCAGTCACAGTGTTGTGTGTGCAGCGCGGCGCGTGGCCAAGCGGCTCGGGGAACGCGGCGGGGGCCTCCGCTGCGTGGAGGTGTGCCCGCCCTGTCACTATCCTGCGGCTGTTGTGCTCTGCCGAACATCGCCTTGGTGTGAGCGTGAAATCTAGGTGATTATAGAATGTCACTAGTACACTGTCGCAGTGCAAACGCTGAAAGCAATGTCAGGACCTGCCTTGTGTGCCAGTGTCAGTGAACCGATTGAAGCGCAGCCGCTCCAGCATGTGTGGCAGAGGTGTGCTCACAGGCCTAGTGGCTCAGAGGACAGTCCGTGCTGCTGTGGTGAGATTGTGCTGAGCTGTGCAGACTGCCGCCCTGCCCCATGATGATGGCCTGGAGATTGCGTGCAACCTGCTTGACACGCAGGTGTCAAGCAGCGATGACGTGCTGCTGCTGTGTCGCTCCCTTGTGGCGAATGAGGGAGGCAGGGTGGCATCGGCGTATCGAATAGGGCTGCAGCCTGAAGATCTTGCGAAGGCCATGGAGGAGCTGTCTCGCCGGTGAGAGGAGAGGCTGTGCACATGTCGCATGCATGCGGAGGGTCATGCCATGTACAGCTTTCAGCTACAGGCCTCCGCCGAGTTCGCGCGATCTGCCGGACCCTAACAGTTGAAAGTTCAGATTTGTGGAAATGCTGTAATTGCGCAGAGTGTTGCACAGCGCAGGGCCGTGTACTCGCGCATGGGCGTAGACATCGAAGTCTAATGCACTGCGCTTGACATGCTGTGGCGCTCCGTGTGCAGCACACGAATTGCTCTTTCATCGATATCCATTGCGTCCCGTCGAAATGGCTTCCTACAGCAATGTTTCAGCGGTGTAGAGAAAGGTATACCTCCGGCCCACGACATAGGCTGGAGACATGCCGTCGGGGTCTGTCACCCCGAACCTGGTCTCAGATCCCAGCACAATTGCCCAACTTCGCCAGTGAGGGCAAGTCGACGATGTTCCGGGTGTGGAGCTCGCTGCTCTTTTGCCTCTTCTGCACAAATGTACCATTGAACGCTGCAAGTATCGCCCTGGTGGCGACGATCGTCGACACATGTCACAGCAGGGCTTGTAGCGTGCTTACCGCGCAACTCAAACCCGATCGGAGGTGCTGAATGACATGTGCAGGGCTGCAGACACGACTGGCCCTTGGAGACTAGACCAGCTTGCGTCCATCACCAACGTACAGGATCTTCAAACGGCCATACGGTCGTCAGGAGACAAGCCCTTGTTGCTATGCTTTCACTCGCCCTCTTGTGAGGTGTCCCGACAGCTGCTAAGCAAGCTGGCCAGCAAAAGTGCCGTACCACCACCACAGCTTAGGGTGGCCACGGTTAGCGTTCAAGAGCAAGGTTTGCATCAACCAACTTCTACTTCCACTTTGAGTGCAGAAATCTGCGTGGTTTGCATGCATGCCTTGTGGAGCTCGATCACGATTGCAATCAGACAGGAACAAATGCGACAGTGATGAGTGCAGGGTTGGCGAGAGTGTCCAAACATTTCCGCGTTACGAATCTTCCAACACTGATTTTGGTGTACGGTGGCTCGATTCTGGATGTACGTGATGGTGCAATCGAGGATGAAGCCTTGGATTCTTTCTTGAGAAGTGTCATCAAGGCAACACGTATGTAAGAACATACTTGTGTCGAACTCTAGTTGCAGTCAGACACAGGCAAGAATAGCAGCTCTGCTGCATCTCATCGATTTGTAAATATTTCCTGGCTGATCGACATTGCTTCCTGACAGGGCACAGTGGCACCACATGGATTGACAGCACAAGACAGTGACAAATTGCTCTATGTGCAAAGCATGAAAGCTTCTACGCTATGAAATTCATTACAGCAGCAGGCATCGGGCGAGGTAGCGTAATGTGGGTCAGATGTTGATAGGACACGTAGACCTCCAGCATGGACGTCAGCACAACGGCCCCCACATGGACATCCGCCCACGTTCTCGCGACGTGGCGTTTAGCCTGGCGGAAATTGCGGACCAGGCAGCCTGTCTCGAGTACATTGCTTTGTGAATGCCATGCCAGTGTTGCCGGACAGGGAGCGTCGCGTGGTGTTCCCGGCCTGAATCAGACAATGCATATGCATCAGCGTTGTGAGATGCATGTCGTCCAGCACAACCTGTTGATACCCCCGATTGCTTAGTTTACATGTTCACGCCAGAGGTATGCTTTTTGTTCATATATGATCGCAGCTTCCGATTTTTTCCTGAGGGTATGAACGGTTGTTACGTTGTGTGATTGCTGCTGCCAAACACTGCCTTGGATCACTGCTGTGTCCGAGTTCAATTCTGCACCATGCCCTCTGCATGTAAATCATCAAGATGCCTCGCGTGGGTTGCCGGGCGTCCACGTGCTCTCCGCAGATTAAGGAATCCAGGTGTCGTGCGCAAATTCCGCACATTCCGTTGCCATGCGTGCATTACATGATGGGATCCGTTGACATCAACAAACAGAATCCGGAAAAACATGATATCGCGAAACAAACGCACTCGGGATGAGGTGTAGGTGTGGCAGTGAGGGCCGCTGTCTCCGCGGACACCAAGTCGCTTTCTTTACGGTCTGGAGCTTGCAGCTTGCCGCACCCCGACAAGGTTGACACAGGTGGAGAGGACGCATTTTTTGTATCGGCCAACGAAAGTGTGCTTGGCGTGGCTGATGGGGTTGGGGGGTGGAGGGAGTCTGGTACAGTCTTCATCTGCCATATCTCAACAGCAGCGACAATCCTGTATGATATGATCCATCTGGGCCTATGATGCTTTCGTTATGTGTGAAGTTGTGTTTTATGTCCTATGCTCAGATGACGTATGCTTTCACCTGGACTTCACCTGCAGGAATTGACCCTGGGGACTACTCCCGCACGCTGATGCGAGTCGCTTGTGAGTTTGTGGACGATGGTGAAAAACTCAAAGAAGTAAAAGAAAAATCTGATTGGCCAGAGACCCTTCGGAAGGCCCTCGGAGCAGCACACCAAAAAACGCGCATGCCAGGTTCCAGCACAGCGTGTCTTGTGGGTTTGCACCCAACGGAAAGTGTCATATCGTCCATAAACCTCGGAGACTCGGGCTACGTTCTCATCAGAAACGGCACCGTCATTTTTCAAAGTCCCCCGCTCATCCACTACTTCGACTGCCCATACCAGCTGGGAGCATTCCCTGAACATGTAGATCAAACAGACTATCCGACCGATGGTGAGGCCCACACCATGTATGTCATGGAGGGGGACACTATTGTTTTGGGATCGGACGGCCTGTGGGACAATTGCACGCTGGAAGAAATAGCTCAGCTCGTCCCGGATTCTGATGACAAAGTTGATGAAGCTGCCGAGATCATTGCAGCTACAGCTAGGGAGCATGCAGGCGTGTTCTTCGCTTGCTGTCCTCATCGTGTGATTGTCCTTGCGACCGCTGTCCAAGTTGCCACAGCTCCATGTGCGTGCTGCTTTGCAGATGACCCTGAGTTCGATTCACCGTACGTCCAAGCCGCAAGAGCAGCAGGAAATGATCTTGACTGGTTTGAGAAGGTTATGAGCATGCGGGTCAAGGACGGTAAGCTCACGCTGGGTGCTTTGACTGGGGGCAAACTGGATGACATCACGGTGGTGGTCGCACGCGTGACTGCGCAGCCCGCGCCGGTCGAAGTGACCGATGCCAGCAGTACAGCGAATGAAACGACAGAAGACAGTGAGACATCAAAACAGCCTGAAGTTCCGGCGCAAGAGCCAGCAGCAGGAGAGGGGCCAGTACAAGCGGCACAGCCAGTGGAAAACTCGCAAGCCAGGCCTTCCCCTGAATCTGCAGATAAACCATAAGACAAGCTGCGGAACCTTGTTGTGATAATCTGAACAATCCTTTCAGGGTGTATGATGTAGTGCGAGGACGTGGAATTGTTTACAGTCGTACCCAGCATTCTCTGTATGAGTATAATTGAGATCTGCCGCAGGCGTACCAATCTCGTGTGCAAAGACAGTGTAAAAGTTACAGCGAGATGCCCTACTGCATGTTGAACAGCATATTTCCGGTGTTGGGCAGGTATGTAACGTTTCGGCCCTTTGCCATGGTTCCTGCAATCTCCTTGGCAGCTTCTATTCTTCGCAGCTCAATCATACCAAAGCCAAAGGCCTTCGTGGCCTCTGAGATCAGCCGCGCTGCCTCGGACTCTCCCTCTGCCTTGATGACAGCAGCTAGGCGTTCCTACACGCGTGTCAACTTGGGCGTGACTGCTCTACCAGGTACTTCTGCCCAGATGCCCAAACGAGTGCGTATTGGATAGCTACAACAATCCACATGTCTCCAAGTGGAAAACAATCACTGGTACATGCGATGCGTAAAGTTGAACATGCTTGAACCTCACGGAGGCTGACAGCGCTTTCGGTACAGGAGTGAGCAAGCCACAGGCGTGAGCCCAGTGGAGGTTGCAGAGCGCACCTGCTCAGCCTTCATGACAACAAACTGTGCACGCTGCGCATCCTGCTCCGCAACCTGCTTTGATTCCACGGCCTTTGTGAACTCTCCAGAAAACGAGAGGTGGGTAATTGACACATCATCCAAGATGATGTTGAAGTCAGCTGCTCGGCGACGCAGTGACTCGCTGACAGCCAACGACACCTCCTCTCGCTTCGTCAGCAGCGATTCTGCATTGTACTGTGCCACAACCGCCTTCACGACCTCGGATCCAATGGAAGGGAGGACCCTTTCGTCCCAGTCAACGCCCAGATTCTGCAATGCTGGCAAGTGAGCAGCCTCACACAAACGCCCACAATCAAGCCGTGATTGCACACATGTGCCCTAAAAGCCAGAGAAGCATACCTTCACGATCCACGGTAGCATCGTCTTGTCAGGTCTACTGAGGACTCGTAAACTGAGGTTGACCATCTGCAAGTCACCTGTGCCTGTCACGGATGAAATCACCCGTGCTCGGGTGCGGATGTCCATCATCTGTGGTTTCTGCACCCACGGTATCATTGGCCATGTTCCCTCCCCATAAACTTCATCGAGGACTCCTCGAAAACGGTCGAACATAACTGCCCGTTCCCCTCCATCCACTGCATGCCAGGCACAGCTCCTCACAGTGCGGCAGGCAACCTAGAGTGCCGCGGGCATCCCCAAAATTAGAATGGATATGACAAGGCGGCACACAACGGACATACAGCTGTGGACACAACACGGTTTGACTGAATGCAAGTGCAAATCGAGTTCATGACAGGCTCCGGCAGCACCTGTAAACAGTGCACTGTAGGCCAGCGACACCCCGGTGCCGAGCGCGACTCCTGTAAATCCTACATTTGCAAGAACCTTGGCGACTGTTTGCACAAGCTCGGGCCGTGCCATAATTGAGAATTATTGTTTCGCTGGGCCGCAACCAGATGGACCGCTGCAGACACGGCTATGGGGAAATAATTCGGCGGTGTGACGGCACCATCGGATGTACACTTATCTGTTGGATTACGTCTGAAATACCTGCGCGCTGCACGCACGGTGGTCACCCCGCGGCCGCGCGCGGATGGGCTTCTGCCAGCATTCCTCTGTAGCCACAGTAGCTCATCGGGGGTCCCGCCTTCGCATCACATGTAAATCCAAGAAAGGTCCCGCATGGTTGTAGCAAGCTTACGTTGTCCAACGCAATGAACAGCTTTGTTGGGTATGCAACGAATTTCGTTTGAAGACGCGCGATCTCCGATAGAAGCCAACATGAACCGCGAGACAGCGTGACTGCGATCTTGGCGATCGACGTGAGCAAGCGATCACACGTTTGCGGTGCTACCTGAAGCTGTTAGATGTATGGACGAAAACGCGGTAGTGCGGTCAGGATCTGCTCCCGGACCACCTGAAGATGTGCCCAGCAAAGCACCAGATGTTGATAGTGCATCGCCATCAACGCCCGATGAGGCGCATGGCAACCGGAACTTGGCACATGAATCAGATGACACTGCAGTAGCAACGGATCCATCGTCTTCCGCGCAAGGAACTTCCACCTCAACACAATGTGCTCCAGTCCCAGAGGGCACCCCCGATGACCCACCATATTACAGCCACATCCAAGTCCAGCCATGTGAAAGTCACGGTGTGCTTCTTGCATTCTTAGAGCGCAGCATCACGGAGTTTCTTAGGCTCAGTGCAGTCGTCCGTATTTTGTCATTCCGATTGGGGCGTCTATGCCTTGTAGGAGGGCCTAACTACTACGAGATTACATGTGTCGATAGGAAAGGGGCTTCTTTGGTGGCGAGGCGACGCTTCGACGATCTTGTTAAACTACACGAAGACTTGAAGAAACGATTCCGCGGTTGTGTCATCCCTTTCCGTCCTGGCAAGACTCTTGCTAACTCCTCAATGCTGAGGACCCACAGCGAGAATTTTTTACGTGCCAGGGCATATGCAATCAAGTGCTACTTGAACAAGGTGGTTCAACATCCTGAGCTGAAGGAGAGCACGGTACGAATGTTCCGGTGAGCATGCTTTTTGCCTGGCTGCTGATCATCCTTGGCAGCAGGATCACCGCTTACTCACACGTGTCAGGGAGCTCTTTCTTGTAGAATTTGAGTCAGTTCATGGAATCAAGCGAAGTTCTGCGTGACAGCGCACTGTGGGCGCGGGATCAAGTGAAGCAGGTAGGGGTAATGGGGGGCCTTCTGACAAGTGTCAAGAAGATGACAGGCGCCGTGCCGCGCATACCAACACCATCACAAGTTCTACAAGGCAGTGGCCAGTCGGAGCACGATCTTGTGCGGCAAATGGCTGAGATGCGGGTTAACCGGCGCAGCCTGCAGAATCACGCCGACCCGGTGCGCCCTGTTTCCGCATGTGCCCCCATGAATTCCAACGAAAGTATGCCTGCCCTGCATGTCGAGAGCACCTTTGGCATCCAGACGCCTCTTTGGGTGGTCCTGAAAATGATGCAAACATGACCAGTGCTTGGCTGCGCTTGTAATGTACGTTGCTCACACTGATTCGCCTGATGTGCGTGGAATCAAACCATCAGTACAATTGTTTTCCTGCTGTATGTCCGCTTTTCTCCTGCGCCATTACAAAGTGCCTGTTGTGTGTGCACATCAATGGGTGGCACCTTATTGGTGGTCGTATTGTCGTGGCAACCACCTGTGGGACATCTGTGCCTGCATGATGGTCTGATGCTTGCGATACACAGATCAGCACATTCACGATCAAGTGCTATGTGTAGGCGGAACGTGTACTGCTGGATTTGGGAGATAAGTTTACTGACATGCTCAAGGCCAATCATGGCATCTCCGGGGCAGCATCTGCCCTGATGGACGCATCCCGGGCACTGTTGGACACACACGCTGACAACGGGCACGGCCTGCACACTTTGAAAGTGTTTGAGAAGGAGGCCGGTGTTTCTGCTGACCTCAAGCTGTCAGAGGATGCCATTGCTACCATGGCTGCTGCTGTCGATGCATTTGGCCGGTGCTGTGGGGATGCAATGACGAAGGCATTGATGCACCAGATGGCGGTACTGGAGCCTCTGAATGACCATGCATACACACTGCCGGTGCGCTGCGATCCGCATCGTTTTAATTTGTTGTGCAATTATGTGATCATGACGATAGTCTGCTTGCCAGCATTTTGGGAGTATTGCACAGCAAATTGCCGCACCGGCCAGGCATTACAAGCGTTCCAGCTTGTGCAGAGGGTTGAGAAGGCTCTCGCAGCGCGTGTGGATGCTCTTGTGGTGCTGGAGTCGCTGCGTCGGCAGGAGGGGGTCATTAATGCATCCTTCCAACAGCTGCATGCGAAAGAGGTGTCTGGCAGCATGCGCAACAGTGACGTGACACGCATGAACCGCATCCGCGCCGAGGTGGACCAGGTGCAGCAGGCTAAGGCTGCAGGCGAGCAAGCTTATGGTATGCTGAAGAACAGGAACGAACGCGACATACAGCTGTATCAGGCTGAGCGTTCCACTGCTTTTTCGTTCATGACTCTCAAGTTTGCAGAAGCACAGGCTGCACTGCAAGACGCCGTTGCTGAGGTCTGGGAGGCAATGGCACGGAGGGCGGGCGTCGAAGCGGATGTGATGCAAGATGAATTGCAAAGCTTGACGTATGCAGAGCTGGGGCTGCAAGTGTCGCATAGCGCAGTCCTGTATGAAGGGAGCATGGTGGAGGGTGTGCATGCTGGCACACCTGAGGGCCCATTGCCCGTAGAGCACGCTGAGGTCACTAGCTGCTAGCAAAATTCCTGATATCGAGTTGTTTGGTGCCACTTCACCGCTGTATATGCCACCCTGCTACTCCTGACATTTTTCCCAGTAAGTTTGTTTTGCTTACATGTCAACAGCTTACGCTTGGCCTGCCGCCAGAGCTGCAAACGAGCATCCTCGATCCTCAAAACCTTGAAATTCGTCAAAACTTGCACACCCGGGTGAAAGCAGAACATTTCGTATGCTTCGGTCATGCTTCACGACGGTTTTGGCATGGCACACTGCATCCGCCAGTGTTTTGCATGGCCCTATCGCTTCAATGCTGTAGTGCGCAAGTTCGGTCTTGATCGCTTCTCCACTCTGCCCAAAGGTGATGACTACATGTGGATCACAGAGCGGTGCAATAGCCGCAAATCCAAGACTTCCGTCGTTTGCTTTTTTCCCCTGGCCCCCAAGCAGTATGACAGAGCGTTCTTGGATGGATTCCAAAGCTACCTGTATGGCCAGGCTTTCCAGTCGGCAGAATGTGGTTAGCACAAATTTTACATACGTACCTGGCAGCGTGCACAGATGTCCTGAGCTATGATGACCCATTCGAGCGCCCATGAGCTTGCAGAAACTGACCTTGACTGCATTGACATTGGTGGCTTTGGAGTCTGATATCCATGTGACACCGTGGCTGGAATGAACAGCTTCTATCCGATGTGGCAATGATGTCAGCGTCGTAATGCTGGCCTGAAGCTCATCCCACCTGGATTCACCGACAACGGCACTGGCCAGAAATACGGCGATGCCTGCGTTCCTCCGGTTGTGATGACCCACAGCACGCAACTCAGATAAATCCAGCAGCTTAGGCTGTGACCAGCCGGCATGCTGCATTTTCACTTGGGATGCTGTGTGATCAAACTCAAGTCCAGGCATCTCATCCAAGACTTCACGTGCCACTGCAGACGCGATGCCCCTTGCGTATGCAATGACTTCAGGAGACACCAGCTTTGGAGCTCCGGGTGGCATTCTCGACACCAGTCGCATTTTGGTGCGTGCGTATTCTTGCATATCCCCATGTCGGTCCAGGTGATCCACTGACAGATTGAGAATTGCTGCTGCATACGGTTGAATCAAACCAGGAGCCTCTAATTGATAAGAAGACACCTCAATTACTGCAATATCAGGTGGTGGCTTGCCCGATGCAAGTGCAGCTGCCAAGCATGACACAGGCTCTCCAAAATTACCACCGGTCCATACATTGAGTCCAAGTTGACACAGCATGGCACTTACGAAAGCAACGGTCGTAGATTTGCCATTCGTCCCCGTGATTGCAATTGTAGGTAGAGTACAAGGCAGCAAGCCCATTGCATATGCAAGCTCTGATGTGATGGCAGTCTGTCGGGCAAGAGCTGCCTGAACTAATTTGTGCTCGAGTGTGACCCCCGGCGAGAGAATTAGCAGGCGGCAGTGATCCAGTGCTTCCACCGGGGGTTCACCCCACCAGCATTTTAAGGGAGACCGGGCTGGAAGACCCGGAATTAACACGTCTCTGGCTGTGTGTGTTTTCCATTCGTCAATTGCTGCACCACATAGGGCTTGACGCTATGCTGTCCGAAGATATTGCATGCTCCAGCATCATGAACGAATTTCCACACCTAACACAGTGTGTCCCAGCTGGTCTGCAACCTTTGCCACTGCAGTGCCGCTGGCACCAAGTCCAAGCACCACAATGTCTGCCTGGCAGCCACAGAGCCCTCTGACCGTACGCCCTCGACTCGATTTGACACTTCCCTGACTGTCTACGTCTGCACGGCAAGAGGGTGCCTTGTGCGAATGCAATGGGCTGCAGTTGCAACGTGTTGGTGATGATTAAAGGGAATCATGTACATACTCACCAGACCTGTCAAAGGCTGCTGTACCCTCCTGATTACGTTGACATAAACATGCATGTGGAATCGCTGATCGTGAGAGCTAGATCGCACAGGACCAGCAGCCAAGACAGCCATTCAAGACAAGGGTGCTTGTTACCATGTTTCTCTGCACACCTGCTCTGACTGCAGCACTTCCTACAACGGCGACCGCATCCCTTGATGTTGCCTGGTGCACAGGTTGTTTTGCCGCGACACGTCCTGGTGGCTGTCGGAAAAGGTGGCGTGTGAGAGCGTAGGGAGCTATCGCGTTGCTGCGCCTGGCGCAGCCAAGCTGTGCAACCTCTCTGACCGACATCCCGCACTGCGTCCTGACACGACCCATTCGATATTTATGGAGCAGCAATGCTGCTGGGTGTTTATTTTAAGCCTTGGTCGCCTTGGTCAATCGCTGAGACACCTAATTGACTGGAGCTCCATGGAGTTGGCCTTCTAGAGTCTGGAGCCTGCTAGACACTTTCGAGAAGCCCCGGCTGATGCCGTCGCAAGGCTAGCGGAGCTCCTTGCCTGCGCTGTGCCAGGAATAGTGAAGAAAACATATCACCACGGCATGGATACAGGATCATCCTGTTGGCAATTGACGTTTTCTGCATCTACGGAGCAACACCGCTGCACGCGTCGCGCCGATACAATCACGAGCACCAGCTTCCGTGACTAGCACGAAAACTCACATATACAGGATATGCTGAAGATGGCAATCATGGTCGCTCGTAGCATGGCACCGCTTTCCCGCACTTCCCTTCGTCCGGCGGTGCGTTTCCTGTGTGCGGCTTGCGGGGCCGAGAGCTCGATGCTCCACACAAGCCGCACGTCTTGCAACGAGCATGCCCCATGTCTTCCCCTCGAAATATGTAGCGCCATTTTAGTTCGCTCGGAACTCGGTGTAGTCTCAAACGCCTGCAAACGCTTCGGCTGGAATTGCACGTTCAGTCACGTCTTGATCATCCGGGTCCAAACAAGCAGTCTGTGAAACTGTACTATTAACTCAGGCCCTTGACGTGTACGCTTGGTCTTCCGCTTTGGTAACGGGGCGGCGACAGCTGTTGGATCTGCTTGGTGCGGGCAGCCGCGCGCTCCTTGTTCGCACGTCCACGTGCAAGTGTAGCACCTCGCTTGATCATATGAAGATAAACTTATACACTCATCGGCCTTTTTCTACTTACCTGTTGAACAGCTTCTGGACACCGCTGACACGCGTCATTGTCGTGAAGGTCAGGGCAGCCAGCGCAGTGCATGTCACTCAAACAAGATCAAGCCACTCCCACCGCTTCGTGACCCCCGTCATGCAAAGCTCCATGGACCGACGTGCGACACTAGCTAGTGCAGCTGCTACCGAGGAGAAGTTTGCCTACCAGGCGGAGACTGACCGCCTGATGGACATGATTGTCAACTCACTCTACTCCAACAAGGAGGTTTTCCTTCGTGAGCTAATTTCTAACGCGTCCGATGCGTTAGACAAAGTTCGCATCACTAGTCTCACCGACCCAGATGTCCTCAAGACTGGCACTGATCTGGAAGTCCGCATCAAGGTATGTTGCCAGCATGATCCTCCACAGCCCGCACCTTCACAGGCACGTTGGCATACATGCACAGGGTCCTGTGGCTTGACGACGATAGCTGCTCGGCTGTCGATGCTGAGGGCTTCTGTGCTTGTCCAGGCCATCCTGACGTTCATGGCTCCCACCACACAATCAGTCAAAATGACACAATGACCCCTCATGACCACGCCCTTCACCCATGCCACACAACCACGGCATGTCTTGTCACGCTGGATCTCGTATTTGTGGTGCTCCAGAGCCTTCCTCATGCACACCCACGTCGCCTACACCCCCTGTCGTGCCTGCAGTCCGACAAGGAGAGCAACACCATTGTCATCGAGGACACGGGCATCGGCATGACGAAGGAGGACCTGCTATCGTCGCTGGGCACGATCGCACGCTCCGGCACGGCCAAGTTTGCCGAGGCGATGAAGCAGGCGCAGGAGGCGAAGGACAGCAACCTCATCGGCCAGTTTGGCGTCGGCTTCTACTCCTCCTTCCTCGTCGCTGACCGCGTCACCGTGCAGACGAAGCACAACGACGACAAGCAGTGGGCGTGGGAGTCCACCGCCGGCAGCCACGAGTACTCGGTGCGAGAGGAACCGGACGGCGACCTTGCCCGCGGCACCCGGTGTGCCCCTCACTCCTGCTGCAGATGCGTCGTCGTACGCAAGTGCATGCATGCTCATGGTGACTGCACCTGTGAAACAGAATTCTCTCCGCTGCCATGTTCCGCCGTGCCTCAGGCAGGCAGTGGACTTGAGATGCTGTGCTCAGCGTGTGCCAGGCAGCGGAGGCGCGGGCGGGGGTTGCTGAGGGGCAGCCGTGCGCAGGATCACACTGCACGTGAAGGAGGACTGCGCCGACCTGCTGGAGGAGATGGAGCTGTCGCGCCTGATCAAGCAGTACAGTGAGTTCATATCATTCCCCATCCAGCTGTGGAGCAAGCAGCGCGTGCCGAAGCAGGTGGAGGACGAGGAGGCGACAAAGAAGGCGCAGGAGTTTGCCGACAAGAAGGCCAAGGACGAGGGCAAGGTATGCACCGCAGCACTGCTGCACTGCCTCTTCGGCTGCCTTGTGCGCCACTCTGCATGGCGGTGGCTCTCCGTTCTCCATCCACGCTCACATCATTTGAGCGCCGGGCTTCAGCCAGGCAGGCACAAAGCAGATCTTAAAGGACCTGTTTCCATCTGTATCGGTGAGGTCGCTTCGACACGTGCTGTCAGCAGCAAGAAACTGGTGGGTGTGTGAGCGGCGAGTGGGGTGTACAGGAGGACACGGAGAAGGTGGAGCCGGTGATGAAGACAGAGTACGACGAGGTGGAGGAGTTCAAGCTGCAGAATGAGAACAAGCCGATCTGGACGCGCACGCCCAAGGACGTGACCGACGAAGAGTACAGCTCCTTCTTCAAGCAGACCTTCAAGGAGTTCATGGACCCGATGGCGCGGTCACACTTCAACGTTGAGGGCACGTACGAGTTCTCCGGGCTGCTGTACATCCCCGGCATGGCGCCCTTCGACATGATGATGCAAGACCAGAAGAAGAGCAGCATCCGCCTGTTCGTCAAGCGTGTGTTCATCTCGGACCAGTTTGACGAGCAGCTGCTGCCCAAGTACCTCGGCTTCGTGAAAGGTGTCGTTGACTCTGCGGACCTGCCCCTCAACGTCTCCCGTGAGATCCTCCAGGTGCGCATCCGCCCTTCTGCTCCGGGCCGCGCGAGGCGCACGTGGCGCCGCCGACATTTTTAGTGCGGAAAGTATACATGAAGTGGGTTAGAGGTGCCCTGTGCTGAGGTACAAACGTGCGGCCGGTTGTACCATTGATGCGGTGCCAAGGGGTTGTGATTGTGTGCAGGAGTCCCGAGTTGTGCGGATCATCCGCAAGCAGCTCGTCAAGCGGTGTCTGGACATGATGACCGACCTCATGGGCAAGGGCGAGGACGAGTACGAGAAGTTCTGGAGCCAGTTTGGCCGCAACATCAAGCTCGGCATCGTGGACGACCCCGAGAACAAGGACAAGCTCGCTTCCCTCCTGCGCGTGTGCCCCTGCCTCCACGGCCGCCCACGCCTGAAATCTGCCTCTTTTGCCTCTGCCCTTCATGCGCATCAAACAGCATTGCACCCTAGCTGGGAACTGTGTTCTGCAACCTCTTTTGCCGGGCTATCGCATGCATTAGCCTATGCATATCGCGCACTGCACGCGTTCTGTTGCATACCTCATAAAGGCGTGGCTGGCAGTGTCGTGACTTCAGGCTGACATATGTGGTGAGTGTGCAGTACAAGTCAAACAAGTCTGGGGACGTGCTCACGGGGCTCGATGACTACGTGTCGCGCATGAAAGAGGGCCAGAAGGGCATCTACTATGTGTCGGCGGAGAGCGACGCGCTTGCCGCCAATTCGCCGTTTGTCGAGGCGCTCCAGGGCAAGGACCTGGAGGTGCTGTTCTACTCGGAAGCGATCGATGAGTGGACGGGCGCACAGCTGTCAGAGTATAAGGGCCACAAGCTCGTGGACGTCACCAAGGAGGGCCTGGAGCTGGACGAGGAGGACAAGAAGAAGGTTGAGCAGGGCGAGAACCTCCTCAAGGTGTGCCTCATGGCCATGTCGTGCAAGAACAAGCGGTGGGCTCGTGTTTTGTCAGTTGCCGCCTTCACGCATCTTGGCCATATGTGGCGTTCACCTGCCTGTGTTCGTGGAGAGGTAGATCCTTCGACACCTACAGCATCATGTTGAAACTGCTGGTAGCTGGTGCTTGCATGTGTGACATGTGTGCGGTAGGTAGGTGTGTGCTCTGGTGCACCACTGCAGAGCACAGGTGGAGAGCCTCTGCTTGCTGGGTTCCGTAGCTGTCGAGTGACTGGGGCTGTGTGTGCTGTAGCCAGTGGTGGACTTCATTCAGCAGGAGCTCGGGGGCAAGGTCAGCAAGGCGTCCGTGTCTGCACGCCTCACAGACTCACCATGCATCTTGGTCACCTCCCAGCAGGGTTGGAGCGCAAACATGCAACGCATCATGAAGAGCCAGCCCATGGGTGACAATCGGGCGATGGACTACATGAAAGGTGAGAAGATCATGGAGATCAACCCCGACAACCAGGTGCGCCCGAGGCACCCTTCGTGAATGCTGTTGGCGTTTCGACGGGCCGACCAGTCGCCAGCCTTCCTTGTCAAGTGCTCTGACATGAGCGTACGTATGAGTATGCAAAATTGGGTGCCGTCTTTGCACAGAACACGGGTGTCTTGCAGGTGATTCAAGCGTTGAATGATCTGGTGAAGGCTGACAGCACCAGTCCAGCAGCTCGAGAGATTGTCAACTTGATGTATGACACCGCATTGCTAACATCTGGGTTTGATGTGGACTCGCCAAAGGATTATGCATCGAAGGTGTATGACATGATGGGGATGGCTCTTATGGGTGAAGGGGATGCTGCGCCAGCGGCAAAGGCAAGCACTTCCAAGCCGGTGGAAGCCGATCAAGTGATTGAGGAGAAGTGATGAGATGGTCGTCACCACCCTGTTTTTGTTCGGGCTCGCTTGCTGATGAACTTGAACGGGAATAGAATGAACGCGAGAGCGTCATGCTACTTTTTATGGCTTTGGGTTCCAGGCTTATGGACAACATGATCGCACTTCTATGCCTGGGTCAGTCTCCTGTAATGAATAGCACTCCTTGCATGTTGCTGGAGGTCCTCCGAACTGTAACCTTGCCCAGAGGATGGCATTGGTTCATCGCTGAGGAAGTCCTCCCGCGCTTGCTTCTGTTGTGCCTGGAGCCTGCAGTGCAGCTTTGCCCTGATGTCCGTTCAATCAACTTACATGTTCGAGCATCTGGAAATCAGGAGGGCACAATTGCAGCTCTATAGAGATGAGTACAGGGCATGCACCATCGGTACGTCGCAGGTGCACAGCACAGGCATGGTCTGGAGTTGAGCACAGGGAAGGATCGCACATCCCGAGAACTAAATCGTATCATAATTTTCATTGGGGAATTGATGCAAAACGGTTTTCGCTAGGCAGACATATCCCAGCAGACTGCATCATGTTTCCTGGGGTGCTTTCAACGACAGCATTGCGGATCCCGATCACCTGCACGCGCCCGGTGGAGCTCCCACACAAACTGAAAGGTGCTCCATGACAGCTCCTCCTGTCGGGCATTGTGGCGACATGCTGGTGGGCTGGGTCACATGCGTGCAGATGCTGGTCACGGGATGGCCACACGGTGTCACCCTGCCTGCCTGGGAGTGTGCTTGGCCAAGTTCGAGCTCTGCATGCAAGACTTGTCCATCAGGGGCGGGCGTGCATGACCACCCGCTACAGCTGGCGTCTGCCCCCCATGTGCCGAGTGCCTCCCAACCACACCCACCGTCCTCAGGATCAGCACAGCTGCATGGCAGGCACAGCGACTAGACCTCGCAAGCAGTTCCTCAGCCGCCATCCTTCTCGAATTGCAAAGCTACTCATCACGGCGACGTGCTGGCGTATGCCCTAACCTGCTGGTGCCCAAAGGCGCATAGGTCAGCCACATGGTGGCCACCTCCAGCAGCGGCACCGTGGCGATGCGCAAAGGACCCTGGTCCTAGCGCCATTCCCTGATGGCATGTCTGCCCGTTGCAATGCGCCAGCATTCCTGCGCTGCCGGGGGTTGACTCTTGGCTTGATGTGAGATTGCGGCCGCATGCGGTCGGTGGGCGTATTGCGGGCTTTACTGTCGCGCGCCGGGCGGCAAGCTGGTGGTCAAGCTGGGGTGCGGCCGGGCTCGGCCAGCACCATCTTTACACCTGTGCCTGTGTGCGTGAGGGATGTGGTGTATGTGTACTGATACAGTGCACTACATGTGCTGGCTACGCAATTGGGCTTCCTGGGCTCTGACGCAGCGTCCTGCACCTGCATTCGACAAGCCAGAAGAATGTCGCAGTGTCATCTGCCTCGCTGCCTTTACTCATGTAATACAGCATGCGCACTGTTCACTGTGCCTTGCCGTCCCCCGCAGCCACTTTCCTTCAGACGCTGCAACGCTAACACCTGGCCCACTTGCTTCTCTCTATGCGTGGCAGCTAGCTGTTCCGGCACCGCGGTTTGCCTGCTGCGTCATCCAGTCAGAAAGTCCGGGCTGCAAGGCATCACGGTGGTAACACGCCCCAGGGGCTTGGCGTTCGAAGGCCCCTGCAGCTGTGCACATGCAACTGTGGTGAGGTGCCAACATGGCGTCCATGAGCAGGCCGCGGCGGGCAGCTTGTTTCACGAGATGTCGGGTTCAAGTGATTCGAGCTGTTTGCGCCGAGGATGCCTCGACGCGACGGATCCGGCAATCATGCATGACGCATGTTGGTGCAGAGCCGGTTTGCTAGCCCATGCGTGCACGGTAGCCTGTCATCGGAGAAGTCTTGTTAGCAGGATGTGTTGAATGATGTACAGGTCATGCGCTAGTGATCGTCATCGACCACCCACAACAAGAGGCCGTGTGTTGCGGTGTTCGTGTGAAACAAATCGTGCTCAAGCAAGCAGATCGACGCACCTGTGGGGGTGAAAAGTGCTTTGCCGATTTAATCTGTTGCACACTAGCACTACCTGCCCTTGTAGATCTCTTGACGTCGCAAGATTGCTGTCTGAGGTGACAGATGCTGCGGCGATGGCTGCAGACAGCCGCGCTCAACCTCAGAACAAGTCAAAGTGCTGCCGCTTCATGGCAGCGTGAAACTAGATGCGGCTCTATCTCCCGGTGTGTGGCAACCGTCATCGAGCAGACCCCACAGCATGGTGCAGCTGCACTCCCAATTCTGTCACAGCAGCAGATGACCCGGGCGCGACGAATCCTGGTGGAAAGACGGAGGCTTGAGCAGAAAAACTCTAGGTACGTGGATTATATACTGTTTCTCTCTGATTTTGCGTAGAAGCCAAGCAGAGGTCCTGGGTTGAGGACCAGTAGACTTGACGCATCGGCATGGTCTACAGGCTCAAGGGCTTGAAGAAGTTCAAGAAGCAGGTGAAGGATGGTCGACATGACCTCAAAGTGCCTGTGATCAGTTGGGCGTCCGTTGTAAATGGCACTGGACAGTCTAATCCGCAGGAAACTGTCTTGCACGGATCCCTGTTCAATCGGCCAGTCAACCCAACAGTGATCCACCAAGTAATTAGATGGCAACGAGCTTTGCATCGACAGGTGAGCAGCTGGCTGCAATAACTCAACAAGACACAGATGTAAGATGGGATATATTATTTGTGGAAATGCTGTGCAGCCGATCGCATGCACGAAGACCAAGGCAGAGGTCCGGGGTGGAGGTCGGAAACCATTTCCGCAGAAAGGGAGCGGCCGAGCACGACAGGGTAGTATTCGCTCGCCTCACATGCGGGGTGGCGGGGTTGTGTTTGGGCCGAAGCCACGTTCCTTCGCGTTCAAGCTGCCTAAGAAGGTCAGAAGCGTGCTCTTTGCTATACCTGCAGGCCCGTCTGGTTTTATCATGTTACTCTCCTGAGTTGAGTCATCATCCGGGTTGATCTGGTGCAGGTAAGGCGGGCCGGGCTGATGGCTGCACTGTCTTCAAAAGCACAGGATGAATGTGTGACGCTTGTTGATTCGCTCTCACTGTCTGGTGTAGAAGCTGAGGCATGCTTGCGGACTGAGTTAGAGGACATCAAAGTAGAGCTTGCAGATATCAACAGCCACTTTGTGCGGCGTCGCGCGTTCCGGGACAGGGTCTATCAGGCTCTTGACGGCGATGCACAGGTGTTTGAGGATGCAGATGGCGCACCACTGGATGCGGATAATGCGCTAGAAGCAGTGATGGAGCGCCTCCGCCGGAATAAGATCGACATGCTTTCCCTTGTTGAAAGCACACGTGTGCCTCGTCTACCTTGCAGACGGTGCAATTGCCTTCCAAACCATGTAGCATGGGTGGAACTGCACGGAGCACGCCTCAAGAGAAAACGTTGTAGCTGCAATTGTGCAGGGTGGTACAAGGCTAATCTGACAAAGCTCATTCCTTCTGCACCTCCGGAAGGCGAATCACATGTCGTTGCGGCCAGGAACATCCTGCAACAGCTCAATGTAAGCTCCTATCTGCACCCTATATGCATGTTACATCTTCGCAGTTTGGGAAGCGTGTGGGGGTTTACCTGGGAGTCATGCTGTATGCGCTGTTCTGCTCCAGACCGCGACCAACGTATGCAGACATTCCCACATCCGGTCAAGGCCAAGCTGAAGCAAGCTGTGTTGGACAGGGAAGGCAAGCCTGTTGACAGTGAGGATGGGAATGTGGCAAACGGTGTTACAGCTATGCTGATGAAGATACACAATGCTCCAGGTCTCCATGTACCAGCACAGGACGAAAAGATCCTGATCATCCATAGTGACGAGGTCAGTTCTGGTGCACTGCGTCACAACATCCTGTGACGCTCGACCTGAGACTCGCTTCAAGCGTCTGTATATTTCCCTCAATCTGAGCGAGCCGAGTGTTTGCAGGGCTCAGACATTGCAGCTGGTGTGAGGCGGTGTGTAGCCAACGTACCAGAGATCAACATACTCCCTGCACGAGGTGCTAATGTGCAAGATATCATGCTGCACAAATACCTGATCATCACCTGCGCTGGGGCGGATGATCTGACCAACAGACTCAAGCGTCCCTTGCATCGTGGCTTCAAGCCTCTCGGATTCGATTGGCAACAGTTGCGTGATCAGCGAGCTGACCAGGTAGCACTGGAAAGGGAGAGGCGAAGCAAATTGTCCGAGTGGCTTGCAGCCAGGTCACCATCAGCTTAGATGAATTTGCCATAGTGTTCCATATTGACAAGCTGTTCTCGAAGCCTGTGCAGAAACAGCGGCACACAAGAGGTGTACTTGCTGCAACTGGGGGCACCACATACATGTGAATGGACGGCTCATCATGTATCTCCTTCACCCAGACTTGGCAGCACAGATCATCGCTTAATACCTGAAATGCCCTCACAGGACTGAAACTGCCCCACTGGACCAGTCGACCCATCTTGCTGCAAGTGCACAGCATTAGCTGCTACACAGTCCTGGAGGAACTCGTCGACACGTGTGTAATTGCACAATACAGGACGAAACACGAACTGCGCATCGAGCCCTGTTATGTTACCACGATGCCAGTGCTCTAGTGCCAACGATTTGCTTGTATTGCTGCAATTGTGATGTGCGTGCCGTGCGCTGTTTGCAAGATGGCTTACATCACTGAAGAAGGGCAGGTTGTGCTCCTGAATGGGCTGGTAGAAGCCCTTCAGGCCTGGGTGAGGACTGGTTTTGTTCCTTGTTACCGAGCACGGACGCCCAGCTCGGTCACGACACCACAGTTCTCTGTAGATGGAGCGTTGGAAGCAGGGTCTGTACATCATTGGTACAGGCCATGCACTCAGGGAAGGCAGTCTGTTGGTGGCAACATGTGCACTTGAGCATTCACTACATGCCGACACTAGAGCACTGTATCACTTGACAACACAGTCATGGCCGACAAGGGATCGACACAGAGTCTGTAATCTTATGAACAGGATACTGCTGGGATTCCGCACACATGAAACCTCTATGGTCATTCATATATTACTACAACATTCTCAATACTGAACGCAGAAGACTGCTGGCCTTTTGATGGCATCTGCTTGCCACGCAACACTCAGTGGTCATCATGACCACTCGCTCTTACGTGTTGTACTTGGGCTTCATTTGCTATCCGAACCGGCCAAGCCTAAAATGAAACACACATATGCAATCAGAGTTACTGGTGGAGTCGCTACCAAAGCAATAAGATGAGAATCAAGAGTGAGCCACAGAAGAACAAGAGCGGTTGGAGAAGCCTTTGAAACTCGGGTGACAGTTGCCATTGATTTGCATTCGTGAGGAGTGCGAAAAAAGCAGGCAGGGTCCGTGGCTGCCTGGTAGAATGGCGGTGCGGTCCGCCCGTGTCACTGGATGTGCTGACTGCTCGTGGCATTAGTAGACGCAGCCCAGCAGGTCTAGGTGGCACTGAGGAGTCAGGTGGTGTCGGTGTGCTGGAATCCCGACAGAAAATCGGGATGACCCGATCCTGCAGGCAGCAAAACGGTAGATCAGATGGCAGATTCTTGATCACTAATACATAGATATTGGGCTCTAGTTTGTTTCAAGCAGCCAATTATCAACTTACCAGCATCTTGCAGGTCCTTGACAGAACCACTATGCGACACTATGTCAAGCAACAATCTGACTGCGGAGTACGTGCAGGCCCAATGCTGCCGGGCGCGGGACACACCTCATCGACAAAATCTGAACACATGGGGCACGATTTGTGTCGTTGTATCCATTTGTAAAGGCACGGCCAACAGTATAAGTGACCACAACTGCAAGCGCTTCGCGGTTATTGTTGCTATACAAATTAGGAATCCAGCAAGTAGGTACCGATTGGGGACGCACAGCGTGACAACTGGATCAGATGCCAAGGCGAAACAAATATTACAATCAAATTGTGAATCAGACTCAAGTAGTTGATCTTGTTCTGGATGTGACCCTCTGATCGACTGCATTCCTCAAGGTACGCTCCACATCATCTTGAAATTGAGGGACTGCGCTTCTTCACAGCCAGAGCAACAAGCATTTACTATGTTAGATCGGTTCTCGAAAAGGTAGGCGCTTTCTAGCAGTACTAGTGA
The DNA here is from genome assembly GCA_023078555.1 of Ulva prolifera. Taxonomy (NCBI): domain Eukaryota; kingdom Viridiplantae; phylum Chlorophyta; class Ulvophyceae; order Ulvales; family Ulvaceae; genus Ulva; species Ulva prolifera. The sequence goes on along the minus strand of CM041198.1, from coordinate 11,651,528 downwards.
TGCAAGCAAGTGCTCGTTGTCGCTGTGGTGATTAAGCTCTCCGTCGCAGAGCCCCGATGGCCCTCACATACACGCAAGTAACAAAACGTACATCACTTCGCATCTACTGCAAGAACACTGTATCAACTCCAGCGCTGATGTTGTTGCGAGGCGGAAGATTCGACTGCACCAGCCCCTGTTCTGTTCTGAGTCAGACTGGGTCGGCGGATAGCCGAGTCGTCGTTTTTGCAGCTCGAGTAAATTCATCGAAACGGATGCACAACAACGTGAGACCCCAAATGATCCCGTGCATGCATTGGGATCCGTGCCATGTGCACAATTCGCACAGCATGCAGCATCAGCCTTAGTTTGGCCTGGTGCCGCGACAGCTCAACTCCGGAGTGCGTTGATGGTTTAGTGCCGCCGTGGAATCACCAAAAATTATTTTGAAAATAGTTTAAGTTCATAATCTCGGGACGATTATACGCTGGCGCCCACGGGAGCATTCTTTCTCGAGCTCGCACGGTGGCAATCCAGACTCACATTCTTGCTTACCGATCAGAAGCCTCTCTGACGGTCTTTAGGGCGCAACCGTGTCGCTTCATATCTGTGATGTCCATGGTCGATAGCGCCCACGTTTTGAAAGCCGGAACTTGTGCACGGCTGGGTTGACGTGACTCGGCAATCTCCCTGGCTGCATTAGGCGCGGATTCTCCAATATGAAAATTGAGACAAACTTGCTCTGTGAGACGTAGAGCAATATTATTTCACATCCTTGTTTTGCGCCCCATTGGTCCACAACGGGTGTGCCTGGCTATGTATGCTCGCATTTGTCACTACACAAGCAGGTTACGCGCGAACCGTATAGCGGAGCATGATTGTACAGATGAGATGATCACGTGTTGGACTCTGCAGAAGTTTTAAGCCTGTTTCAAGCCCATCCCAAAGCTGCTACCCCCCTTGGATCCATGCCCGATATAGTCACGCCACAGACGATGTGGCAGGTAGCTCAGGAGATCCTCGAGGAAGTTGATGTGTCAAAAGATGGCCTTTTGCTGCGCTTTGAAGATATTGGTTACCCCACTGGCAGCAAGTTCACTACGGTTAGTGCAATGAAGAAAAAAAATCGAATGTGCAACAGATATTCCAACATCCTGCCATGGGATCACAATGGTGTCAAAATACATTCATCAGAAGCAGAAGGCAGACGTGGACGTTATATCAATGCGTCTTTGCTGAAGGCGCGGGATCTGTAGGCACAGTGAAGGCATTGTATCGTCCAGCCTGACCCTGACCAACCTCAAATTTGTGTTTGTGTGCAGTCGAATGAAGATGATCAACCGCCGTGGGCTTACATCGCTACACAAGGCCCCATGAAAGATACTGTCAATGACTTCTGGATGATGGTCACCGAGAAACAATGCGCAGTCATTGTCATGCTGACCCGGTGCCGTGAAGGCGTAGCATCCAAATGCAGTGAGTACTTTCCCGAGTCCACTGGCGCGATATTGGAGGTGCGTGTTTTAGCATGGCCTCGATGCATGCATGAACCCCTTGCCACTGCATTTACAGCTGTGCACCTCTGACGCTCAACTCCACTTTTTTGCAGGAGGATGGCCTACATGTGACATGTAATTCATACAAAGTGCTGGAAGGAGGCACCATCGAACACCGAGATTTGACCGTGCAAATCAACGGCAGCCAACCTTTCAATTGTTCACACTACCAGTTATGCTGTTGGCCGGACCATGGAGCTCCCAAGGAGACCTCGACCATCAGAGACCTCGTCGAAGCCTTCAATTCTGTACGCAACCTGGCTCACGTGTTTTCATTGTTGATGCCGAGGGACGTGAAAGGGAACATGGATCGCTTCATATGGCATGTCATACGCATCGAAGCATATGAGCCTTGCTTGCCCCGATCCATTGCATAATGTTGACGCAGCGACGCCTGTCCTTCTGACATCTTCGCCAACCTTGGCAAGCTGCACACCTGTTTTGAAGAAAGTCGTCAATGCATGAAACTTCTAGCTTGATCATTTCCATTACTGTTGAGGTCGCATTCACAGCCGCCGACAGTGGAACAGCACTCAACCTACTCGTGCCACCTGCAGGAGCTATCTATCAAGCAGGGTCTCCCCTGTGTTCATTGCAGTGCTGGAGTGGGGCGCACAGGAACATTTATTGTGATCAACATCATCATGAACCGGCTGCACAGGCTTGCAGCACAAAATTGTACTGACACCCAACAGATTCGTGCAGCACTAGATGTGAACTCATGTGTGCGCCCTGCTGCTCCCTCACCAGTCTGCACACCATGTTGATCGCAACATATCTGGCATCACACGGTGACACTGGCCAGCTTGCAGTGATATACTTTTTGAGGACGCAGCGCATGGCGCTTGTCCAAGGCACAGAGCAGCTTCGCTTCATCTTTGTCGCCCTCAAGGATTTCATTCGCCTTGAATTGAAAGGCACATCATCACGCAGACAAAACGGCAGCCTGCAAGATCCTTGACTCCAATGTGCCTTCCGTTCTTAGTTATCGGAGCCTGTATGACCGAATCCTTGTCCAAGCATCACATGTCACGTAGTGCCATGATATCTGTAGGCAGCCAGGGCTGCAACTGCTATTTGACCTGGCATGCATGATGACTATGCACCGAGGTGTATCCAAGATGATTTCCTTTTCGAGAGTGGGTGCTGCATGACTGCCTGCTGCAATAGAGGTTGCGAAACATGCCGATTGCACCACACCATGTAATCCAAAAGATTACAGAAATACATCAGCCACTGCAATTGGGCAATGCCCGCCTACAGTCTACGACAGGCCAATGATCTCGCCCGTCTCCACGTCAACATCAATGTCATAGAAGCATGGCCGGGTCGGCAGACCAGGCATTGTCATCATCGTGCCGACCAAAGGATACACAAATCCCGCTCCGACAGATGCCCCGACAGCCCTGCAAACACACAGGCATACAATCAGAACTGCATGCTCTCTATGTTGCAGCAATGTTAAGTCCATGACAGGACGTACCTGATCGGTAGTGTGAATCCGCTCGGGGCGCCCTTGAGAGTTGCATCATGGCTAAAAGAGTACTGTGTCTTGGCCATGCATATCGGCAAGTCCACAAAACCCATGTCAGTGTATTTGGCGATGGCAGACTCAGCCTCTGGGGAGTACTCCACACCATCTGCGCGGTAGATCTTCTTTGCAATGATTTCGATCTTTTCCTTTATCGACAGGTTCACATCGTACAGGAATTCGAATTTACTCTCTTGCAAGCATGCGCGCTCCACTGCCTCAGCCAAAGCCACTGCACCTTGGCCACCATGCTCCCAGTGCTCACAGACAACCGCGTCCAGCGCCCCTGCAAATGCACATTCTCTTACACCATATGCCCCGGTGCAGCCACAGGCCGTCGCCCTCACACATACACAACACATTCGAGTAGTATGGATGCATGCAGAGCAAGCACCAGGCCCGCGAGTGTACCTGCTTCTAATGCCGCGGCCTTGATCGCTGCCAGCTCAGCGTCTGTATCGTTGATGAAGCGGTTGATGGCGACCACCACGGGCACTCCGTAGTGGGCACAGTTCTCGATGTGCCGCACCAGGTTGCAGCAGCCCGCCTCCACGAGGGCAATGTTCTCTTCCTTGTACTCCCGCGCCAGCGGCTTGCCTGCACAGCAGCCTTGCCGCGTCACCGCCGCTCTGTAAGCCCCGCCCCCTGCGCGCTCGCGCACTACAGCACCACTGCACAACCACTGCTGCACACAGCACTGCCGCAGGTCGAGCGCACCAGCAGTCACTACCGGCCCGCCGCCGTGCATCTTGAGTGCCCGCACGGTGGCCACGAGAGTGACACAGTCTGGTGTGAGGCCGGAGGTGCGGCACTTGATGTTCATGAACTTCTCGAGACCGATGTCGGCGCCGAAGCCGGCCTCGGTGACGCAGAAGCCGCCGGCCCCAACGAGCTTCAGGGCGATGTTGTCCGCGATAATGGACGAGTTGCCGTGCGCGATGTTGGCAAACGGCCCCGCATGCACCAGCACCGGTGTCTCCTCCAGCGTCTACAGGCGCCGTGCCGTCAGCGAATGGGACATTGAGGGGGTCGTCAAGGCCCTCCAGCAATCCGTCAGCGCACGGGTGCGTGTACGTGGACAGGGTGGCTAGCGGCAAGGCTTTGGTCGCCGTACCCGAGGTGGCAGCAGAATGAGTGCATGCGTTGGTACTGCAAACGTGATTGCGCAGTGCGACGGCATGTGCACACGCGGCATAGCCCCCCCCACCCGCTGCCCCTGCTACGTGTTGCTGTCAATGCCGTTTTGCGACTCACATATGGCTGAAATGCTAACTGCTTCCCTGCGTGCCCTCGCCACGATACACATCTCTGGATGTGTCAATCAGCTCACGCAGCACAAGATCCTGAGCAGCAGCTGCGGGGTGAGGTATGTACCAAACATGTGTGCTGTGGCGGAGAGGGGGGGGTGTGCTCCAAGAGCAGCACCTGCATGAGGGTGGGCTCGATGGCGTCACGCATGAGCACGGTGAGGGCGCCGCCGACGCCAAGGTCGTCCGCCGTGACGGGCGCGCCAGTGCGGGAGTTGCCGATGACCATCGCGCCGAGGCGCCGCCGCATGTCGGCCAAGCTCGTCGTCAGCGCCAGAACTGCCATGATCTCTGACGCCACTGCGATGTCGAACGCCGTCTGCCGCTCCATGCCCTTCTCGTTTGGTCCCTGCGGTGACAAACACACACGCATTCGTATGACAGGTGTACGCCGTGATGTGGCAGATGAGTCGACAGGAGAATGTGAACAATCCTGACTGCTACAGTGGTCAAAGCACACAGACCGGCCATCAGCAAAGGGGCCGCTGGCGCGGTGGAGGTGGCGCACCTGGCCGACGGTGATGGTGCGAAGGAAGCGGTCGTTGGTGTCAATGACGCGCTTCCACGTGATTGACGACACGTCAATGTCCAGCCGTGCGAAGCGTCCCTTCTCCTCGACCGTCAGCTCGTTGGGATCGGCCTTGTCGATGCCCAGTCGCTGCAGCCTCTCCATCATGACAGGAGTGAATGTCCTCGCACCCTGTAACCACTGGAGCCTGTTACAAACGGCCCACAAAACATTCATTCAGTTTGACGTTTACCTAAGTTCATGGTGCTCTCACAGGATGGCGTGTATGCGTGGTCTTGAGACTAACGTGCTGTTATGTGGAGCGGGCAGGATTGGGGAGGAGTCATTGGCGGACCGAGGAGGCTGGGGGGCAGAGTCGGTTGAACAGGGCGAGATCAGTCTGCGAGTTCTCGTGGAAGACGCGGGCGTCGATGGCGGCAGCGAGGAGGTTGTTGGCGGCCGTGATGGCGTGGATGTCACCTGTGAGGTGCAGATTCATGTCGCTCATGGGCACGATCTGCGCGTAGCCGCCCCCGGCAGCGCCGCCCTTAATCCCGAACGTTGGCCCCTGGGACGGCTGGCGTACACATGTCACCACCTTCTTGCCGCAGTGCGCCCCCAGCGCCTGGCAAAGCCCGACGGTCGTGGTGGACTTTCCTGCACGTGGTGGCAGTGTCGTCTCTGTTCGGGTGCTTTTCTTGTGATGATGACTGTCAGCCCATGTCTATCTGGGTATTGAGCATGCACGACTGCAGCAAACTTGTCATCGTGTTTGCGGCATCGGCAGTTCATCAATTGTGTGGTGAGTCAGGCCTCAACAGACATGCATCCGACGTCTGCCTGTGCTCCTGCAGGGACTGTCCTGATGACCAGATTATCGCACCTTCTCCGAGTGGGGTAGGTGTGATGCCCGCTACTACCACTGCACCGAATAGAATTTGATTTTAATACCATGCGTGCTCCTGTGAGATGGTGAAAGTGGATGTCGAACCAGCACTGTGGGGATGAGCACCATAATTGCCATGAGGTTTATCGGCGAGACGCTTGACTACGTCGAGCTTCACCTGCACACGCACAGATGCCGGTCATGTACCGTCATCTTCGCAGAATCTGGGGACAGTTGAGAGCTCCATTGGGATATCCTGCTGTGTCTGTCGCAGCTTTGGATGCACGTAGGTCGTCGTCGGGTCCGTATGTAGATACCCTCGCATGCACCTCATGCGCAATGCGCACCTTAGCCTGGTATCTGCCGTAAAGGTTGTACTCAGACTCCTCAATTCCAAGTGACTTGGCGATCTCGCTGATGTGTTTCAGAGAAGCGCGGCGACTGATCTCGTAGTCTGGTGGCACTGGCCCCGAGTGGGGGATCTCGATGCCCATGCTGAAGCGATGAGGCACGGACCTTGCAGCGTAAACAGAACGACAGCAAAATAAGTCAAGGAGTGCTACAGATGTCACACGATGTATATAAGGAGCTGTGATCCGCTCAATGCTCCACAGCGCTAGCATGCAGCGCAAATGTGATGACAGAGCATTGCCCTGCGCGATCCGGGCTGCACGAACAAGCCGTGATGTCAGAGGCCTTCAAGTCAGGGCAATATAGCAGCAGACTTGCGATCTTAGATGCGTAGCGCTCAGAATCTGGACACATTGTGCGCGAATTACAATTTCTGGGTCGAGGCGTTCACCACACATGCATGGCATGCCAAGACATGCCCACGCACGGATCCTTCACTTCGCGGCGGCAGGTCGTTGGGCGCCAGGATCAATTTTGCACTGGCAAGCTGACAGTATATGCAAATGTACGGCGGTCGACTGCTCATCATCCGCTGCGGACCAGCAGAAACCTCGGGCCGTCACATTTCTGGGTTGCGGTCGTGTTCGATTGACCAAAGACACCGCTACACCGCGGTAGGCAGAGCATGTCCACAATAGAACTTCCCGAGAAGTGGGTTGAAGGACTCCTGGATGAAGATGGCCAGCCCATCTCCAAGAGGTGCGGTGCTGGAAAGCAACGGCAGCCGTGACAGCGCACCATTTCAAAGCGGAGACTCAGGCATCGTATGGTTGCAGTCAATTCAAAGGCCTCAAGAAACAGCAAGACAATCGAAAGAAGAAGGCTGAAAAGGCGGTACGCCCTCTCGATGCGTTACCCTTCGCGAGGGAGCGTTGGGTCAGGCGGCGGCAGTCATCGGTCTCCCGTCAGTATGTCCTCTAGGCTCGCGTTGCCACGAACGTTCGCCCTCTCTCAACCATGCACCCATGAATGAACCGAGTAGCCTCAACCTCTCACGCTTGCGTAGACCCTTGGATTGTGAGGCAGCTTCCCAGCCGGCTCCGGTAGGGCTGTAGCATGCTGACCTTGACTGATCACGAACTACCCCAGTATGAATTCAAAGCTCCAGCGTCCCACGGCCGGTATAGCATGAATCCTGCCGTTCTAGCATGTAGCAGGTAAGTCGTGAACATCCTCATACTGTCAGGTGCCACCTGTAGATGTGCCATGGCGAAAGGAGCATCATCAAGTCGCTTCTCCAACCAAGTCCATCCAGTGCATGATGCCGCTCGTGTCAAAATGTGTGCAATCTTGCTGTTTCAGGTCTTCTCAGCTGAGCCCCTGCAGCTGTGTGCCACATAACTCAAGCATAGAGGTGCAGGTTGAGCAAGGGTTTCCTGACTCCCGCGATCTTTGCATGCTGGACACGATAGATCATGCATGTCCTGTGGCAGGAACAGCATGTCCTCATGCAGGCTGCTCGGGCGGCTCAAGAACCTGCGCCAGCAAACACCAGTTCCAACGCCCCCACTCTAGAGCAAGAAGCTGATGCTGACCCAACAGCATACTACGAGAACCGTCTTGCCACTGTGCAACAGGCCAAGGACAGCGGCAGCAACCCCTACCCCCACAAGTTTCACGTTGATTTCAGCATCCCCGAGTACGTGGAGCAGTTTGGCAAGGAGGTTGAAAACGGGCAGCAGCTGGAGCGGACGGTGGCCATTGCTGGCCGCATCCGCACCAAGCGCCCCTCAGGCTCCAAGCTTGTCTTCTACGACCTCGTTGGGGACGGTGCCAAGGTGCAGATCATGGCATCCCTCAGCACCTCGGAGCACTCTGAAGATGCTGACGCTTTTGCAAAGCTGCACAACGGAGTGAAACGCGGCGACGTCATCGGTGTCATCGGCCACCCCGGCGCGTCGAAGAACGGCGAGCTGTCCATCTTCCCTGTCAGCATGCAGGTGCGGCGCGCATGCTTCCACCCGTTCGTGCACATGCACGCATGGAGTATTCTGCCGGCACCCTTGTGCGGGCATGATTTTGCGCGTATTCGCTCGGTCAGGCGCCAGCACACTGCGTACATGGGCGCAGAGCCCATGTGCGACAGCATCGTCTACAAGGTCTGTTGACGTGTGGGCATGACAGCGGTGTTTGGGCTCGTGTCACGTACATCTTGTGTGCATGCGCCTCTGCACCTGCATCCGCCCGATTGACGACATTTGGGTGGCCGCAGGTGCTGTCGCCGTGCCTACACATGATGCCGACCGGGCAGTCGGGTCTACGCAACAAGGAGACCCGCTACCGGCAGCGCTACCTCGACCTCCTGATCAACCCCGCCACCCGTACAACGTTCACCATCCGAAGCAAGATTGTGCAGTTTGTACGCCGCTTCCTAGACGATCGCTCCTTCCTAGAGGTCGAGACGCCGATGATGAACATGATCCCGGGCGGCGCCACTGCGGCGCCCTTCACAACGCTGCACAACGATCTCAACATGCAGCTATACATGCGCGTGGCTCCGGAACTGTACCTCAAGATGCTTGTCGTTGGGGGCCTAGACCGCGTGTACGAGATTGGCCGGCAGTTCCGCAATGAGGGCATCGATATGACTCACAACCCGGAGTTCACCACGTGTGAGTTCTATCAGGTGTGTGCCTGCGTTGGAGAGGCGGTGCAGTGGCTGGTGCATACCTCGAGCAAGAGGCATGTCCATGCAGCCACATGACACCCACTCGAGTCCACTGTCACTATGTTGACATGCGCGAGCAATGGTCCTGCCAAGCGTGTGATGTGTGGTAGTAGGCATACTGTTGAGGGCTCACTGGGAACAAGGCATTCTCTTAATGCGGTCTGGCGTACATGCCTGTTCTGCTTCGCTTGGATGCAACATCACTCTGCAGTTCAGCACCTTGCCACTTGCTCTGTAGTGGACAGGATCTACAACATGCGGTCATCATGCTGTCCATGCGCAGCTAAGCTTCGATTCATATGTGTATCCTCCAGTGACGTCAGCCCATGCGCCTCGCAGTTGTGAGGGTGTACACCATTTCAAACTCAGCCCGTGCCAGTCTGACAGCAGGGTTGTGTGGTGTGTAGGCGTACGCGGACTACGCTGACCTCATGGAGATGACTGAACAGATGATCAGCCAAATGGTCCTCGAGATCAAGGGAAGCTACAAGATCCAGTACCACGCTGAGGGCCCTGAGAACGACCCGATCGAAGTCGACTTCACGCCTCCATGGAGGAGGATCAGCATGGTGGAAGAGCTCGAGAAGGTGCTGGAGGTGACTATCCCGAAGGACCTATACTCAGAAGAGGCCCGGGCGTTCCTGGAGAAGCTCTGTGCGGACAAGAACGTCGATTGCAAGCCTCCAAGGGTGCGCTCATACTGTGGCTGCCGAACCCTGGCTCATGTATGCAAACACACACCACACACACACACACACCACACACACACACCAGTGATGCTGAATAGGGAGTGCTGTTCTTTGCAGACCACAGCAAGGCTGCTTGATAAGCTGGTTGGGGAATACCTGGAGAGCCAGCTGGTGAACCCTGGGTTCATATGTGACCATCCACAAATAATGTCACCGCTTGCCAAGTGGCATCGGTCCAAGGAGGGCATGACGGAACGGTTTGAGCTGTTTGTGAACTGCCGGGAAGTCTGCAATGCTTACACTGAGCTGAATGACCCAGTCAAACAGCGTCAGATGTTTGCAGATCAGGCAGCTGCAAAGACTGCGGTGCGCACCTGCATGTTCCTGCGCGTTGTTCAGGATTCCAGGCATCAGTGCGTCATGTGTACACGGACGTGAGTCGAATTTGTCATCAGGGATGGGTGATGCCTTGCATCGATGCTGGTCATTCCATTGCATTGCTCATGTGAGGAGGGTTTCTAGCTGACACTCAATGCTGGCAATGTGTCAACACAACCATGTTTTTCATATCTGGAGATTTGCAGGGCGATGATGAGGCAATGCACATTGATGAAGGCTTCTGCAAGGCATTAGAATATGGATTGCCGCCGACAGGTGGGTGGGGTATGGGCATCGACCGTCTGACGATGTTGTTAGCTGACCATGATAATATCAAGGAAGTGCTATTGTTCCCGGCAATGAAGCCTGAATGATCTGGTCTGCATAAGGTTTTGAGTGGTGACGTTATGGTCAATGTAACTAGTAACATATTTGATATCATCTCACACTAGTTCATGCGCATGCTTGATTCCATTGATGCTTATGCCATGGCTTGCCCGTAATTCCAGGAGACTTATTCATTGATATTGCAGATGCGGACTCTTCAATCTGTGGATACACTTTGACCGTCGATGCTTAGAACTGTACTGGCATACTCACCTGTCTGATATTTTTGTGTGCTCACCAGCAGGAGATTGCAGTGTACTGGAGCCCCACGCGAGCGAGATCGCCTGATCGTCCGTGGGGGGGCGAGAACCCTATCACGTATGAACTTCTCAGTCAAACTGCTTCGTGACTAAGGACAGTTCTTCAATTTTGGTAGAACGGAGCATGCAGTGCCGGGCAGTTTGGCAGCAGACTTCGTCTTGTCTTGAGTGTCAACCAAGGCGCACTGCAGACATGTCCTGTGACAGCATTGTCACAAACAGGTAAAACTCAGAATCACGTCTGACCCCGATATCTTGGGGAGCAATGCATGAAATACGGTTGTGGATGTATGTGGTTCAGGCTTCAGAAGTGGCACACATCTGTACACAAGCACAAATAAACGAGCAGGTGCTGATAATACCAGCCAACTAGCTCTTTGCGCCTGCATTGGATTGGTTGACAGGCTAAAATATGTGCCTCACACGATATTATCTAATATGGGATATGCATGCGTGCTCTTGCTGGCGTGGGTTGTGATTACAGCTGCACCTCAGGACATGGAGGCCTACGCATTGCCACCCTTGCCCTTCTTCTTCTGCATCTTCTTGACATAGAACTCAAGCTCTTTGCCTTCGAGGATGTATCCATCCGCACGGCCGCACTGGCCTGGGCGGGAGGAGATGCAAGCGTAGAGCCGTCCAGACATGAACTGGTCCTCAAGGGCTTGATCGAGCTTGCGGGTCTGATTACGCTTCTTAAGCTTGCTCTGCACAGATTTGGACTTCTTCTCGTCAACTGCACCCTCCTCCTTCTCGACCTTCTTGCCCAGCTCCACACCATAGTGTTGCATGTACCACTGCTTAAACGGCGAAGCATCGATCGTCACAATCGCATTCTTCATCAGCGTCTTCGTACGCACAAGCTCCTGATTTGAAGCATTGTACATCACGTCGACAATGCGGGTCTTGCGAGAGACGGACTCACTTCCCCACGAGTAGTTACCGTGATCGAGACGCAGCGCACGGAACTTGATATTGCCACCACGGCACCGAACGGTACGAATATCTGTGCTTGTAGACAGCTTTGTGTTGGCTGGCTGACGGCCCATCTCGAATTTCTTTTTCTTGCGCCATGGCGCCTGCTTGCCGCCCGTGGCACGGCGCTTGTGAACACTATCGCGGCTGATACCCATGATTGCCGGACGTTCAAAGAGGGAATGATGTGCCGCTCACTGACAATTATGACCGCTGCGATCGCTGAAGCAATGCAACTGCTACACAGGACAAGCCACACGAGATGATGGGGTACTCCACAAGGCGGCGGGCCCCCGTTTGGATATGCATGGTGTGTTCACAAGCCACAGCAGCACACAATTCGCTCTTGTGAGGCTTGTTGGAAGGGTGCATGGCGTTGCAAACCGTCATTGCGAGTTGTGGGACACAAGCCATGCTCGGGTAGTTACTGCCTTACGACATAATACGCCTCCCCTCCACCTCTATGTTGCATCAGGGCATCTCGTGCTGTCCTCCATTGCATCGCTGCGCACAGACTGTACTTCTGGCCATCGACGGCATAACTGCTGCGTGAAACTACAGAAGTGATGCTTATACTCTCTTTCAGGGTAGCCAGGGCGTTCACGCATTGTAGAGGAGCATCTGCGATACGTTCTAGCGAAGGACGGTCACATTTTGCGTGTTGGCCCGGACGACCGCACTGCCATTCAGGCAGTACATTTGCAACAATCAGCCAGCATACGACGACGTGAGCCCTGCCCAGGCAACTGCTTGGAAGCACGCAAGTGCAGCTGTGCGCCAATCGACACATGCTGAGCTGTGGCACTTGTCTCTTTCAGGTGCACAGTACAGGTCCCTGAAGACCAAGCAGATAGTTATGCGGACGCCTTGCTGGAGTGTGGGGCTCAAGCAGCTAGTGTTCTGTTGGAGCCCGAGGGAGCTGTTGGTACATGTGCAGTTGTTGCCCAATTTGGCGGTGACTTGCCACAAGTAAATCTCTTCACCTGATTGACCAGGCCACACGCTATCACATGCAAAGCACATGTGGCCTGTCGGTAGTGCCTCGATGCCTCTGTTCGCTGCCATTGCCATACCATGTTGCACCCTGGAGAACATGGGTAAGACATGGGAATGAGCTTCCGGGTGCAGAGCAGTATGCAGTCCATCGTCGAGCTGAGTAGGAGCATGGCTGCCTTGGACTCTGCTGGTCTGGTCCTTGAATGGCAGGATGTGTGCAACACTGGATGGGAGGAACATGCGGCAGCAGCAGCCTACGTGCCCGTCAGAGCGAGCGACCGTCTCTGGGTTGTACCAAAGCATTCGACTGTACCATCTGAATGGTACGCCGTGCATCAAGGGCGAGGTTGCCATGAGAACCGAACTGACAGCCAAGCAGCTGGTCCACAGCATCAGCCACATGCATGTGTCCAGGCACTCAAGTTCTGGCTCAACTCCCACTATTGTGCGTGTCCATCCAACACTCGCGTTTGGCTCTGGAGATCATTCGACGACAAGGCAGTGCTTGCAATGGCTTGTGCAGGCTGAGGTTGCGGGCTGCTCAGTGGTGGATTATGGCTGCGGCTCTGGAGTGCTGGGAATTGCAGCGTGCATGCTCGGTGCTGAGGAGGTGGTGTGGGACCCCCGGATGCATGTAACAGGAGACCTACCCCTGCGCTATGTTTGGTTCTCTATGTGGCCCGGTCAGGGGCGCCATGCACTTCTGGTGTGTTGCAGGTGGGGTATGACATCGAGGCGGAAGCTGTTGAAGCCAGCAGAGCCAATGCACAGCTCAACGGGGTTGCAGGCCGATGCTCCTTTCACCTTTGCGACCAGGAGGGGTTGGAAGTTGATTTAGTGTCACACGGGCAATTTGACGTGTGCATCGCAAACATTTTCCAGGGGGATCTTCTGGCGTTGCAGGACACATTCGGCGCCTTGGTGCGACCCGGAGGGAGAATCGTCATGTCAGGAATGCTTGACGGTACACAGGTGTGTTCCAATGATGAGGTAAACATGAAGTGGCAACAGGAACCATGTGAGAATCTATGGACAGCCCACAGGACACTGTAGACGTCCCGCGGCAGATGCGCCTGTGTCCATCAGCCGGGTCCAGGCCTCGTATCAGGGGGCTCCGCTGATGCAGGCCGCAGCGGTGGCTGAAGCTTTCTCTCACAGCTGCTCTTCTGTCGCGTCGCGCAGTCTGGACGGCTGGGCGCTTGTGGAAGCAGTCCGCAGATAGGTTCCATAGACATGTGTGCGGGTCAACTCAAGACCGGGGCCTGGCTGTTGGCGTGCCTCGCTGGTCTCATCATATATGAGACGACAACGCTAAGTCGACAATGCGGAGTCTTGCCGAGAACTGACACTGTGGAAGGAGCTGACTTCTCCAAGAGACTTCTTCAGGAGGCGGGGGACAATCTATCACCCACAGATGGAGGATAGTGTTGAGGATAGTGTCACGTGGCAGGGGCGTCTCCTGTTTGGGGTTATGTGATCCATGCATCTGATGGCGTGGACAGCAGCATCGCATATACGCGGGCAGTGGGCAATGCCTTTACAGCACTGAACGTGCATGTGCCTTGTGGGCCCATGACTCCGGGCTGCATGGACATTGTGCCACCTGTGAGGAATGAGCGTACAAATGTTCCTGCCATCACAATTTGGCATAGTCTACGCCACAGTGCAGTTGCCCCTGTCAAAGATAATGCTCAGCACGATTGTCTACTCTTCCATCATACAGCCTGACCCTTTGACTGGCAGTGTTCATGCACATCCGGTCTCATCCATTGCAGAGCTGCAACATGTCTTGCAAATGACATCCTACATTCACTTAGAATGTCGCATGAAGCATTCGATCCAACTCATGTGAGGTGACCCATCGTGATGTAGAAGGTGGTTTGACAGGTACAATCCCGACATAAATACATACGTTGTACTGTTGAGACATACGGATGCTCGACACATTCCCACAGTCTGTGTATTGGTACCGGTCTCACGTTTTGGCAGTTGCATCCCTCAGCTAGGTGGCTGCTGCCCAAGCGGTTCGTTTCTTTGGTTACAGGCCTCGATTCGTACTGCAGTAGCTGGCGCGAAACCTGACCGCGCAGTGTCCAAAAATGCATTGCCAGCTTCAACATGCTCACAGACATGCTGGCTTTCTAGGTGTGGAGGGCTAGGCATGTGGCATGTCTCACATCACATCACGTGCACATTCATCAATCGCACCACAGGATGCGATAAGAACTGTCCACCTGTCCATGATTCATTCTAACTAGTCTGCTGTGGTTCCTGGTTCACATCATCTCATATGACTCTACCACCTCCTGTACATGTTGCACAGCACCCTGTAGCTGTTCCTTATCTGTACCACACTTCCGATATTGATGCACAAACGCATTTGCGCTGAGCATCTTCATGGCCTTTGCTGTGGCGACCTTGATAGGGCTTACACAGCTCTGCACACAGCATGCCTGTCGTGCACCATCTGTGGCTGTCTGAGCTCAAGCTTGACATAAGCGTAATGACAGGAGACAGCCTGGTCATACCTGGTCTGCAGAAAGCAGTGTGCTGCACATCTCGTACCCTTGGAAGGATGCGGTGCTAGCAGACACAAGAAGAGGGTCTGCCAGCCAAGCAGGGTACAGCCCGCTGTCTGCCAGGCATGACACATCTACCTGTGCTGCATACAGTCCTCTCAGGCAGAGATAGCTTCCAGCGGATCGATTTCGCTTGCCATGAAATCCTTGGGCGACCACAGGACTCCCCACGTCAATGCTCCAGTCGAGCTTTTCTGAGCAAGCCACGCGGGTAATGAACATCTGCAGGAGTCGCTTCAAGATGCTGTTCCACTGAAATGTTGTGTACTTCACTGTATTCTGTGCAACTTGAGGACAAGTTCTGAGAGACAGCAACCTGAAAGTTGGGTGTGCCGCAACCTGCACAGGCGCTCTTGTGCTGCACAGCTGGACTCATCCATCACAGGCCCATGACGTGCCTATCACGTTGTTCACGTTCAACCGAAATCAGTTCTACCTCCGCCCCTGTGCGGCCTGTCATGCCGCACGAACGTGTTTTCTGCAGAGTTCAGTCAGGTACGCCACCTGACTGAGGACATCTGCTAGAACGAGCCTGCGGTACAGACGTGTGGGCATACAAGACAGCATAGCTGCAGAATTGGGCGGCGGCGGGGTAGCTGGAGCCCGGCTATGCTTGTTGCTGCCAGCCGTTCGCGTAATGTCATGTGGTTGTGCAGGAAGCAGGGTCGGACGCAGATGAGAGGGGCATAGCAAGGACGCCAAGGCATGGGCAGCC
Source organism: Ulva prolifera (assembly GCA_023078555.1). Taxonomy (NCBI): domain Eukaryota; kingdom Viridiplantae; phylum Chlorophyta; class Ulvophyceae; order Ulvales; family Ulvaceae; genus Ulva; species Ulva prolifera. Next base: position 11,635,703 of record CM041198.1, on the reverse strand, counting down.
ACAGAGTTCAGGTCCTTGAAGTCAGGCCGTACTTGTCCATACACGTTCTGCACCAGAGACCATTGTGGATTCACAGCTGTGATGAAGTTTATCATGCTCTTCAAGAATGATTCAGGGACATACCATACTGGTTTTTTGCAGGTCCTCGTTTCGCACGATTGTCACGCCTTCACACACCTCCAGAAGCTTGCTGATAGACAATATGGAATTGTATGCTTGCACAAGAACCTCACCGGTGTCGAACGGCCATACTCCGTAGCTGAGTTTCAAGGCAGATGGGAAACGATCCCCGAGCTCCTCCGCAATTCTTGAGCCAAGCCCGGCTCCAGTGCCGCCAGCCAAGCTTTGTAACAGCAGAAATCCACCAAAATAGTCACAGCGCTCAACTTCACGTCTCACTTGCTCTACGACGGTGTCAGTGCATTGGGAGCCATGCCGGTTATATCCAAGTGCCCAGTTGTTGCCTGCAACGAACTGCTCAAGTCAACCGCTCCATTCCGTAAGGTCACGCCAATTGAGGAGACGGTAAACGTGTATGACTGACCTGATCCAGATTGCTGCACGACAGCATTTGCTGGATCGTATGCCCAGGTCCCCTGTGACCGGGCGTTGTGCAGACAAGCATTGACGACCTTTGGTTCCATGTCGATAAGTAGAGATCGGGGTGTGAAGTGCCCATCCTGGCTTTGTCTGAAGCAAACGTCTAATGTATCCGTAGGTGCAGATAGGATTTCACTTCCGAGGAGGTTTAACAGCTCAAAACCGAGCTGATTACCACATTGGCCAAGCTGCAGTGTGACCAATGACATTTCCTTCCATGCTGTCACAGAACCACCCAGCTCATGAACACCGTCTTGTGTTACATAAAGATGAGATTCTATGCCTTCCACCAAACCGAGAAGCGATGGAAAATCGACGACCAACCGTTGCAGGGCACCCCGTGATGGGGTTGGCAGATGACAGACGTTCAATCACGACGTCGTGGAAGCAGCAATGCAACAGGATTATTTTTTGGGCTGTTCTGTGAGACAAGGTGCTCATCAATCTTTGCACGACAAGCTGTATGGCATGCCGTAGCAGTACGGATGTGGCCATTGTCTATGTCTACCGGGGTCGTTTCAGCGTTTGAACCGTCACAAGCTGACACAACCTTCAAGGTGAACAGTGGAAGCATGCGACGTCAAACGGCAAGTGGAGCGGAAGTATGATCATGTGCATGATTTCCTGGGCCCTATGAACATTGGCTCAGCCTATGCGTCACCGCTGTGGCACAACAGCGCTTGAACAAATTTGCCTCCGCAGCGCAGAGGGTCGCTGAGCCGGGACACCAGTCCCCAAGTCAGCGATCATCACGTATGCGCAGCTGTACGCAGTTGCTGTAACTTGGCTGAGGTCCTGACATGTTACCGGCCAAGGTGAGGAGCGTAATTGACTTGGCACAGCAAGTGGCCACTAATACATATGTCCCTCCGCCTTCATTTCAGCGAATCTACAGCATTACGATCGGAACGTCTGTGGCAGTAGCTGGCCCAAAGCTTGCTAGCAAGTACGGTGCGTGCCAGGTATTTCACGTAAGATCCCGGTTCTGCCAGGCTGCAATGGGTCGTCCATAATCATGCACCAGGACCTGGGCGGTGTCACCTATTGCATAAGCTCACACAACCACAACAAGATATACAGGAGTCTGTGAAACTAGTGAGCAGGTTGTTGTCTGCGTGACAAATCAGATCACACATGATCAGACATGGTACAATGAACAACGCACTCGCAAACCGCAAACATTCAAGGCCACTTCTGCTACACCAGAGGACCCAATCGCGGACCCGGCCACACAGTGTAAGAACTGCCCTCGTTGGCTGCTAAGCCCTTTGCTGGAGTGATCATATCATTGCCTGAGTGAAGTGGTGTGCCGCGTCAATGCATGTGGCTCAGTGGCCTACTTTAAGCATGATGGATACGAGGCTCGCTTTTGCGTCAGCGTGAGAACGCGGAACCCACGTGTTGTGTCACTGACGGCTACATCATGCCTAGGCCATGTGTAGGCGACTTCTGCCAGTGGCAGGACTTGACAGCTGCTGACACATTTGGTCGTTTTGAGGCAGAATACGCCGTGACCGCCAGCAACCTTTTCAAATACTGCCAGCCATGTCACGGTGTGGTGCTTTTCAAGCACCATGACCCGCTGCACTTTCAAGGTGTTAATTCCAACGTCTTCCGATTATGAACATAATGTTGACGCCATGGTAGCTGTCAAGAGGCTCGCGCTGCATGACCTGGGTGACCCTGCTGCAGAGCACCACATCCGGGATCTGTTGGATGTCTCACTACAGTGGCTTGTAGCAGCACATAGTCACAATCCAAGCGGGGTACACCCCCTCTTCATCTGGTATGCTTCATTCAGCCGCTGGGGTATGGACATGTTGCAGCCGCCTATGTAGGTACAAGCCCGAGTCGGCTCTTGTTCCATGCCACCCGGCACGCTTGATCTGGGAATTGGATCACTGCGCTGCAGGAACTGTTTGCCACGTGCGGGAGCATCGCAATTTCATGGCCATGCTCAAGTGCTGTTGAGTGCGGTACAGCCCTGGCATCGCCTGTTGAGTGCGCCATGGACATTTTTGGATCGATGTACCTGGCCTGTACATGCGCCTGTGCGATGTCTCTCAACGGGCATCACCTGCGTCAGCATGCAGGAGAGTTTTCCAGACGTGATGCGATGGATGGGTCGTCGTCACTGTGATGCGCCTCACATGCAGATTGGATTATGGGGTGAGATGATTGCTGCACATGCTGCGATCGGACTGCTCACGAGTGTGTGTCTGACAGAGCAAGGTCAAAGCAGTGAAGGCAGCCGGTCCGTATCCGTGCTGTGGTCACAACTGTGAGCGCTTACACACAGGGAGGTGTTACAGCAGCAGATGAAACTTTTCGTTTGACACATTACATGCATGGCGGTGGCACGTCAAGACAGGGCTGGTTGGTGCAGTGTATTTGTCTGGCCCAGCTTGGCACCTGTCAAGGACATGGAGGTTTTTCTCCTGGGCAAATCTATGTGTGATCCAAGTTTTGTCAAGGCTTTGCACACCGTGCTCCGCCTCATGATCGACGAACTACATGTCAAGACATTCAATGTTGCAATCTTTGGGATGGAGTTAGTGCAAGATACCACCGGCGAGGCTTCTGATGCAAGCCTGCATGCAGCGGCGGAAATTCCCACCAAAGCAGGCGAGGCTGCCAATGCAGGCCCAGATCTGTTGCCACACCGGCCGGTCGTCGCCAGGTGTTTCCTGCCATCACCGGCAGCATGCACTCTCATTCCAGATTCTGGCGTAGCTGGACCCAAAAACCTCAGTGGGCTGTTGTGTCTCAGCGGGCGCAGCGTGCAGGATTGTGTCAAGAGGAAAGCTGAGCAGCAAAGCATCCGATTTTGGAGCGCTGGAGGTTCTTGCTGGGGCATCGATAGGGCACACAGACCCATACACATTGCATGCGGCAATACAAGAAAAGCTGCGAGCGCCAATTTGGACACACATAGCTCCTGAAGCCCTGCTCTGAACATGCTGCCGTATTGGCCCTCTAGCACTGGACAAGGTACGCGGTGCGCAGCAAGAGGGAGGGAGGCATGTGTTGTGCCGAAATCGAACTCCTTCTGCACTACGGCCACATGACGGGTGGCGTCACTAGGGGGGCGGGGTGGCTTACGGTCTGCATGGACCACGCTCTGGTGCAACCAGGTTAGTAATACAATTTTCTGTGCCTCTCGGAATACCTGCCATTTGCCCCCAAGTTCCCCCCTTACAATGGGATGTACTTGCAACAGAATCACTGCAGTTTGGGATCCTACAATGTCCTGCTTTGACTGCAGCAAACCCAGCCATGAAGCAATCTCGCCGTTTGAAAGTCCGGCTCCTGCTATCCATGTGTGCTAGTTGCATCGGTCATCATTGCCCGCCTTGCAACTTGCAATAGAGGTCCTATTGGCCGCACAGCGTGGGCGTGGCTGTGTTTTCCAGCTGATGTATCCTGAAACGCCACCATGCTTGGTTCGCGTGGCCTGGTTTGTATCCTTGTCAGCCACTGAAACGACCATACCTGCCGCCCAACACCAGTGTGGCAGCTATGCGGCGGCACAGATCTGCAGAGTGGCTCTGGCTGTCAGTATGACAGCGTGCATGTGTACATGCTACGTCAGCCGTGCATGGCGAAGCACTGTGACTGACCATGTCGGGCGAATTGTGCCAAGGTGAATGTTGATTTCATCAGTTCAACAGGTGCACCTGGTTTGACGCAGGCGCCATGTTGCATGCTGAATATGCGATGTGCAGTGCAAAAACTGTTCATTTAATGACATACACCGCCGCAGAAATATCAATGACATCCTAAGCGGGACATCTGCGATGGCACAGGTCACATTAATGACACTGTCACGTGCGCACCACCTTGCACATCGCACCCCGGGGATTCTGCTCTTAATGCTGGTGATATTGCCAGAGTGTACCAGGCTTTCCAGGAGACTGCGGCAAGAGTGACGCTGAAATCCGGCTTGGCTGGCATATCATGAATTCGCTGTCCCTCCGCACACTTGTAGTTGTGGCGATGGGCCTCTCGGACCGAAACCATACTTCTCTCGACAACTGACCAGCATAAATGCGCAGAACTGTCGAGATGCGCTGAACTCCAATGCACAATCAAGAGTCGGAATTCTTCAACGCTATAATGTACTGTTTGAACTGTTGATGCGGTGATCTGTTCTCATGAAGCCACATGTGCTGTGGAGTACGTGCGATTATCACCAGGCACTGCAACAGTCTGGAAACGCGACCTCGATCCAGCCACATCGCTGCCGTTAACAATCTATAGCTAACAATGGCTGCGACGCGGGGATGTTTATTTGTTCTCGAAGGGTTAGATCGGGCAGGGAAGTCAACACAGGCTAGCATGCTAGCGCAGTATCTGCGGAAAACGTTCAAGGTCCGTTTGCATGCCGACACGCCTCGGGATATATATATACTCTACGCGATTTGGAAGTCAGCTGGTGTTGGTCAGGATGGCAAAAACTGGTTGTGTGGTTGGCACCTTGGCACATGCCCACCCTTTGGCAGCAAGGGCTTGTTTTTCAGGCTGACGTCAAGCAGATGAAATTTCCGGACAGATCGACAATCACCGGCAGGATGATCGATGGCTATCTCGCACAGGGAGTTGCCATGGATGATCACGCAATTCACTTGCTGTTCAGTGCAAATCGCTGGGAGTGCCGGTGCGAACAGTCACTAGTGGAGGATCACGCAAGATTGCTTCTTGAGAAAGAGTGTAACACAGTTCTGTGCACAGAAAAGATATGGAAGAAATGCTTTTGGGTGGCACACACCTGGTGCTGGATAGGTATGCATACTCGGGAATAGCATATTCCGCTGCCAAGCAAATACCAGGCATGGACAGGCAATGGTGTGCATCGGCAGATGCGGGTCTTATAGCACCGGACGCAGTAATATTTCTGCAGATGTTCCCGACAATTGCTGAAGGCAGGTGCGGCTCTATCACAGTGATGATGCTCAGACCCCACTGAACTGTTTCGGCGGGTGCAGCTTTGCTCCCCTGTTGTCAGGTTTCTCCGTCCGCCACTTCTGCTGGTGTATCGTTTATCAAAATGCAGGGACGGGTATGGGCAGGAGAGGTATGAAGTTTTAGAATTGCAACAGCGTGTAGCCCAGGAGTTCAAACAGCTGGAGGATGGCAGGTTCGCAATCATCGATGCCAGTGGATCTGTGGAAGAAGTGAGCAAGGCGGTGCATGCCGTTGCTGCGGCGGTGCTTGAGAAGTGTCAAAGCGAAAATGTACCACTGGGCAAGTTGTGGGACCCGCCTGCGTTTCCAGTCGCGGGGACACCGCACAAAAGTGCACCTGCCGCAATGTGCGACGGTCAGGCATCATAGCGCACGCCATGTATTCTGGATTCTGTACATGTCTAAATCTACCTTCTGGGGGGCACATCGATACCATTCAAACTTGAAGTATGCGTACGTTCGCTGTGTTGTAACACACATGAGCTGATCATGTCGGAGCTCGACAAAGGCTAGGAACACAAAAATCTCAGTACGGTAGAGCGTGTCGTGCGTTCCGGCTAGCGAAAGTCACCTAGTCTCTGTTCTGACACATGATGAAGGTGTGCGTGGACCATCGTAGGTAGGAGTCTGTGCTCTGCGCGTTGACGCGGGTCCAACAACCAAGGCATGGCCTGAAGACTGAAGTCCCCTTGAGGCATACATCCCATCAGCCTTGGAATTCATAGGTGTATATCTAGTGTTCTTCGCTCGATGAGGCGGATCACCAGGTCCTCTCTTGTGAAGGACAATGACACGGGAGTGGTGCTCGCCCGGTCAGCGTTACCTCAGGTACAATTATGGCCGAGCTTCGCAGTGGAGAGCTGCATGGATTATGAGCCCCTGCCTGATCGCTCTTGACACGCAGAGACATGCACACATTCTGCTTAGTGTCGGTCTGTTGCACAGAGACCCCTTGCTGCCAAGCTGTCCAAGGCAGCGGCAAAGAAGAAGTTGCCTAAAACGCCAGAAAAAGATTTTGTCGGTAAGATTGTCCTGGAGCAGAGTACAGCCTGGAAATCAGCGTCTCCCAAAGCCACGAGGAAGGCAGCGACAGCAGCACCTGTTACAGCTGATCTGCGTGACAAAGCTGACAGGTTGCAGCAGCAGCTGCACAAGCTTTATCCGCGGCCAGCCATCCCTTTGACCTTCACATCCAACTTTCAGCTGTTGATTGCTGTCATGCTGTCGGCGCAGGTGTTCAGACGATCCTCACTCATTTGTTGTCATTGCTGTTCCTCCTGTTCTTGTGGCATTGAAACATCCCATAGAGTGCTGGTGGACACTGCAGACCACGGACAAGAAGGTGAATGAAGTAACGCCTGCACTGTTTCAGCATTCTCCAGATGCTGATGCTTTGGCGCAAGCCAATGTTAAAGTTGTCGAAGCCATGATCAAAGAGATCGGGCTAGCTCCAACTAAAGCAAAAAATGTCATTGCTACATCAAAGCTGTTAGTGGAACGGCATGCTGGTGAAGTCCCGAAGACATTTGAGGAACTGGAGGCGTTGCCAGGTGTTGGGCACAAAACAGCCTCGGTTGTGATGTCTCAGTGCCATGGGTATGCACTTACCCGTACATGAAGAGGGTGCTTATGTTCCTGAGCCATAACTTTTTTAATGAAGGGACAATGCTTTCTGCCTGTGCAGTGTTGCAGCGTTCCCTGTAGATACTCACATCCATCGATTGGCAACACGCTGGGGCTTATCAAACGGAGCCAATGTGGTTCAAACTGAAGCAGACCTGAAGGCCCTGTTTGACAAGAAGCATTGGAATGCACTCCACCTCCAGGTATGAATTTTATGAGGCCTGCCGAGTCTACAGTGTAGTATCGGCCACGTCATGCCATCTGTATCCCGGGGGATATCATGCTGCAACACTCCTCACATTCTATTGATCCCGTCTTTGGAAATAATTCAGTGTAGACCCAGATTCATGTCTGTGTGCTTTCAGTTTATATATTTTGGACGGGAGCACTGTCCAGCCAGGGCTCATGATCCGGAGATGTGCCCTATCTGCGTGTGGGCAGCTATCTGAAGCCTCCTGCTGCGAGCAGAATCACAAGGTAGCCACTGGGTGCATATGCAGTGCATATTCACTCCATCCAGAAGCTGAATTTCTGGTGCTGCTGGTAGCTGGCTCCGTGGAGCACACCAAGGCTTGTTTGTATGTAAATTCCATGTTGTCATTGCTCGAATCTGGACAGCACAATCTTTCCTGGGATGTGCTGCCACCATTGGACATCAGTACAGCTGTTGCTGTGTGCAGCTGTTACTGGCATTTGCATGTCTGTCGTTCGTGCGATATTGACTATCTGTCTGCTTTCCGCTTTGTAGTACATCAATACAGTCGTTGTTGCATCTTGTTTACCACAGCGCAGAGCTCTGATTCTTTGCATAATTCTGCAAGCCTTCACCCTCATGAAGGTGCATGCAATTGCCACTGCAGGTCTGGTAGCTCCTGCTGGTCTGCTCCCACTCGTTCAGCCTTTATGTTTCTTTTGTTCCTCACAAGCTTACTCCACGGCCGACATGGAGACATACTTTGCCTGTCCAGCAGAATCAAAAGCGCATTCGAGCAGGAAATCTCATGATCAGTGTAGATCATTTTGGAGTTTGTCAGAAGTCGGCATGTGCTCCAATACCGCTGTGCAATGCAGATTCACCCCAAACAATAATCTCAGTGCTGTGATGATGCGCGAGCGGCCACTACAACTGTGGGTGAACAAGTCCGGGAGGGTATCATGCCAGACCTACAGTGCAATGATCCATAGGCGTTCGCACTGAGCTTTTATGCCTTCTTCAGCGTAGCCCACGACTTACTCTTGTGGAGCCTGGCACAATTTTCGTAGCATTGCTCAAGAACAGCAAGACAATCTAGACCTGATGTCTCGCCACAGATGAGTTCTGTTCCACTACCTGGAACATGCCCTGTGAGCGTTTTGCACCGGGGTTTGAAGGGTGACATACAGCTCAGTTGCATGCTGACTCCAAAAGCGGAATGTGCCGTGGTACACACGTGCTAGCATAGAAGCACTGCCACATAACATCACAATCAGCCCCGTGATAATTCGACTGCGTCCAAGCGTTTCCGACATCCTGACCCATGCTACTTCCACTTGTTTCGTCTGCCAGTGAGTATGACCGACGCTGCTGGTGCACAGCGACTGCAGTGGAGCCGCTGTGCATGCACATCGATGATGCGACGAAGAACATGCGTTCCGCGAAAGGCTCAAGCAGGCCTCATCGAATTCATAATGCCACGAGCCGAGAATGCACTGCTCGGTGCTCCTTCGAAGGCTCACAATTCGCCTGCATGTCACCTCAGTCGAGATGAAAGCAACTTCGCGGCAGGAGCGCGGGCCGGAGTGGATAGGCCGTTTGCCTGTGACCATCACGCCAAACGAGTTTCACAACCTTATTCATGCGAGAATGGCGTGTCGTAGCTCACCTGCCACAACCAATTTCGTACCACCGCCACAGCTAGACAATATAAGTGCAGACAGGGATCAGCCCGATCACAGCAAGTTCTCAAAGTCGCAGTATCTCAAAGCCTATAAAAGCTTGGCTTTGACGCCAAAGCCCAGCACGAATTGGCTGGGGTCTCCATGGCAGAGGCAGAGGGCAGAAAGCCTGCTCAATCAAACGGCTCCGTTGGTGAGAGAGTCACAGGCAGCAGCCGCCGATGAAACTCCTGATGCCCATAGAGCTGATCAAGGAAGTTCAAGGCGCACAAATGAGCCAGACTCTGGGCCATCTGATCCATTCCTGTTGGAACTTCAGGCCAGGCGAAGGGATGAACTTCGCAAAAGCAGAGAAAAGCAGGAGGAACGCAAACGCCTGCAACAGGAGCAAGCTAGAACGCACTCCAAGGTCTGGCTCTCTATGCTCTCTGCATGTTTCACTCATGTTCTGAGCGCCCGTGTCGTGCTTATTGACTTGGTCGCGCTTGTGCGCAGTTGTTGCGGCTGAAGAAAGCCAAGTTGCAAGCACTTGATAAGCAGCGCATCATGGACCGAGACCAAGCTGTTTTAGATCTCGAATCCAATAACCGTGCACTGCAAGAGCTGAGCTCCAAAGTTGATGACGTCCGAATGAAGCTTGATCAAATAAAGGTTTGCTTTGCCTGAGCCGGATGCCAGCACATCATACAAAGTCATGCAGTTTTTTCTCGATGCAAGACAGCTCGTGCATTATCCAGGGTGCCAAGCATAATGCTGTGACACTTCTCAAGAAACAGATGGCTGCACCAGCTGGAGGCGCGGACCACTATGCTGTTGCTACTGATTTGCCAATTTTACCCAATGTGCACGGTTCGCATCACGTAGCACAGGCAAAAATTTCTCCTTGCTCAAGCCCAGACTGACTGCACATGTGTGAAGGTGTCCTGTCCACACATTCATGTCTTTGGGAATGCAGGCACCCCTGCACTTGCAACGTGTGGCGACCCAGAGAGGCCAGCCCAGAGGCGTGCTGGAGTTGATGGGGACAAATTTCAGTACTCTTGGATACAACCACGGGCCCCATTCAGTCCTGGGGATTTTATCGAGAGGCTGTTTGGACTCTTTAAGGATGACGTTTTTCTGCAACCATCAGCTGAAGATCGGCTCAAACGGAAGCGTGATGCACAAGGTCATGGGCCAGATGTGCCACAGGCCGCAGATAAGGTGCCCAGGACAGCAGTATCAGACAATAACACGGCAGCCAGTATGACAGAAGCTCGGACACCGGCCATACGTGTGCTCCATCTGAAGTGTCCGCATGTCGCTAATTCGTCTCTGATTATGCACTATTGCACCAATGATCTGACATGGAAGCTGCATTGCAGCTTTTGCGTGCATTTCAGGGGTGCGGGGCAAACCCCAAACACTAGGGGCTGCTGCCGCGCACCCTGTGCAGCCGGTCAACACCATTCCACTCCCGCCACCAATGCCCGGAAAGCCAAAAATTGGCGCTGTTCAAGAGCCACAAAGGTGCAGCTGATCTGTGGTGGAAGCAGCGTTTCATGCATGACAGCTGCGCCCATTGCCCGTCTTTTTGCAGAATGCTGCTCGTGTAGCAAGCATTGGCTACAGCCGATGACATGGTCTCATTTTGCTGGCGCCAAGAACTCGACCCTATGACGTGCAGGCCAGTGCTCTCCAATTGGTCCCCCCCGCACGCCCTCCCAATAATTAACGGGGCTAATCAAAGCAACAGGGAACTCTTGCCCGCACCCCCGCCCGGAAAGCCACCGCCAAGGCCAGCGCGGCAGCCGTACAGGGGCCCACAGCTACACAATATGCCACCACCGATTGCACTACCCAGCCCTGGCGACCTGGTACTGTTTCTGGATTCCACGTGTGCCGAGATCTCTGTTCAATGGAAGCGTCCATGTCATGCATTTTGCAGACCAGTGCGTTGTGGTGTGCAGCCTCGCCCTCCTCCATCAATGATGGGCTCGGCCGAGGCCTCCAAGAACTGGGCTAGTGGTGCCTATCTGCCGGGGCCTCCATGACCCCTGGACATCCGTATACTGGCCAGATGTATTGTTCCTGCCCCTGATGGCACATTCTTCAGGCTGAGACGGCCCTTGCATGTACATTGGTTTAAGTGACTGCATCAATGCAAACAATAGAAGGGCCTGCATTTTTTAAGAACGAGAGCGTAGTACAATTAGGCGGATAACCATGCGCGAATGGCCAGTGTCTGTCCTTGCCTGTTGACTTCAGGCTGTGTGACATTGATAGCGAAGGCAGCATCTGATGCCATGTTCCATTCACAACCTCACTGTTACCACTATGATCGGCCACATGGGACCTGAACTGGCCGGGTGTACAAACGGACATAGCTCCGCTGTTGCTGCCGTTTCACCAGCTGCTTTGATGCTGGCCTTTACTTGGGTATCTATTTCGGGATGCACACTACAGTTATACACCATCAGCACGATGATACTGCGGTTCCTGCCCGAAACGGCCACAGAGTTCAATGTTGAACCGTGCATGACAAGCATCTGTATTGTCTCGCTCACTCAACCTGGCGAACAATAAGATTGATTGAATGGCGCCAAGAGCACTGGTGTACAGTTACACAGAGTAACTCAATGGCCATTGCATGGCGAGCAAACTGTTCCATGCTCCTTGTTGCAAGTGTGCACAGCGCCCTCTTCGAAGCCTTGATTCTTGTCTCGGGACAACAGCTAACTTGATATGAGTGACGCAGGACACAATGAATGCGACCTTGGTTACTGGCTCCGCGATTCCGTGCCAAGTGTGTCGTTTCGCATCTGTTTCACAAACTCTAGCTCAATTCCGCTAGTACATGACATTGTCACCAAAAGTTGAATTACTGCTCGTTGCAGATGCATCCTTGCGGCTGATTATGCACCTCGCGCGGCTGGTTAAAACCTGCATGATCGTCCACAGTTTCCTGACGTTCTCGTTGAGACACTCTTCACTATGTCAAAACGTTTGCAGACTTAGACCCTCACCTGATCATTGTTCCCTGACCCTGTTGACTGTCTGAGGAGCAATGGACCAACAGACACCTTCGCCTCTGGGCCCACCAGAGCAAGAAGTACTGGCAGAAGCAGCAAGCCGTGGAACGTGCCAATGACTACCAATGCCATGTACATACGAAAGTAGTAGATCTCAAAGATCTTGGTCTGTGAGAATGCAAGCATGGTCACGCCGACCAGCTTTGTCAGGATGATGCCAGAGCACACTGCCGCGCCTTTGCCTCGCAAAGCAATGCTGACCCTCTGCTCCCTGCACGACATCCAATGTGACCACACACCCTTTACCAATTTGCAACATGAGCAGGAGAAGTTACAGCATACCTGGTGCCGGTCGCTGTGAGAAAAGCATGTGCAGTATGGCTGAGGAACTCCAAGCCAATACCAGCACACATGGCAATATTGACCAGGCTGATGGCATTCAGTTGTATCCCGGAAATGTGCATCGCTCCCATCACATCCAGCATCAATGAACCAATAGTTATCGCCAAAATCCCAGACAGATGTAGTGAGCCAGTGAACAACAACGTGACCAGCAAGACTAAGATACTTGACAGGCTCAGAAGGGTCACCGAATCCCACACTATTGTTAAGAACTGCTCAAAGAATGGGTGAAACACTGAGTACACATAGACAAAGGGGCCCCCACCTCTGCGACCTGCATGAATACCCAAGGCATTTACAAAGCTGTGTGCCAGAGAAAGCGGCAACCGCCGGGCACACTTCAAATGCCCGCACCTGCTGCTTTGTCGAGAGATTGTTGAACCTGATCAGCCAGCTGTCGGCTTGACGTCAACGCAGCGATGAAGTCGGACTGCTTGGATAGTGGCTGTGACAGAGCACGGAATGACGAGGTGACCAAGCCCTCTGCCAGACCCGCGGGCTGCTCTGAGTCTGGGTCAATGCTGAAGGCTGCATTGTACACGCCGCGGCCCCCCTTTGCACACGACTGCGAGGGCGTTGCCTCCAAGAACCATGGAAGCAAACGCTGAACATCTGTCAACGATGGCCTACCATTCTCCAGGTCTGAAGGTTGTAGGCATGTATGGCAGTCGCTGCAGACACCGCTGTCTGACTTGCACGGCTCGATGTCGGGGGCTGGGCAAAACGATCCTGCAAGCCGTGCACTGGTTGAGCAAGCAATGAGAGTCCACTTGCCAGAGCTCACAAGACCACCTGGCTGATGCGCAACAGCACAAGGCAACGATGCTGCACCTTGATCGTGTTTCCTGCAGCAGTTTGGGAGCTCGGGCTGCACCCATGCGACAAAGTCATCGATCCAGGATGCAGCGGGAGTGGCAATGAACGTGTCAGCAGGGTGCCTTGCGGCCTGCGACACGACGTTGACTAGCGAGTCATCATTGCATCCTGCAGAGCCACAGACGGCGGCCATGTCTGGAGCGCTCGCTGATACATTCATGTTCTCGACGACAAAGTACACTGGCGGCCCGACTCGAGCGAAGTGAAGCACATCACTGCATACCAGAGACTGTGAGCACGACCAGGCCTCAAGCTTCACTTGGCTGTCCGCAGTACTTCCACCTGCCAATGCACAGCAGCCGACATGGGCTCAGAGCAAACCTGAAGTAATGCTGCAGGTAAGAATCCTGCGGTAGCGCCACTTGCTGATCTAGCCCGATGCTCACGTGCGAGATGGAAATAGCTGCGGCGGCGCTGGCTACGACCGCAACACACAGAATCACCAGCTTCCCGCGGGCTGTGCTCAGCACATGCTCATGCAGAGCCCCCAAGGCATGGGACAGCAGCGCATGTGCACCTGACGGGTCACTGCTGGGGGCATCTCCTGCAGCCACAACGGATCCCGTGCCCGCCAGGATGTCTGACTCAGGCTCCTCGCCCTCAGAGAGCTGCTCAACCTCGAACGCCTCCGACACGGTGGTGCTTTCCTCCGGCAGCAAGCACAGGCAGGGCAGCATGTCCGCGTAGCCGTCCCGCATGCGCTCACAGTCAAGAACAAGGATCGCGACAAACGCAGTGATCTGTAGGCAGAAATCGAGCGTGATGGCCGCGGCGGCAACGAGCGCAAAGTTCCGCACCGCCGGCACGCTTGTCAGCGCGGCGGTGAGGAAGGCGAGGACCTCGCACAGCGTAGAAAGCGTAATCGACGGCCCGACGGCGACGAGCGCACGCGCGACACACTCCCGCACCGGCACGCTGCGCGGCTGTAGTGACTCCTCCGTGGCCAGCAGAAACATGTTGTCGACACCGATTGCCAGGGCGAGGAAGGGCACCACCTCCATGACGATCAGGCTAGCGGACACGCCGAACGTGCTGCAGATGCCCATGCCGCCCAGCACGGAGCACACGACCACGGCGACGCCGGCAAGGCCGAGCATCACCCGCGACTCCACAACTCGCTTGTTCCAGGGGGCTGACAGGTCCCAGGGGCCGCGGCCAAGGGCGAGGGCAATGTAGGTGAGCATGGCGACATACGAGAGCGCGACTGTGGGGGCGTCCAGCAACGACTCGCGGGCGAGCTCGCTCTGCACTGATATCTCGGCGCTCCAGCTGACATCGAGGCCCTGCTGCTGCACCAGGGGCACAATCTTGGCCTCCACCTGCACGTCTTCCATCAGTGTGCGGGTAGGTTGTAGCCTCTCACCCTGGAGGGTGGTAGGAGACCACGTGCGTGCCTCCAAGTCTACTGAATACCTCTGCGGGGAAACCGGTAAGGCACGTGAGCAGGAACATTCAGCTATGGAGCCGGGAAAAAAGCCATCGAGGTGCCAGATCCAGCACATGCTGCAGTGAAGGCGCCAGAGAATTTCGCTGTGTGGGCAGCCCGGCGGGCACCGGCGAGCTGTGACGCACGGGCAAGTGCAGCTTCGCAACAGGGGGCCAAGCCGCACCGCATGAATAAAGTGCCGCTCCCACTTCTCGGTCTTGTGCAGGGTAGTGTGGCCGTTGCTGACGGGCAGGGTGATCAGCAATGCCGTAGCATGGGTCATGAGGTCCGTCGCATTCTCGGGGTAACCTCCCAGCACCAGCTTGGGATCAAGGGGGGCCTTGAATGCGCTCCTGAAACAGTCATGCACACTCAGCGGGTGTGTTGACAGTGCTACCACCACCACACCACATCGCCAGGGCAAGCACAATGCACCTCTTCCATGGCAGTGGATGAACTAGAGGGTTCCCAAGATCAGGTCTCTCTTTGAGGCTCCATCAGAGGAAGGCAAGCGCTCCCAGTGATAAGAGGAGTGCATACCATGGACAATCATACAACTCACAGTCGAAACATCCACATTACAACGACGAGCTAAATCGGTGCAGCTCTAGCATTGCAGGGCGCTGGCGCAGTGCAAGGAGGCTGTTGTGCTGACTGCAACAGCATGAGCGCACCGGCATGCAGTCGACCAGTGACTCAGGCAATACTTCAGGGATGCGAAGCCAGACGACCGGAAGTCCTCCCTGCTCATGGCCCAGTACTGGGCAATGCTCTGTGTCGCACACGCATCCCCAAACGGTTTGAAGCAGACATCCTCCAGGTACACCACATCGCCATCATACGACACCGCTCTTACGTCATCGATCACATCATGAATATTGAAAACCTGCAATCTCCCGCAAGCTCTACTGCACCCGTGACCGATGCTCTCCATCGTCATGAACGATTGAGGCAGGCCCAGATCGAGTACGTGAGGGCAGCCGATGCAGTGAGCCTCGGCCCGTGTGCGTTGTGTGAACGAAGTGCTGCTGCAAGCGCGCTGGCACACTGGCGTTCGAGTCGGGCCCGAACAGGAGGTGAAAACAAAAGCACACCAGCTCGATGGCTTCCTCTGATAAAATTGGAGGCCGCAAGCCATCCGCGTCGGGCTTGGTGCTCAGAATGATCTGTTCAATCCTGTAGAATGGCCCAAACTCCGAGTCAAAGGCGGCTTTGTCCTTGGCCGCCCGGGAGGCCCGCGGCACCCACAGGTGGAGAGGGTCGGTCACGACATGCATCCCAATGAGCCCCAGCATGCAGAATGCCACGCAGGCAATGCAGAGCAGGATCGTCCACCCGGGGGAGCCCGACACTCTGCGGCCGAGGAACGCAAAGAAGCGCTGCAGCTGCGCTTGGACTACCGGGACTGGCCTGCCACCAAGAGAGACCCACACATCGTCCGAATGCGCATGGAACGGGGGGATTGCAAACGGCGGCAGCAGCGTCTCTGCTGCAGTCCGCTCATCGTCCACGGAGGCGCCCATGCTGACCTCACGTTCTGGAGTCCTTGCTTCGAGCCAGGATGCCTCCGACAGCCACGCTGCAAGAGCACACCCTTGTGGAGAGCAGCCCTTGTGCGGGGGCATCGAGCAGCAGCACGGCAGACATACCAGATTGGTCAGGGCCTCCATGCTGACACACACCTACCGGCTGGCTGCCAGTCTTCGGTTCAAGCCGCCCTTGAGATGACAGCCAGGCCAGAATGCCAAGGACGATCAGCCCCGCACACGCGATGATGCCATCTGTGCACCATACAGGGAAGCCGAAGATGTGAATGATAGTGCATCTGCCCACACCCGTGGCGTCGCCTCCTGTGTCGGACGGAGCACATGCCGGAGCATCCGGGCAGTCACCGCAGGAGCAGCGCAACAGTGAGCCCCCGCACGTCGGTACTGCCTGCTCATATGGGGTCATCGCATCCGGGACGTCCACATCGCCTGGCATGAAGTCCAACTGGATCGGCGAGCCGATGTGATACGCAGTCCTGTCCTTGACAGTGCCAATGAAGTCCAGAAACTCCTGCAGAATTGAAGACATCAGCGGCAGATACATGCGACATCAAAGTTCGAATAGCAGCTGGGCAGCAGCTCACCTGTGCATTCTCAGCACCATTGCCGATGTAGGTCATCGCCCTGTTGTTTGCTGCCCCAAAGCTGACGTCCTTGCAGCTGTTGTATGTGGCGTTCTTGAAGCTCTCGCTGAGGTAGAAGGCCACCTCCTTCACAACTACCACCTCTTCCGAGCGATTGCTCTTGGGGCTGCCCATGGCAGCAGCGGTGACGTTTGTGAAACTGGCCTGGTCTGGAGAGCAGAACAGGGAGCAGAAGAGGTTTCGGAAGTTGCTCATGCACGCCGGACACCCGATCAGAAACGGTGCCGCCTTCATCATCTCGTGCTGCATGACACCTGCCTGCTTGCCACTGCAGCAGACATGGCCGCCTACATGCACCGCTCCTGTAGTGACGTTCCTTTGCATATCTGTACTTTGATGATGCGAAGTGCTGCGGCATCAGCTGCAGTGTGGTCTGAGTCATGCAGTATGTGTCACCCTGTCTGTAACTGTCAGAACTGCCGGAATGCTCAGTAGTGCGCGTCTTATGACAGATGAGCAGCAGAGTCCTTGTAAAGGTATATTTGCCCACTCTCTGGAAGTCACACACCGCTTTCAGCCCACAACTGTGGACATATCGAGGACAAGATGCGTTCTGCCTCCGGCTCGGCTTTCTGTGCTGGAATGTTATATGGACAATTCAAGGCACCACCATCTAGCCTGTCCCCACAGATACCGTACATGGCACAGTGGCCTTGATCATGATTGTGAGTCCGCCATTGTTCAGGATCAGGCTGCTGCGCCGGTGCGGTGTCCCCCACCTGACCACTGATGTCCGAGCCTGCCCGGCATCCGCTGCATTGTGCGCAAACCCGTCATGGCAAATGCGAGATAGTGTACCACCCACGCGGGACAGCATATATCATGAAGCATGTGCTTTCATATCAAAGCCATCGTCAAAAGCAGGGCATGCTTGCCGGCTCCACCCAGGCCACCCCTGCTGGCTACAACAGGCACACGTCAACACCCAACAGCCGGTGTGATGCAGTGCACACATAGATGGAGTGGCCGCTTCCTCGCACGGCAGGGTGTGCAAGCTTTACGGCTGTCTTGGTGGCTGGCCAAAGCACCAGCTGGTACAATGTCGCGTCATGCAAAGACAAGATCGTTACGCACGTTAATATACTCAGCACGCCCGCGAGCCCCGCAAGTAAAGTATTCATGGTGCAAGGATTTTCCTCAACTAGCGGTCACCGGTGATGATGGCTGGCCAGGGGTCCACGTTCATGTGTGGACATGCTGCTTTCTTCCGACACGAACAGGCGCGAGCCTGGGACTCCGATCACGAAAATCGAATTCAAGGATAACAGGCAGCTATTCACAGATATGAAGCAGAGCTTGTTCGGGCTTACACCCGAGCCTGCGTTGCCACGATCGCGTAACTTAATCCTGGCTATCGGTATGGAAACGTGGCAGCCAGCCTCACAGACATGCAGTGCCCAGGCGTATTCTGATAATGCTGTCAGTAGCAGATGTGCGCGTGGCCATGCTTCGACAACTCTCCTCTGCTGTGGTGACCAGTGCCGTGTTCCCGGTGCGTAACCAGTCTTGTCCTGCTTCCATTGATGGCACCACGATTGCCACAATATGCACGACGAGCACGGGCGACAGAAATTCTATGCACATCTTTCAACGCTTGCGTCCGACTCGAAGCAGATCTAGTGATGCTCTGATTCTTGTTGCACTGACACAGTGGCTCACGGTGATCAACATCTGAAACACAAACGATCTCACGTGCTCGAGCAAGCCGGCTCCGAAGAGCCATCAGTGACATGCAGGTCGAGTGCTGTATGCGATAGGCTGGCCGGTAGGCCTCAGCGCACTGCAGTTGTCGACCTGCCGGGCTGCGTGTAGACCTTATACTGTAACCCCTTTCGACACCCGGCACCCAGCTCAAAGGCCAGCAAAACGTCAGGCCCTCCCCAGCGTAACGGAACACGAGTATGAGAGGGAGATAGTGCATAATGAGGACCGTGACAGAGCAGGCCGGAGCAGCAAGTTCCGTCTTGCATGCAAGCCACAGGCCCTGCTCTGGCATGGGGGCAAGAGCACGAGGGCCACTGCGAGTAGTTTTCACCAGGCCCATCAAGTCGCACCTGCGCAGAGCAGCACTCCTGTGCATCACATCTCAGGACTCTGTGGTGAGCAGGGCCAGGCTTGTACGCACAAGGGGCTACGACACAGGGCAGGAACTACGGCAGGTGCAGGTGATGGCCTTCTCCACCGCAGCAAAGCAATGCCATGGAGCACTCAGCCCCCTGGTCGTAACCAAAGCATAGACATGGTACTGTAGTGGTGTATTGCAACCTAGCACAATGTTGTGTCCTGGCTGGTTCTGCATCCAGATCGACCAACTGCACATGCCAATGGAATTTTCGTTTGCCACGATACCATGTGCAATTCATACTGCCTGCCAGGGTCGCTGACTGACACAACATACACAGTCCGGCGCAACAGCCTGGCAAGATCTGTAGCTCGTTCAAGCTGCAAAGCTAGAATGCGTAAGTCTCTCCTGCTTCATGCTGACGGTGCTGAGGCCCGCGCTGAGGAAGATGCATGTGTTAGTATGCTGGTAAGTCTTGGCGGGGGGGGGGGGGGGGGGGGTGTCGGGGGACTTGTGACACCTGCATCTGCGCCGTCCACATGATCAAGTAAACTGTAGCCACCATGGCGCTCGCACAGCGTTGTCCGCATCTGTAGCCAACGTCTTCGGGCTGCACATGTGAGCTGCCCTGAACTCCAGCTGCAGGCCCGAAAGTCACTCGGCTTGTGGCCAGACGTGCCAGAGGTGCGATGCACGTGGTCATGCGCGAAGGGGCTGGGCCCTTCCATCTGTTTGCCACGTGTGCGGGGGCCCGGTCTGACAGAGGGGCATCTGCTGCGACCGTTGGCTCTGCGCATTTCAGCCTGCAGTGGGGTGGCAGCCCATTACGCTATCCGTGTGGCCCTGCCGTGTTGGTGCGCACGCGCCAGAAGCATTGAGGGGAGGCGCGTGCGGGTGCTCGATTGGATGGCCAGGGATGTGAGCGTGGCTGCGGAAGCTGTGAGGCCTCTAGCTTCCTGTCCGGGCCCTGGCAGCTGTGGGGGTGCGGGCTCCTGGCCGGGTGGCGTGTTGCAAACGATCGCAACTGTGGCTATGCGAGCCGTGGTTCCGCGGTAGGCTTTATTTTGTACATTGCAGGTTGCTGCCTTGCGGGGCATGATTTTGAGGTCACCGGTCACTTCATTGGTGCGCCTATGGCATCATACAGCATGCATAATGATTCTGGCAACTTTGCTGGCCAGTTGCTACCCAAGACGTGGGCCGTGAGGTGTCCATGTGGCACACATACTGGTAATATGCCGCATATCCCATGTAATTGGTGGCATGCATATGAGATTACCCTCTGGCCCCCCTTGTATCAATGATTGCAAATCCAGGGCGCGTGGCCGGCGCTCGGTGGCCGATGCTCCGGGACGAAGTCGAGACACACGAGCGGTGTGGTTGCTCGTAGCAATACTATGTAGCGTGCGCTTTCTCCGACACACAGCCGTACCCGAAGCTCTGGCTCCTACACTTTGTCGTCCACATCCTCCACCACAATAGGTCTAATCGAACGCTCAGGATCGCCTGCGCACGCAAGGCGGAACGCGGGTCAGACATGGGACCCCGCTCACCGTAGCATACTAGTGCTCAGGGGGTATTTCCCGTGGGCGCGCGAGCGCGCGCGCGCGCGCGCGTGTGTGTGTGTGTGTGTGTGTGTGTGTGTGTGTGTGTGTGTGTGTGTGTGTGTGTGTGTGTGTGTGTGTGTGTGTGTGTGTGTGTGTGTGTGCGCGCGCGTGTGCGTGTGCGTGTGTGTGTGTGCGTGTGCGTGTCTCTCTGTCTGTCTCTCTCTGTCTCTCTGTCTCTCTGTCTACCACAGTGCTAGCCCACTACTGGGGGCCCCGACATCGCAATACGTGGACACGTGGACGTGTACACATGTAGCACAGCTCGCATGCAAGTACTGCTACGGCTGCGTGGGGGGCAGCTGGCTGTGGAGTTGGCGACCCGGCGGCCACGTGCTCACACACCAGATCTAGCTACAGCTATGCACGGCTAGAGACAGTCACAAGTTGCCCGAAGTGGTCTTCCACCCAGGCTTGAAGCTCGAACAAGTATGATAAGTCTGTCAATCGTGAGTACAAAGTAAGTGTGCATCTTGGAGACAGACATCTTGATCACATCCCATATTCTGCAGTGGTCATCTGGCTGACGACGTCGATGCAGCAGAAACTATGTCGCACCGCTCGCCATAGCTGTTGCAGCTTCAAACCTGCAGCATCTTGTGCGATGTAGCGTTGGCACGCAGCGGTGAGACGTACCGCAAGTCAATTGTAAGGCTTGCACCTCACATGCGCATACGTCAGTACTGTGGTTATTCGGTGCCCAAGCGTGAGCTGCAGGGAGCAACTCGGAGAGGCCGGTAGCACCGCAGAACAGAATTCAGCTGAAGAAGAGGCATCATGTTAGCAAACCACGGTGCCCCCATGTTCAATTGGGCTGAGATGCTGCCCATGCATCGTTGGCCTTTTGAACTGTGCAGGATCCATATGGGTCGACCTGGGTCGAGGCTTAGCTATAGCTGTAGGTCTCTAGCTGTAGGTACCTGTCCTGCTGGACTGTGGGCGTGTGCCATCATGATGCTGCTGGATGTGCTGGCTGTGAGCATGGATACTTTTTTGCACTGTGTTTGCCTCTGGTCCGTTCATTCCTCTGTCACACTGGCATGTGCCTGTGTTGCACTTGTGCACAAATGCTGTACCATGCCTGAGCGCGTGAGCCGAGCGCGTATCTGATGGCGGCCTGCGGCGCCGCTGCTGAGTGGAGTCTGAGCACAATTCCCGCGCAGCCACCACGCATGCGTGCACGTGGGGCATCACTTCGCTCTGGCAGTCGATCGCCACGATGCGTTAGCTCGATCACCAGCAGGATATATCTATGTGGGCACGGCGCTGTCCGTTCACTGGTACAGGCTATGGCCTACTTTGCCGCATGAATGCACCAGCATACCCTTCTGTCCAGCACAGCACATGTACATTCAGCCGAATCGGGTCGGGATCTGCACCCGCGTTGACCTCGACACGACCTCGCGAGAGCTCGCCAAAAACTTTGTTTTCTTCAGTGGTACGTTCAATCGTTTTATATACTGCGTCTCCTTAACGATGGCTGTGCATTGTGCCGATACAGGCTGCAGCTGTCCTTGTACGTGTACAGTTATGGAAGGACTCCGAATTCGGAATGCCAGTGGCCGTTTGCGCGCTCACACCGCCGTCAGTGACCGCCTGTCAGTGAGGTGTTGCTGCGCGCGTTGACCTGCCACCTGCATGATCACACTGAAACACTAGCTGCAGCGTTGCATGTTGCAGCCGTGGTATCTAGCTTGAATGAGCGCCCGAGGTGCCATGTACGAGCGAATGGTTCACAATTGATCATGAAGCTGTGTACATGCATGCGCATGCAACATGTGCGCAAGCAGATGATCTTGACCTCATGAACAGGACTTCATAAATATGTCACAGGTTTCCGTAGACCAACAACCGACGAATACTGCCCGCACATGTACATGCAGGTGGTACAGGTGCGCTGGTCTGTGTTGCGTGCGTGCCGACAGGGTTCGATACGATAGCACATGCATTCATTGCAGTACCGCGCAAAATCTGTACAGTTGCATGCGGCCCGATGGAACTAATTAACGCGACTGTCGTGTGACTGTGTGTTGCTGTTGTTTCGGATGAGATTCTTTTGTGGTGTTTGTCTTCTCCCGTTTAATCTTTTGTAATAATTAACGCGATTGCAGCATCACATGTACATGTACAGGATCGGAGGCCCGAGATGCACGTCGTGGACGCTGTCGAGCGCCACGCGGTGACGGCGGGCTCGAGCACTGCGGTGCACTGCGGCGAGGGCAGCTTGACCTACGCCGAGCTGGCTGGCAGGGTGGACGTGCTCGCCCACATGCTGATGCGCAACGGCATTGAACGAGGCCAGTTTGTGGGTGTGATGCTCCCAAGGTGCGCGCGAAGCCACAAGTATATATATAGCCATGCTACAGAAGAGTCAACGGCCGCGGGCTCAATTGAACACCAGCAGAAGCAGCTGCACACTAGCGTAAAGTCGCCTTTCCAGCACGAAGATTTTGCAAAATCTATATGTCATATGATGTATTACCGCGCTATTCCGGAGGCAATTGCCCACCGGGCCTTAGTTATCCAGAACTGGTACGGGTAGCGTGCCCAATCCGGAAACATCCCTGCACCTTCTCGGAAGCTGGTGTGTGCGTAGATAGAGATGACGAAGGTTGGCATATTACATAGAGTGTTTCATCTATAGATATAATATGTATATACCTACAGTCACATGCATCAGTGAATTGGAAACAGCCGCAGTCTTAAGTATAGGTGTATATCTTGCAAAAGAGCGAAGCGAGTCTCAACAAACACAACCCGAGGGGCATGCATGCAGATCAACGCCCGTGTACTGAGGTAGAAAGTTCACTGGTTGATGCTGTATTACATAAACATCACGGAGCGGCATAACATGTTTAGGCCTTGATCAGGCGCCTACGTGAGTCAACCGACACCAACCAACACCGAACCAGCTCGCGAATCCCCTAATATTCAGTCCTCTAGAGCGAGACGGACTGAGACTGGAAGAAACGTCCGTGTCCACATGCCAGTGTCCACACGGGCACCCAAGTTTGAGACTCATGGACACATGACGTCTCGCCGCTCAGGCCGTGTTTAGTTTGTGGAGCGTGACCGGCAAACAAAAAAATCGTAAAAAGCACGACCGAGGCATGAAAGTTACTCAGAAACATATTTTAAGTGTTGCTGCATTGTTCGTTTGTCTTGGTTCGATGTTGTTCGGGAGTGATTTGTCGATCCGTGATGTGACCTGTCAATGTGAACGACCGGGCATGTGACCGGGGGGCGGGGGTCCACATTCCGGGATCGCATGGCCAGGCCACATTCGCGGTCGCGACCCAGGTCACATCGTCCGCTCCATCGCGAGACCCCACAGGACATCATGTAGCACCGAAGGCATTCAAGATGAAGTGTAAGAGTGTTATGAAGGTGTTTCAAAGCGGTGTCTGCAGTCAAGGAGCAATTCATATTTAAATAACTAACAATTGTTACATTAATCGCCACTAAACACGGCGGGCATTGTGACCGGTCACATCGCCGTTGACCGCCAGTTGACCGCCAATGTGACCAATGTGACCGCTCATCACTAAAGCTCACCACTAAACATGGCCTGACAGGCCATCCGGCCTGAGCGGCGGGGTGCTCCTCGGGAGCCCCGTCCGCTTAAGCAATTGACGCCACCAACCGATGGCCTCTGACTCCAGCTAGGCCGGGTCCGATGGGAGTGCGGGATGCCTTCGTTGGCATGTGCAGGGATTGCGGAGACGGCTTGGGCGATGCATTGTCCTGGGTACGGTGCGGCGTGGGCCGGCGAGGCTGCGTGGCGGTGTGCCGGGCTGGCGAGGTGTGCTGTGGCTCGGGGCGTGGGGGTGGGGTTTGGGGCTAGGGCGGCCCCCGGCAATCGGGCGGCCATGATGGGCGGCCTCGGGCAGCAGTGTGTTGGGCGTGGCCCTGTCGTACGGCGGCGGCCGTTGTGGTGTTGGCGGTTGTTGTGTGTGGGCCGTGGGGTCTGTGCGTGCGTGTATGGGTTTGTAGGTGTGTGCTTGGCGGTCTGTGGATCTGTGTCGTTTGCTGCGCCGGTGGTGGGTTTTTTGGGCGTGGTACCACGTGGGTGTCGCGTGTGTGGGTGGCTGGGTGTTTGCTTCGTCTGTGCTTCTTTCGTGGTGCTGCCCGCCTTGCTGCCTTTGTCCTTGTAACTCATGCACACATGTGCATGCGGCACGCAAGACCGTGCCGGTTTAGTCAGCCTGATTAGAGCTGATAAGCCTGATCAGAGCTGATACATAGCAGCCGAAAGTTGCTGTACATGTAGCCATAGTATTTATACGTGTACATATGTACCGTAGGCCGGGGCACGCTACCGGCTACCGGGTTCTCGGCACCCATCCTCCAACATACAGATACATGACAAAAGTGTGAATGGGAGAAAACAAACACTGAAACCGAATCCCATCCTCCAACCTTGTTACAGAAGAGTGGACGGGAGAAGACGACCACCACAAAAGAATCTCGTCCGAATCAACAGCCCTGCCGGTAGTACCTGCCAAAGATTGAAGCCCCGCACGGAGCACATAAGCATTCCCTGTGCATGTGCATATATACAACGCCACAATCAAACACCATGGTCCACAACACCACGCCGAGACGCCACCTCTGCCTGCCATGTGTCTCATGCGACAATGGCACAACATAATATATAGCAAGTCAATAGATCATACATATAAAAGTATATATATGTATGTATTGTTTACACGAGAGTAAACAGAAGAAGACAAACACCAGGAAAGAATCTCATCCGAAACAACAGCAACGCACACACGATCACTAAAGTATAAAAGTATATATTCATACAGCTGTGTATTTGAAAAGTACATATATAGCTATATAGCTACAAATCGGTGCGCTGCGGCTGCAGCTAGCTCACCATGCGTGGCCATGGCCATTTACCTTGGCCATGGCAATGGGGCAAGTTGATGTTGACCAACATCTGTTGTGGCATGTGGTGCCAAGCACAATAGCATGCAGATCTGTCCATCCAGGACCTTGCTACTTATGCGCATGCATGCTACGTACCCTCCGTCATCGGCGGCCGCCGGCGGCGACGCATCGGCGCTCTGGGGATCACACGGTGCAATCCTCGTCTCATACTACTGATTTGACTTTCCGCACACCGCCTGTGCACCCCACAGCAGTTCGGGAGGCCGGCTACCTCCACGTGCCGGTCCTGCCCCGGCTGGGCTGCAAACTCTCGACCGGGCCCTGGCGCCGTCGCGCCTCTGACATGAAGTGTTCACGGCATGCCCCGAAGTATGGCAGAAAGCCAGGAGGCGGCCAAATGTGTGTCCAGCGGGGTCTCATCGCGAAATCTGCTGCAACAGCTTACGCACACATACATGAGTGTGTGCACAATTGTGGTGCGTCCGCAGGAGCGCGGACCTGGTGGCAACCCTGCTGGCCATCATGAAAGTGGGCGCAGCATACGTGCCGCTCGACCCGCTGTACCCCCCGGACCGCTGCGCGCACATGCTGCTCGACGCCCGGGCCACTAGCGCCGTCACTCTCGGAGCCGTCAGTGCGCACCTCGCCGCGGCGCTCGCCCACCATCGCCCCGAGGGCTGCCGGCCACGCCTGCTAGAGCTCGATAGTGAGGCAGTTCAAGGTGATATGCACGGCTTGGCCGCTGCAGGCCCGGCCGGCGCGGCCGCATGCGGTGGCGACGACCTCGCATACTGCATCTTCACCTCTGGCTCGACCGGGAAGCCGAAGGGCGTCCCGATACAGCACCGTGCGCTGGCAAACCTGCTGGAGTCGTTTCAACAACAGGTGTGCAATAGCAGTTGCCAGTGCCACCTTGCTCGCAGTGTAACAGCACATGTCCATGGCAGCCGCATCCCGTGATGGCGCCTTTGGATGTGAATGCCACAACTTAGGCCTGATCCTGGTCGACATCAGCATCGAAAGTGCATGCTGTCACGGGCTGCAGCACAGTCAGCCGGCCGCCCCATGACCATCTGTCCGAACCTGCACCAGTCACCCACGGCCGCGTGTGCAGCTGTCCGTGACGGCCGAGAGCAGCCTGCTGGCGCTGACGACGGTGTGCTTTGACATCGCCGGCCTCGAGCTCTTCCTGCCGCTGCTGTGCGGCGCGAGGCTGCTCCTCGCAACGCGCGACCAGGCCGCCGACCCCGAGGAGCTCACGTCCCTCATCTCGCACTTCCAGCCGGCCATCATGCAAGCGACGCCGACGACGTGGCGCATGCTGCTGCGCAGCGGCTGGGCAGGGGCGCACAACATGGCAGCCCTGTGTGGGGGCGAGGCCATGCCGCAGGAGCTGCAGGAGGAGCTGCTGCCCCGTGTCGGCCGCCTTGTGAACTGCTACGGCCCGACGGAGACGACCGTCTGGAGCACCACGTGGACCGCGCGTGCTGGAGAGAAGGTGCAGATTGGCCGGCCGATCAACAACACCACGGTGTGTCTCGCACCATTCTGGCGTGCCGGCTGCGGCGTGTGCTTCGGTGCCTCGTGATGCCATTCGGGGTGATAAACTGAGGGACACTGCCTTGACGCTGGCCCCATGGCATGTCACCTGCCGAGGTCACGCCGTGTGAGAGGTCATTCATATGGGGCTTATTTCAGGCTGACTTGACCAGCCCCGATGCCCTTGTGCTGCACTGCATCCGCTGCTCTGCCGCGGCGCAGTCCCTTCACCCCGGGCTTGTACAAACACCGACCTCGATGGAACACTGACCTCGATGGATCCTCTCGCGGAGCTTCTGATGCAGAGCATGTAGTAAAACTGAATCTGTGCTGCACATTGAAGAGTCGACACTTGCTGCGCAGGTGCATATCCTGGACGACCGCCTTCGGCCGGTGCCAGAGGGCGAGACTGGCACGCTCTGGATTGGTGGCATCGGCCTCTCCCCTGGTGTGCACCTGCCTTCTGGGCTGTGGTCCCTTCAGAAAATAGCCATCCACGCCGCTGCGGCTCGTGCTCGTCTGCACCGCCCTTGCCTGCAACTGGGCGCCGTAGTTGAGTTCCAGCTGATGCCGTCGTTTGCAGCAGGGGAGGCACCTGCACCATGCGCTTCTGTGCAGGCGCCAAACGTTTCTTAGCACGAGACGTTGTCGTCCAGGTTACCTTAATCGAGCAGATTTGAATGAGAAGGCATTCCATGTTCTCGAGGAAAGCGGAGAGCGTATCTACTGCTCGGGGGACCTGGCGTATCAGCAGGGCGACAGTCTGTTCTGCGGTGGCCGCATCGACCATCAGATCAAGCTGCGGGGATTTCGCATCGAGGCTGAAGAAGTCTCAACTGTCCTCAAGAGACATCCGTTTGTTGGAGACTGCTGTGTCGATGTCAAGTGCGCCCCACCTCCTGCCGTCACAATCGATCGATATCGGCACCCTGGAAGCTCGACTCGGCCTGTATGCATGGATGTATGCTCTGTATATATGTAAGCAATTACAAAGGACAGAGGCTGGGCATGAAGCAGGTTCTCGGAATCCACTCGCAAACCCACTCACTCATTCATGGCAATAGGCCGGGCACGAGCGCGTACCACAGCCGTGCCGGTGATTCCAGCCAAAAAATTGTAGCCCCGCATGGAGCACAGTCGCATTCCCTGGGCGCAACTCCACACTCAACCGGCGCAACGCATTCGTCACAAACACACCACGGTCCACCACACCACACCGAGACGCAACCTCCGCCAGTCGATTCAAGTGATCCATAGCAGGCTGTCCCAACGACCGTGCGTCTCATGCGACAACGGCACAAAACTATGTGCATCAGGGTCGCACAAACGATAAGCGTTGCGTTTCTGCTTGCCCTGCACCACCGCAGCACCCCGTCCTCCCGAGCCGCCCGGCCCGGCCGCATGTATGTATGGGTGCATGATGTATCTATGGGTGCATGCATGCATACCCGCATCCATTGGGACTTTGCCTGTGGTGCCGGGAATTGAATCCAAGTCGTACGGTCAACACGTGCCCCCTCAAAGTGCATTCCAGCGGTTTTGGCCCTGCAATGGCGTTTCTGCGAAGAATGTATGCGCGCTGTGCGCCCGCCGCATGCATCCTTGCCAGCGTGAGTATCCCAATGGTGAGGCCCTGGAGACATGAACCGCATGAGCACAGGCGCCAGGCTGATACCAGCAGTGCTGCCCCTAGCAGCACCTCTTTCTAAGTCAGGTATGCGACAAGCCATCCGGCATATGCATCATATGTGCCCCATGCTTAGGTGTGCCATGTAGGGCGGAGGCGGAGGCACAGGACAGCAAGCACCTCGTTGCTTATGTGGTCTTGCGCCAGCCGGAGGAGATCCGGCGCATGTACAGCACGCCCGAGGTGTCCTCCCTGGCTGGGCATCGCCTCGGCCCCGTCTGCAAAGCATCTCTGGCCCGCATCAACAGCATCCTGGACCAGTCCTCCACCCAAGCCCCAGATCTCCTGGCCAACGACCTACAGGCACGCTCTGCGCCCAGCCCTACCCCTCCCAGCCTCTTGACACCACAGTGAGCTTCCTCGCTGCGCATGCTGATGGCGGGCAGAACGTTCAGGAGCGTCACGGGCGGCGCAGTCATGTGCAAGGCAGCGCTGCTGTGCAGGAAGTGCAAGCGTGGGGGGCAGTGTATGACGAGGCCTACTCTGCACAGACCTCCGCTAACTCTGACCCCTCGCTCAACTTCTCAGGGTACGACAACTCGTACACGCCGCGATCGCCGCACCAGATCCCCGTTGTGCGGGAGTGGGTCGAGACGACGTGTGAGCGCATCGCAGCACTGCAGCCGCGCCGGGCGCTGGAGATGGGGTGCGGCCAGGGCATGATCATGCTGCGCTGCGCTAAGGTGGCGCGGCAGCTGTACGTCGCCTGTGATCTCTCCCAGTTCTCTGTGAACTACTGCAGGCACATCCTCGCGAGTGACCCCCGCTTCGAGCTGCCTCACGTGCGCCTCTCGCCTCACTCGCCCTCAGCGCGGTGCCCGCACGGAGTGCCCACACTGTGCCAGCCCCGTGTGGCACACGGCCGCCTGCGGTGGTGGGCTAGCATGCGCGTTGGCACCTGGCCACAGCCGGCGCGCATCATGGACACCTGAGCCACCCAGCACTGTCGCGCTGTTGCTGCTTGCAAGGGAGAGTCTGAGTGGCGTCATGCATGCCGCACATCAGGGTGCGACTGGACAGGCACGTGCAGGTGGTGCTGGACATTGCGGGAGCACATGAGGCGGAGAAGTACAGCAAGCATGAGCTGGATACTGTCATCTGCAACGGCGTGTCCATGTACTTCCCCAGCGCTGACTACCTCCTGGAGGTGGTGCGGTCCTCGGTGGCCACCGTGGTGGCCGGGGGCGCGTTCTTCCTGGGGGACGTGCGCGCCAACACGCTCTTCCCACACTTCCACGCCTCCACTCAGCTCTTCCAGGCTGGCGACAGCATGCCTGTGCGGGAGCTCGTGCAGAAGGTGCGCTACCTCCGTGCTCCCGTCAGGATGCCTGGAAGCCCTGCTGCCTCCGTGCTCCCGTCAGGATGCGTGGAAGCCCTGCTGCGAGTGCCGCACTGCGGCCGACCAGTGCTTATGCAGAACCCCGTCACCTCAGCGATGCCTTTGCTAGCAGGCCAATGTCGCCAGGCGGTGGCTTGCAGGTTGAACAGGAGTACTGCCCTGGCACGATGTTTGTCCTCTGTATGCGTTCCATGCCTGTGCACTGACGCCGATTGCACTGGCATGCAGATCACACACTCTATGACATTTGAGAAGGAGTTCCTTGTGGACCCTGACCTGTTCCTGCACGTGTCCCATGAGATTCCAGACATTGCGGAAGTTCGGCTTGACATGAAGCGGGGCCACCACCACTCCGAGTTCTCCATGTTCCGTTACGATGTGTACTTCTGGCGTGAGGACCCTAGGAAGCCGCGCCAGCTCAGCACGTACGGCCTCACTGCATACGACCCCAAACGCCACTCTCTGAAGCAGCTGCGGGCGGCTCTCACTGGCCCCGAAGCTCCTCGGCTACTGGCCTTGGCTGCGGTGCCGGACGCACGCACTGCCGCAGATGGGCAGTTGGTGCAACTGCTGCGCAGCCCCGCACGCCGGCCCGAGACGTGTGGCGAGCTGCGCCGCATGGCCTCCGCTCTGGCAGCAGCCCAGATGCCTTTGGAGCCAGAGGAACTGTACCAGCTCGGGTCAGACCTTGGGTATCATGTCGAGATGATGTGGAGCCCCGAGGTGCGCATCAGTCGCTCCGTGGACATGGCCTGGATTGTCGGACACGCAGTGTACTTCTTCGTGTTTGCTATCTTGCACTAACCCGGGCAGGATTGCACTGGATCGTGTGGTGGGTACAGTGTGCGCTCGGCTTCTGCAATATGCAATCAACACTGAAAGTAGCAACCCATTGCGTGCCACATGAGCAGCCGTTGGCGCCTGTCAACAGCGCCGTGCACAGTAGCCCAGATAAATGCCCCAGGGTCATGAACTCCGAACCACTGTGATGGCCCGATGCACGCACACCGAACTCCATGTTGATGGAAGCCAATGCCATGTGCAATTAGCTGAGATGGCTGCTTCACCAGGACGATGTGCAGGACGCATGCGCGATGGACATCCTCTTTGTCGAGCAGGGCTGGCAGCACACGTACGAGACCGTGGCGATTGCGGCCCGCCGCCCCAGCGGCGCGTACCCCTCTGGCTGCCGCCACAAGCCATGGGCACACTTCACCAGCAAGGCCATTGACGCCTCCACCGCCCTGTGCGCTGAAGATACAGCAGCGTCGACCACCACCACCACCATCTCGGACCACTCTCGCGCCAGCAGCCTGTCTGCCGTGAGCGACACCGACTCGTTTGCAGTCACGATGTCCGACGTGCGCGAGTGGAAGGCCATGCTGCGGCTGAGCGTCCCAGAGTACATGGTTCCCACGGTCTTCATGCCGCTGGCCGCGCTGCCGCTGACGCAGAACGGCAAGCTCGACCGGGCAGCGCTACCGCAGCCGACGGAGGCCGTGGTGCATCTCAACCACATGCGCGACCCGGGGACGTTTGTGGCACCGGTGGGCCACACGCAGACGCAGCTGGCGGTGATGTGGGGCGAGCTGCTGCACCTGGCCGACACATCCGCGGACGATGACTTCTTCGAGGCGGGTGGGCACTCGCTGCTGGCCATGCAGCTCACGGCGTCCGTGCGGGAGCTCTTCGGAGTTCACCTGTCCATGGCCAGCATTGCTGCCCACCCGCGCCTCGACCAACTTGCGGAGTTCATCGACTCCCTAGCTGCTGGCGGCCAGGCGCAGGTGCAGCAGGGTGCGGCCAGGAGTGGCGCACAGGCGGTGCAGCAGGTGCGCGTGCAGGTGGTTCCGCCCTCGCACCTGCCGTACGAGTCGACGCTGGAGGTGCCGCATGTCGCGATCCCGATGGAGGATGGTGTGGAGCTGTCGGCAAAGCTGTGGCTGCCAGGGAGCGCGCCTCCTGGCATCGCCATCGTTGAGGTGAACCCCTACCGCAAGGCGGATGGGACGGCTGAGATTGACGCGCTGACCTTCCCGTACCTGGCCGGACATGGCCTGCCGTGTGTGCGCGTGGACTCGCGCGGCGCCGGTGATTCGCAGGGGATCCTTGACGACGAGTGCTCACGGCAGCAGACGGCGGACGCCGCGGCGGTGGTGGAATGGGCGGCCGCGCAGCCGTGGTGCGACGGGCGAGTTGTCATGCTGGGTCTGTCATGGAGCGGCTTCATTGCGATGCAGGTCGCGGCGCAGCCGCGGCCGTGCGCGCCGCTCGTGGCGGTTGTCGCGGTGTGCGCGACAGACAGTCGGTATGATGATGACATGCACTATCAGGGTGGCGCACTCCTCTGCGAGAACCTCTCGTGGTCCTCCTGGCTGATGCACACTCTGGCAATGCCGCCGGACCCTGCAGCAGTCGGCAGCGCATGGAAGGAGCAGTGGGCGCAGCGGGTGCAGGCGCTGGAGCCGCGCGCGCCGGACTGGATGCGGCACAGCCTGGACGACGAATATTGGGCTGTCGGCTCCGTGAAGCATGTGGTCAGCCGGATCACGGTCCCCATGCTGCTCGTCGGCGGGACACATGGCGGCGGGTACCACAATTCAGTGCTGCGCATGGCGCGGGAGTGTGTCAACGCGTCTGTGCAGGCAGTGGTGGGGCCGTGGAGCCACAACATGCCGCATGTGTCGCCTCTGGGGCCACAGACGGGGTTCCTGCAGGATGTGGTTGCCTTTGTTGCCGGGGTCGCAAGGGGTGAGGCCGCGGACGATGTGACGCTGTTCTCCGAGGCGCCAAGCCCGGCTCGGCCGATGGCCAGCGCTGCCGCGGCGAGGTGTGGGCGGTGGCTGCGATTCCCCTCTGTCTCTGCCCTGGACTGCATCAAGGAGGTGACCCTCCCCCTGCTGCCCGACGGCGTCCTTGGAGCGGATCCAACAGCCGCTGCTGCCGCGGTGTGCTCCGTGGCATCAGTGCGCAGCACCTTGCCGGAGGTGCATGAGGGGCGCCCATGCGTTGGGCTCGCCGGCGGCCGATGGTTCACTTTCGGAGCGAACGATGACTTGCCGACAGACCAGGCCCCTGAGGATGCCCTGTGTGCGACATGGGACGGCCCGCCCGCAGAGGCTGACTTACTGCTCCTCGGCCGCCCGGTGATGCAGCTGGCGTTGGTGGACGGGGCAACAAGAAGCGGCGTGGTAGTCGCGCGGCTGAACGCCGTCGCACCCAATGGCGTCTCACACCGCGTGTCTTGGGGGAGCTTGCACGCCGCCAAGGCGGCAGCAGACAGCCCCATGCTGGACATTATAATGCACGATGCCTGCTACACACTGCCGCGCGGGTATCATCTGCGGCTGGCGCTGTCTCGCGACTACTTCCCACTGATCTGGCCTGAGCTCGCACCTGAATCGCTAGCCCCGCTGCCCGTGCGCTGTGTGGACAGCATGCTGCGGGTCCGCCTCATACCATGCACGGCGGCACCTGCCACAGCGGCGCTCCGACTTGGCTCGACTGTCGGCCACGACGGAGTTCATATCCCGCCAGGCATGGCTGTGAGACGTGCTCGCCAGCATGGCGGACAGCGCACGGCGGTGTGCGGGCCGCAGGGCGTGCAGGTGACTGTGGAGGACCGTGGGGGCGAGGCTGTGCTGGGCAGCGCCGATAACAGCCTGGCTCTGGCCACCTCTTGCACTGAGTCGTTCTTACTGGCACCGCTGGGCGACCGGCTGACTGCAGAGCACCGAATCCAGCGTTCCACACGGATCAAGCGCCAGGGCTGTCTCCCGATTGATGTGGCGTGCAATCTGGAGGTGCATATGATTGGCACTGGAAACACAGCACGTCTTGTGCATCAGCTGAGTGTGGTGTGTGATGGAACAGTCACTTTGCAGCGCTCGTGGCAGCACGATGTGAATATGGACTCTCACCTGTGCGGCGCGTAGTGAGGCATACGCTTCATGGCGCCTGCCACACCCGCAGCCTGAGCAAGGCGGCAGCAGAGATATGTGCGCGGGCTCAAGAGGTGCAGTAGTGCTGTGCATCTACACTACACTTGCCTTGGAAGCATACAATCGGAGCACCGTTCAGCGTCTTGCTTGCCTGCGGAGGCTATGCCTGCAAGCGCACGGCACCTGCGCCCTCGCGCACGTACGCATGATGGAGGACGATGGTACATGCATGGATGTGTGGCTTCTTGCCAGCTGTCCTGGTCTCCAAAACTCGATGTTGTAGTCATTAGGTCCCTGTAAATTGTGCTCGAGTGTTAGTCTTCGAGGCGCGTGAATGAATGGGTTGCTGCGTTTCAGCTGGACGATCCTTGATCTGACACATGCTTCGTGGTTCTTGCTAGACATACTGGCATGGCCCACCGGGTGTGCTTTTCTCGTGTACAAATTGACTGAGACATACTGGCTCTGTGTACGAATGGACTATACATGTATGTTATGTGCCCACGAACACCATACATGGGTACCTGCCCCTCAATCGTATCAACTTTGCACACCGAGTAAAGCCATTCAAACTCCTCAGGGTTGTGTATTGTGCACGCCGTGGGCAGGCAGTGCTGAGGCGCTGCAGGCTTGACAGCAGGGACGCACAAGAACAGCCGCTTCACATCATCCCAAGCATGCAATCGCTGTCACTGGACATGGCATCGAGCTCCACCAGACCAAAATCGCGGCAAGCCAGAGCCACAACTGATGGAGCCAGACCTTCCAGCGGCACATCCTTGCAGGCCTACCGGGACAGCCCCCGAAGTGAGGATCCCGGATGCCTACAATTACCCACGAGAGCATGAGCCTCAGCACTGGGGAGTTGGTAGATGACCAATATGCTTGACGTAGTCATCGATTGCAGTGCAGCTTTTGCAGCACCTCCACACACGTACGGCATGGTGGCGACCAGAAACCTGCCGGCCTTGGGGCTGCCATCAGGCGGACATACAGACTCTGTGTCCAGACATCATAGCGGCGACAGGGACTCGCCCCTAGCATGCCACTTTCGCAGGATTGAAAGGCAAGGAGCCATCGCATTGGGGAATGCCACTTAAATCTCCCGCATCGCCGTCGCCTCGGCTCCGAGCTTAACAACAGGCTTAAGATATGCATGCACAAAAGGATAAGCTACCCACAAGCTACAGGCATCAATAAACTGCCAAGTCTCAGAAGTAACGGCTGGTGTTTGTGTGGTTTATGTCTGTTGCATCGTATGTGAACGAGCCTTCAGGCCAGACGGATAGGTATACATACCTACAGGGGCCGAGCCGCCCTGCAGGGGGCCCTCTTCCGGTTCGACAGCTGAAGCGTACGTGATTCTTGAAACATGATGCTTGATGCAATCGATGCCTAGGCTGTCGAACTGAAGGCGGTACAAAACAATATTTTTCGATTCAGTGATGCCTTGGCTGGGCCCAGCCGTTAGGGGTATGGGGGTTGGAAATGGGCGCAGCGGGGCCTGAAACGACCGCGTTCGTCCGTGGCGGAGCGCCGCAGCCTGAGATGTGGATAGAGGTGTACTGCAGCTGCGGCCGCGATCGCGCAGCAGAGAAAGCGTTTCGAAGCACATACACAGCCAGAACGCCCGTGAAACAATGTTACTGATGTGACGCTTGAAGCTTCATGTATGTGATTTCTGGCACGGCAAATCTGATTGCAAATGTGTTTTCCCGATGCTGTGCTGCCTTATAAGCTATAGCTGGCTCTGAAGCCTGGCGGACCGTTGCAGCGTGCGTGGCTACAGGTGTAGTGCTGCGGCGGCGCTCGGATGCTTGGCGCTCGACGCAATACTGAATTCTGTTGCGCTAAAAATGATGCAAATGGTGTACATTGAGGCTGTAATATCTCAGCTGGGCAAAAGTGGCTGCATCCGTGGCGGAGCGCTGTAGGAAGCTATGTGGCCAGAGGTGCCGCGCAGCCTCAACGGCAACTTACCGGTTTGAAAATACGCTGCATAGACACGACGCGAACGCCAAACGGCGAAACATGTTTCGTTTGGAAAGATGCGCCGATGCATAACTGGTATTGAAGCTCTGAAGAACAGTCGAGGCCGGAATTTTCAAATGTTGGCCACTTGTTAGCATACCTGGGCCGCCGCCGGACAGGTAGAGAGATATGTATGTACAAAGAAGCATGGATATATACAGGTCGCCGAATAATACACTTGTGAGACATACGGACGCATATAGATGTTCTGATACGAGTCTCTTGCTATATATGTTCGATATACATGTTCAACTCGAGTGATCACACCTGGAGGTCGAAAGCATGGTGAATGTCAGCCAACATATGCATGTTCAGTGCACAAAATTTCTAGTTTAACACGACCGAAGAAGCAGCACATTAGGTGACTGGGGAATGTGATTCAAGGATACAGGCGGCGAGGCGGGCAGTACCGCGAAAGCAGCAAGCAGGTGAAGAACGCACCCAGCAACACGGTTCCAACGCACCCGTGCCATTGCTCTGTCACACCCACGCAACACACGAAAAAGCTACAACACCCCCAACAAGCGACATAGACTCCCAGACCACCACACACGCACGCACGCACGCACGCACGCACGCACGCACCCTGAACCCCAATGCCGCACACACCCCCTGAACCCCAATTCCGCTCCCCGCACAACAGAGCCGCGCCCGACAAGGTGCCGCCCGAGGCCACCCCTCCAGACCGTCCGGACCACCCACCAGCCGGGGGCCCCCCCCGCATTGCACCGGGGACAAGGCGGTGTCTAATCAGTACCCCCTCCCCCCTGGCAATGCCATCGACAGTCATCCCGCGTGCCAAGCAGAGCCGGGCGTCCAGGAGCCAGAGGCCATACGTCGACGTCAAGCGGGCGGGGATCCCGAGGGGCGGCCCAACGCTCAGGCGGAATGGCCTGTGAGCGGCGAGAGGTCATCGGATGGGACTGCGAGTCCCGCCAAAACTACCTTACCCGCGTGACGTCCATCAGCGTAGCTGCAGCGCTGACCTAGCGCGCCACTGCTCGGCAGAGCATCGTGGGGAGATCGCGCATTGCATTCTCGGGGAACCGCCGCTGCGAGGCTTCGGTAGACCCTGCAGCCACATCAGCGAGCCCGTTGAGGAACACAAAGGCTGCTGTGCCAATCCGTCCGTATGTCTCATGCAACAACGGGACCAGCGTGAACGTGCCCGCGCCGGCCCGGCCGCACTTTTCGCGGCGGCCGTCATGGAGCGCCGCAGCACTGACATCCGAGGTAGCCAGCGGGTGGGTGACGCACACGTCGCCGATCACCGGCGCGCCCGGAAAGAAAGCCAGGACGTCGCCCTGCTATGCGGGTCTGCGGGAGCGGGGGGCAACCAACGGGGCGGCCTGTGCCAGGACCGACCGCTGCGGCGCTTGCGGCACCGCCTGCGCAGTGTGGGGGGTGCCTGCTGCAGCGAGCGCGGCTGCGCCGGACGCTGCTGTGGCGGCACTGGAGGACGCGAGGACGGCGGCATATGTGAGGTGGGGGGGTGCCTTGGCACCATGAGAGAGAGCGGCTTGTCCGCGGTGGGGGCGGGAGAGGATTCGGGCAGGTCGGCCCGGGGGAGGGCGTTGCGCCATCAGGGCACGCTGGAGCAGCTTGCGGGATGGTGGGGGACGAGGTCTGGATGCCATGCGGAGGAGTGGGTGCGACCGAGGCCTGTGTGGGTGAGGGCGTGGTGATGAGTGATGCAGGAGCTACTGCTGTGCTTTCCGGGACGCAGCGGCCGAACCCAAGGCCGAGGCCAAGGCCGCGAGGGAGCCTGCTCATGTGAGGCTGTACCGCCGACGCGATGCCGCATTGCGACATGATGCAGCACCATGTCTCCATGATGACATTGTGGCGGGTGACGACGGTGGCCTACAGCGACTTGCAGATCAGGGAGCGCATCCCACACGCATCGCAGCGGCCACAGGAGCAACTGAGGAATCCGTCAACTGAATCGAGCCGGCGCCGTGTGTACACGTTGAACCCCAGGTCGGACAGGCCCGTCACCGGGCCCGGGAGCGCCGTGAGCCAAGCCGACGCCATGGCCCCCATGCAGCTTTGCAGTCTGGCTGCTGCCGCTTGGCCAACTTCAGTGAATTGAGCCGATCGGCCGCTGCCAGTCATGAAGAGCGCAGCAAAGATGGCAGCCTTGCGCCTGTTGGCCTCGGCGCACGCGATGGCATGACCCCATGTCACGTGCAGTATGTCAAGCCCACCGTGCATCTCGACGGCTGCGCAGCGGATCGGCCGGCCGCGCACGACACCGTCGGCCAGCGCACACTGCGCCAGCACCGCGGAAGACAGGCGTGCCGCATCTGCCACATTTGCGGTATAGTGCCGGAGCCCCATGCCTCCGTGGCGTTGGGGCAGGAGGGCCTGCACGGCCTAAGCCATGGTCAGGTCAGACACATCCGTGACGTTGTACAGGGCGCGCAGCGTGGCTTGATCAACAGCTGGTCCCGGAGCGCACCCCATATCGAGTTGCGGAGCAGGTGTGCTTCCCTGTGCTGGAGGCAATGGGGCAGGACCGCACACTTTGACTGGGCCGGCAGTGGCAGCCCGATGAGCTTGTCGGTGAGCGCAGTTGTGTGCTGGCAGCGCTGTGGGCGTTGATGAAGGCGTCGGCGCCAAGCGGTGTGCCGCAGACTAGGATCTCGTCCTCGGCGACCGTGGCCTGCAACTGCGCTGCCACATGGCGCGCTTTCTCCGAATCGGTGCAGTACACGACGGTTTGCGCGCGGTTGCATGCATGCCGCGAGAAGATTTCGATCGCAGCAGCCACCACACTGTCCGCGTCACCCTGCACATACGTATCATCATGGCAGGATGTGACAAGGGCGTTGGGGGCGAGCCGCTGCCCCTCCTTCAGGGTGGGCAGGTAGGCGTGCACGAACAAGAACGGCCCCAGGGGGTCGCCCCGTCGCACCCCCGTCTCGCTGCGCAGGCCCGCGCAGGTGCCGTCTGGTTGGCGGGCGAGGAGGGCGCTACTCTGCCCGTACACTCGTCGGAAGTATGGGAGGAGCTCCGGGAGTGATGCGGTGAGCTGCTCCTCCATCGCGTCCCGGGAGATGACGTTGAAGGCATTCTGCAGATCTGTGGACACCGTGGTGTCTAGGTCCACGAAATCTGGGCGCAGGGCGTGACCCGGGATCTCGGATCCCCCTGGATGCCCACACCCACCTGTAGTGGGCCGAGGAGAGCAACAGCGTCCAGCAAGAACGACAGGGCACAGGTGCTTGCCAGGCACACAAACGCTTCACCAATCGCGATAGGCCTCGCCCGCCTGTTGGCTTCTCGAGGGTGACAAGGCGAGATGACTGGGGAGTGTGTGTGGATGAGCCTGTTCGGTTGTAAGGGGATTGTGTATAGCGACGCATGTCCACCTGTCACAGGGGCCCGGCGGGCCAAAAACATGAGCACAGACTTGCACGCCAATTGTATTTGCCGGATGTGCAAAATGCCGCCACTTCTGCCTAGATTTGCGGCTGATCCGATACACGAAATCGGCTTTCTTGTGTCAGACTGATGTTAACCACTGTTGACGCCCGAAGCTAGCATGCAGTCTGGCAGCACATGCATGCAGACACACAAGTCACATGATGCAATGTACTCATGATGGCCGCGACCGGTCGGCGTTTCAAAGTCGCAGTGACCAGGCAGGCAGGCCCTGCGAATCCTAGCACGCCGCAGCCGACGTGGCATTCCCGGTCGTCCCAAACCTATTGCGGAGCGGAGCGCGCAGCATGGTACATTGAATGCGAATCGGC
The DNA here is from genome assembly GCA_023078555.1 of Ulva prolifera. Classification (NCBI taxonomy): domain Eukaryota; kingdom Viridiplantae; phylum Chlorophyta; class Ulvophyceae; order Ulvales; family Ulvaceae; genus Ulva; species Ulva prolifera. Next base: position 11,595,878 of record CM041198.1, on the reverse strand, counting down.
TCACTTGGCACTGATCGAATTCCACCCTGCTCTATGCTGTGCAGTTAGCAAAGCGCACCGATTTTCTGAATCATCATCTTTCAGCGTCGGCGTATCAGTGGGCTGCCTTGGAAGCCGGGACCATGGAGGGTGTATGGGAGGACGAGGATGACCTTCCACAGTTCTCGAACATCGATCGTGAATGGAGGATACAATATGATCGGTTGTTTCAGGAGGGATTTCGGAGCGGAATAGACAACGGCATGGAAGATCAGATGCAAGATGGCTTCGACGACGGCTTTCGTCTTGGCGCGTTCATGGGAAAGCGTCTAGGCTATGCAGAGGGTGCTCTGAAGGTGGCAGCAACAGTCTCGCCCCAAGATGCAGAAGCAGTGTGTTCTGGAGCTGTGGTGCACATCAGTAGCCGATATCAGCTTTGATGCACTGCCGGCATGAGATCACTGGCTTCTGTACCAGCGTGTTCTGTGGAGACTGCTTTGACTGTGGAACTATGCGCAGGCCGATGGCGCCATAGCAGCGTTAACATCTAAAGGGCATGGTGAGGCAACAGCCGTTTGCAAGCAAGAGCTTTCCAGCTCTGCTAAACCAGCCCCGCCAACGACACCTGCCATCGGCTCCGGCAATGCGTTGACGCACGCTGAAGACCTCTGCGTGCGGCTTGGTTATCCAAAATGCGGTATTGGCACCTGCGATGGCCCAGACTTCATTGCTTGAGCTAAGAAAGCCCCTGTGCTAGAAGCGCAGTCGCCCTCGTGAACCATCAGGAAGTGGATACACAGATGTGGAGTCCATTGCCATCCCAGCGATGCTGACAGAGTGTGAAAATGTCACTCTGCAATTGTGCAGCTAGCTTCAGGAAAGCAGCTCTTGCTGGGTGCCGTATTGGCTGTCTAATAGATTGCAGCATCAGGGCCGGAGTAACAGCATGATGCTGTACGCTGGTGGCGTGGCAAGTTGCACTGCACGTCAGCATCATGTGGAAGCAGCTGTCCAGAACTCTCGGAACATGCAGGCTGTCTGATGTGACATAGACTGGGGCCTGGACCACGTTAAACTGTGCTGGTCAAATGCCATCAACAGTGTCCACATTCGCTTCCGTGCGCATGCTCGCTGTGGCAACGTAGATATCAATTCGACTCTGAGGCGGTCCATTGCGGTAACGGGTAGCGCGCTGATTGATCCCTATGCATTTCTCCGCAGTGACCCAGCGTGGTGCAAGCTGAAGGCTGATCGTCTAAAATCCGCACCTCCCAGAGATGGGCTGCTGCTTTTCGTTCTGTGACAGTCATGTGGTGTCTGTGACCAGGTTCAGCTTCACGAAGAGACCACAGGACATGTGCTCTTGACATGAGAGTGGTTCTATGGAGCCTTGTCGTCTGGGAGAAGGAACTCAACCTTTGATGTTGGAAGGCCTAGATTTTACATTTCAAAGGGTATCATCCAGACAGCTCGTGTAGATGCGCTCAAACCAGCAGCTGTGATGTGAATGACAATCGTGCCGAGTTACCTTGTACCATACAATTCATTCGAAGACAGCCCTGCCCGATGTGTAACCAATATGCTGTCCTTGGCAAGCCTGCGTTTTTTGCACTGCCTGGGTAGCAAGTCTGTGCACAGCTGCCACTTGGTCACTTTGATGTGCTGCGCCACTGCCAAGTCGGTCACTCAGCGGTGTTGCCATGTAGGTAACATTCTTGACGGCAGCAAGCACATGTTCAGGCCCTGGTCCAGCTTTCAGCACACTTGATGCAATGGGCCCTACTCAAGGGCCATGAAGGCTGAAGTGGCAACCTGCAACGCCACTCCAAGTCACATGCATGCTCTGGGGGAGACGAGAGTCAGTGCTGACGCGCATGCATCCGAGAAACCACGCTCCTCACCGATCAGGAATCACGCATGATCACAACAGACCTGCCATAAGAAAATATGGTCGTCGCTCGCACCTGAAAATATTTCTGCGAAGCACATGCCCACGTTGAAGAGAAGCGGGTCACCTCGAGCAGCAGCACTTTTGCTGGGGGGGAAGAGGCGCCCGGCCGACGTCCTGGGCGCGCTGTGTGCTCCTGCCCCACGGCTGGACCTAACGCGCTGCGCTATTGAAGAGCGCGGCCACGGCTGCTACCAGTACCTGGCCCCTCCTGCAATCGAGGCGCTGTGGGGTGCACTGAGGACAGCACCCATGGGCAGCGCGCCTGTTGTCGTTCAGATGTTGGACGCAGACATTTCGCGCGCCGGCACCCCGCAATATATCCCCACTGGCCGCCTCGAATGTCAGTGCTGCAGCGCTCCACGATGGCGCCTCGGCGGAGGCCGTTGACTGCCGCAAAGGCGGCCAGAACGGCCGTGCCAGCGTGGCCGCCTTCACCCTGGTTCCGTCTTTGCATGAAATGTACGGACGCGTCGACCTGGCCGCTTTTGTGTTCCTCCATAGGCTTGCTGATTTGGCTGCAGGCTCTGGCGCAGCCTCGAGAACGCGATGCACGATCTTTCCACAATCATGTGCCATGCAGTCTCTCGCCAGGTCCGCGCTGTGGCTCCGTGAATGGCACGTCACGCGGGCAAGGCAGTTTGGAGAGACTGGCAGTCCTGTCCGACGATCCCTCGCCGCTCACAGGCTGTCCAGCTCGAGCAGCGGGCGGTCCCTTACAATCCGCGCCCGCTCAGTGCAGTCGCCCACTGGCCTGTGCCTTGGAGCAGACCTGCTCAAACCAGGACACGGGGTGAATGGCGGATGCGTAGCCTGAGGTGATTGTGGCGTGGCCATTCTGTCCCTGGTGCAATTCGGTTATGGGCTTCAGGTGGTGCAGGCTGTGCGGCAGTGCGTCTGATACGCTGCGGGTGTATGGAGAGGGCCAGGGTTTGGGTCAGGAGCTGTCTGATAGCCCGGCCAGGCAGCCTTGTGTTGGGATGCCCCAGGCGCGGCTGCGGCACACAACCACACATGTGGACAGGGGTGTGGTGTTACAGCGACAAATTCGGAGTGGCCGGTAGCACCGCCAGGGCAACGAACAAGCATGCCAACGCCCCAATGCACGGCAGGAGATGTACACCCACGTCGAACCCGAACACGGCGCCCAATCACAGCATGACAGCCATCCGCTGAACACGCACCCGCGTAACTATCCGCTGAACACGCACAATACGCGCGCACCCACCCGCGCACGCACCAGCCACAAACACCCGCAGCCTCGGGCCCTCATGCAAAATGACCCCGCCGCCCGCGCGGCCACGGCGGCCCAAGCTGGCAGCCCGGCCATCGCCGGCCCAACGCGCACGTCGCCCTGCCCCCCAGATCCCAACGCACTCCCCCTTCCGAAGCCGGGGGGGGGGGGGGGGGGGGGGGGGGGGGTTCTGTGGGGGTATGTGTGGTTGGAGATGTTGGTGTTTGTGGGTGTCAGTGTGAGCGCTTTGGGTTCTTATTCTGCTGGCTGCGCATCAGTGCGTTGCGCCATGTTGGTGGATGTATTCATGCTCTGCTCGCTGCTTTCGCGGTGCTGCCATCTCGGCACTTTTGTCTGTGTAACAAATCTACGGCAGTCTACACCCACAATTGCTGTGCTCGCTTCGCTTTTCGGGAGTGCAGCCAGCATGACGAATTTGGTTTCAGTGCAGCTTTTGAGTGCACATGCAGTGTCTGCCCGCTTGTGACCCACCAGCAACATTTCCCGAGGCATGCCCTCGCCTCCTGAGTGTTAACTTCTGCACGCTGTGAAGGGTGCCGCATGGCTGTTTCGGCTGTTCCAGGTGTTCCTGGCCATGGAACTGATGTGACGTGCTTCGCCGTATATCTCGGATCCGCCGTATATATCGATACACCATGCCGATCCTGCTTTACAGGCATTGACGCTGCGGAGTGCAGGCCCGGTGCTACATGTAGCAGACCCGGTGCTACATGTCATGCCGGGCGCAGGATGCCTGTGGCCGCCTGGTCGCAATCTGTGTGAGCGGCGTGGCCGCGCCGTGTGCGGTCTCGCTGCAGTGACCACCGCCAATGGTGTGTTACTGTCTCATGGAATTGGGATGTAGTCGGACGATGTGGTCAACAATTGAGTTTTCAATCAATTCTTGGCCCCTTGCAAAGCTATGCGCAGGATGCAGCGACAGCTGACTAGTACTGTGTGTAGCTACATAGTGTCTGCCCGCCCCAATAGTCGCTGAGGCAGATGCTCATTTTGGTGAGCCGTGATGGGCGCCCAAGTTGGAAATGTTGTTTACCAGGCACGCGATTCCGCACGTGTGGTGAATTCGCACATGCTGTCCCTGGTTTTCAATGTCGACGATGATGTGTAGCAACGTATGCGGACCACACTCCTTACCTCCCTCAGCCTGTCCCACGTGACTGACACCGTCATGCCTCGTGATTTACGAAGCGAGCATCACCACCGCGGTGCACCCCGGTGCACCGGGGTCCCATGCCATGCAGTTGCACTGCCGTGGCACTGCAGCTGCGCTGGCGCTCGCGGCGGTCCACTAATTGAAACGAATTGAGCGTGTACACATTGAAGTTGCCTCTTACTGTGCTGTCTGGACATTGATAGGCGCTGTGCGACCTGGTTGGGCAGGACAACGTTGCCACGAGCCTGCAGCGAGGGGGGTCGGCACTCAGGCCTCATGCACGTCCAATTGAACCGCGAGCAGCTCAGAACGCTCGATACATCGCTGGGAACGTCTATAGACTCACAATAACCTTCTGAATGCTGCTGTATCTTTGTTTAAACTCGCTGGGCGAAATGGACCTTTGGCCCGAAATCCGTGTGCATGGCTGGGAAAAAAGCCCCATTGTGCCCAGCGAGCGCGAGAACGCGCCCAGCGGGACCGGAAGCATGCCCAATGGCCTCAGAACACCCTTATATGCCTGTAAATGCGTTATAAATGGTATATTGTGTTGCTGCGGGCGGTACTAGTACATGCTCTGCCATGTTTGCTTCCCTTGGACACCATCGACCGCGTCGTTAGGAGCTGTTACGCACAGAATAATTACTGGAGATAGTTGAGATGGCTTTCCGGGTCTGGCGAGACTGTTGCTTGCCCGATCTGGCTGGGGGGCCGCTTGGCTGCTGCAATTTGTACTCCATAGCACTTGGCGTTGTCAACAGTTGATCACAACAGAGCCAAGCACAGGTTCTACAGCACATCAGATTGCCATGTCCTGATAGCATGTGTGATACTTGTCCTTCCATTCAGCGTATGTGTGACGACCTGGTTGCATACATGTGTGACTCTGTACTACTCTGTACTACTCTGTACCACTGGAAATCAGTGTATCGCCTTCGTCAACAGATCAGGCATGTTTAGGACCATGGCAGACTGTTAAGGACCATGGCAGACTGTCTCTGGTAACACTGTGCGTGGATCTATTGCATGATGGTGTGGATTCAGGCAAACAATGACGTGCCTACGCAAGCCTTCCATTCTGTAGGATGGTGTTTGCTTGCAGACCATGCTGATGATAGGCATGTACATTTCAAATTTGTATACTGATCGCTTTTGAAGAACATATCTGGTCGGTGGTGCTGCTGTCCCTTCGATCTTAAGGTGCAAAGGTGCACTGCTATGCAGTGTAGCAAGCTACACTGACTGACCCGGAGGTTCACTCAGTACCGTATGTGCAGGCATCAAAGTTTGGGTAGTCTCACAACAATGCCATCTTAAGATGAGTTCACAACACTGTAGCTGCTGCGATGTTTTGAGTATCTCAGCAAGGAGCACGTCGCCCACCGGCCTGCTCTTTGATCACCACACAAGACAGCTGCATATGTGCCAATAGCCCGGTAAGCTAGTCGAAATCATGGTAATCGATGGGATGTTTCCCGGTAGTATGGACGCCCGCCATGACGCTGGTCGGACGCGAACACCGCACGGTGACACAAGTCGAGGTGGCAGTCAGTTAAACATCAGGGCAACATATTATGGTGTTTTTCGAGTGCTCTCTGCCCACTGAGCACGATGGGCATACGCTGGGCACCGTTTGAGGCTATCTGAGGCGTCGCTGGGCAAAACGGGCTTTTTGGTCCAAAAACCCCGGTTTCGCTGGGCGTTTTCACCTGTTTCGCCCACACTACTTACAATCGATTCAGAAGGTTATTGCGAGTCTGAAGGACTTTTCCTTGTGTTCTGGAGCGCTCTGAGGTGCTCGCGGTTCAATTGGACGTGCATGAGGCCTTAGTGCCGACCCCCCTCTGCAGCGGGGCCTGCCAATTGGCTGCAATCTAGAACAATGTGCTTGCTACAGTGAAACCGCTCCACTCCCATACACGCTGATCGTTGAGCTTATGCAGTTGCTGCCGTGTCGGGGAGATTGCCGTGTTGCCGTGTTGATGCAGTGCGTGGCCCGTGCCCCTCCGCCAGGCCGCGTTTTTGCTGCAACACAGCTCCGTTGCAACGAAGAACAACAATGCCAGTATTTTGATGTTGGCTGGGTGGTCAGTCTATAACTGCGCTTGTGTTGCAAAAGCTCTGCAGATGCTAACACTGATGTTGACCTCGCCCGCGGCTCTGCAGCAGCGCTCGACACACTAAAATGAACCACAAATTCACTGTTGCTTTATTGCTGACCACATCCTTGTACTGTAGTGAAACCGCCGTAAATTGCACCGCAACGGCAATTGATTTGCTCCGAGTGGCCGCGTGTGACAATTCTGATCGTCGCTCTAATACAACATCGCCGCAGTGCTATGACATTCAACAACGTGATTCCGAATGTTTATTGTTCGCTTTGCCTTTAGCCCTGATTATTACGCAACAGCTGGGCAACACACAAAGTGAATGTGAGCTATTCGTGCTGCACATGTCGCTTCGCGTGTTCCTGTGCCGTAAAGTAACTGCAGCAGCTTGCATCGCACGGCCAACATGAGATATGATTCGTGCAGCCATACGTGACAATATTACTCGCCCCTTACAAGAAGTATTCTTGCAGTACGGTGCAATGCTTGATTGCTTCCGTTACTTTTACGTGTGGTGCTCGCTGATTGCCATGCGCTGAGGCGATTACAAAAGTGAACGGGAGAAAACAATGCTCTGATCATGAGGCACTTCAGACAGGTCAACAACAGAGCATTGCAACAATTCACTAAAAAGAATGACTTGACGACTGCGCGCACAAGGAAGCGCGCTGAGATCATAAAAACGCTATAACGTGGCGGTTGGGTGCCGCGCAGGAGTGACCTTGCCATCACAGCTCGCGAAGGGGAGTTTCTGGCGAGGGGGGTCTGCACTCGGGACATGCACACGTCCACCGGGAACGCGAGCCACTCAGACATCGCCCAGGGCCCTGGGCGGTATCTATGGACTCACAATAACATACTGAATGCACACAGGCGGTCGTCTCAGGTCGCTGGGCGAAAGCAGTCTTTTCGTCGAAAAGCGTGTGCATGCCTGGGCAGAATGACCCATTTCGCCCAGGGAGCGCCTACAGCGCCCAGCGCGTGCCCAGAGCACGCCCAGTGAACCTAGGACACCCTTATTATATTTATAATCCATAGTGGGACGTTATCTTTGTTGTTATCGATTGCTGTGGAAGGCGTCCTAGCCGTTGTGACTTGTGGGGTCATGCGCTGCCGCATGTAGGCTGCTGCTCTGCGCGATTGGAGCGCGATAAAGAATCAATACAAGTGTTGTTCACTCTTGGGGATGGGTTGCTTTGTCGCTCTGCGGTTGATTGCTTCAGCGGCTCTGACCCCATTTCGTTCTGGCGTGTCCCGTACATGGCATGAGTATACAACAACAGGCTTCAATAGGTGTGCGTTAAACTATGGGTCAATCGGGATACCTTCAACGATATCGACAGCTGTGATCAAGGCTGATGAAGCGGCTGTCCACGTGATGAAGGTCATTGTATTGACACCACATGGATGCATCTGGCCTGGTTGATACATCTGGCATGTTTGTCATAAATGACAGTATCATTTAGTTGCATCTAGATTGTATTGCAAGCGATGTCACATCTGAACGATGCCAGTCAGGTTATATGTTGATTGCATGGTAGCCTTTTGCTTGAGGCAGAAAACCGATGCAGTTGACCGTATACTGCTGTGAAAAGAATGCAAAAGAATATTTACGCGAGAAGAACTCAGCATGCGCTCTGCATCGCTGTCATGGGATTCTGAACTGCATCAGAGGTGTAGCAAAGCAAGAATGCCTTACACACAGCCACTTCGTGTGCTTGCATCTGTGACCTGCCACATTTCGCCCACTGATGACATCATGATTGACCACGAATCACTCACGTGGATCGGTGCTGGTTGAATAGCGATAAGTTATTGCGTAGTGCTGAATACATTTGTGTGAAAATCATAATGAACATGCTGTGGCGACCGTCACAGCCAGATTCGCAGCGCCTCCGTGCCCTCCAAAACGAAGAAGGAGATGATGTACACAGGCGAAAATTATGACTGCGATTTGTAGATCGCGCAGGGATCATTCTTGCCGAGGCTTTGATGAGCCGGTGTACGGCAGCGTCCTTTCAATCACTGTGACGGAAGAACAGTGCTGCCTTCCCCACCTAGGTTAGAGATCGTGAGCCATCTGGAGCTGGTGACTTTTGGTATGTGTACGTATATGCTATGGTCGATTGGAATGATATGTTGCGTCTTTGCTGACACAGCTGTTATGCGTCTTTGCAAACTCACGAGGTGCAGAAATTGCACGTAAGTTCCGGCAGAAACCAACAGCAATGCCAGTCACTTAACTTCACTCAGTCGCTGAGTCTGTGATAGGTAAGCCGGTCTAGGCCGGCGTGGTGTCCGCTCTCCATGAATGCATCACAGACACGTCGGACATACCCGCAAGACACAGATTGATAGGTCACTGAACATCCATGCGACGTGTTATAGTGTTTTTAGGGTGTTCTCAACCCACTGTGCTCACTGGGCGTGCGCTGGGCGCCAAATCCGCGTCCATGGGCGAACTCAGCATTTGGGGCGAAAACAGGCCTTTCCTTGAGCACCTTTCTACGTTTCGCCCAGGGACCGTCTGTGTGTATTCAGTGTGTTATTGTGATTCTATATGCACCGCCCAGGGCCCTGGGCGATGTCTGAGTGGCTCGCATTCCCGGTGGACGTGAGAATGATTCTACACTGCGACACAGTGCTGATGGTAGTCGCTGGTGAGAATGCTTTTGGGATTCGCGCTGGAAGGTTCTTCCAGGCCCGGGCGGGCGCCGCCATGTGCAAGTTTACTACACGTTAGTCATCCAGGCTGGTGCCTTTCACCGCCTTTTAATGCACATGGCCGCTTCGAAATAAATATAGCGGACTACCATCTGGCTGTTCGCCTAACCTATCAGACATCCGTGCCGTGCACGTCTAATGGTTGTGTCATCAGATGTTTTTGCAGGCCGTCTTTGCGTGGACTTTCGTCTGTACCTGGCCCCCTGCCGGGTCCTCCTGCCGAGAACGCATTGGGTGAGGGGGGGGTGGGTGCGATTCTCTGTTATTGTTGAAAGTCCATGCAGCAGTCAAACTACAACAGATGGATGATTCATCTGTTTGTGTTTGCTTAATCATCTGTGCGATGCTGGCACATTGTGCCGCATACGAGGTGCAGTTTGCCTGCTGTATTGTCTCTTTATCTCGGTTGCCAGTGTTCCACTGGTTGTCAGGCCAAATGGAGAAAAGAATGATTCTACACTGCGACACAGTGCTGATGGTAGTCGCTGGTGAGAATGCTTTTGGGATTCGCGCTGGAAGGTTCTTCCAGGCCCCTCCCTCCCTTGTGCACTCTTACCGCTGCACGCAGCATTTCCCACCGAGCCTTGTCTCCGCTGACCCGCTGTGCACACATGCAGGCTGATGCCCTTGAGCATCTTACACTCCTCCGGTATGGCACCGACCTTACACCGATGCCAGATGCGCCCGTCTCTCCTATGGAGAGGGAGCGGCTACTGCGCGCGGAGCGCGTCGCTCTTGTTGCCGAGGAGATGGAATTTTCTCGCCATCCTCGGACCATTTCCAACTATCAGCGTGCGCACGCTTCTTTCAGCGCCTACCTCGGGAGCATGTTTCCTAGCGTGGACGTTGGCTGGCGCCTCTGCCGCCCTGACGATATATGTTGTTACATACGCTGTCATCTCTTGCCCACTCTCACCGGCCGCAGCGGTCTCACCTCGGATGTGGCCAGTTCCACTTTATTCGGCCTGGTAAGCTCTTTGTCACAGTGTTTCAAATCTCGAGGTCGTGCCCAGGACTGGTGTGACAAAGACGCCGTTGGCAATCCCGTGCGGTCTGCCTTGGTTCAGACCGCCCTGCGCGTGTACCAACGCCGCCAGCTCATGTCCGGCACGCGGCCTCGCAGCGCTGTGCCAATTCAGTTGGAGGATCTATGCCTACTGGTGAAGAACATGGACGATGCTCTGGTGCTGGCGGCAAAGGCCCACGACCGTGCTCGGGCTGGTCTGCTGCTGCGCGACCTGACCCATATGTTATACATGTGGTGCAGTGGTCGTCGGGGCCAGGATGCTCTGCATGTTGATTGGGGGGATATGTACCTTCTCGGGGCTGATGGCCATCCGACCCCCGTAGCCATTGCGTGGGCAGGTGACATCCCGTTTGGTGTGGCCCCTTCTGGTCATTTGCTGGTGGCGCCCACCCGGACCAAGACCGAACATCTCCGGCGACCCCTTACTCAGGAGATCAAGGCAAACCCAAACGCATCCCTTTGTGCCATCCGTCGCGTGCGAACACTATATCAGTGGCAGAGGTGTCTACTCCGTGCCGAGCCCGAGGGCCCCGTGTTTCGCAGCCAGCGCTCGTCTATCGCCCGGCTGACTTCTCAAGCTGCCGCCAACCGAGTGCGTGTCAATATGTGCGAGTTTGGCAATGATCGAGGCGAGACGATGCACAGTTTCCGCCGTGGCCATGTGCAGGCCGCCAAATCGATGGATGAACATCCCGCTGTTACTATGCAGCGCGTTGGCATGTCAAGCATGTCTACCTACGCAAAATATGCTGACAGGGCTCGTCATTTGCGTTAGGCGCTTCGGTGGTTTGGCCTGGCCCTCTGCCAGAACAACCATGCAGTTGCACTGTGGGCTGTAGCGATTGTTTCCTGTCCCGTCAGTCTAGCGGCCATTGTGCCAGAATGCTTACAGCTGTTCCCATGTAATCAAGAGCACTTGCAATGGCGTTTTCCAGTGCTCCCCTGTCCTATATGCTGGATTTGAAGCGGTTGGCTTCACGATGTGCTTGACTGCTCTACACTTCAGTGGAAATTGCACTTTGACCGGCATCTGTCCAATATATCTTACGTCTATGCGCCTCAAGTACCTTGAACAAACTAGCCAGACGCTCGGTCGCTCCTCCTTAATCTTCCATAACACATTGGTCAACATCGCCTGTGGCGGGACCAGAAAAAGGCATGGCTTTTCCCGCTGCTTAGGTGCGGGGATGCCCCTGGGCCAGAGGTTCCAGTTCTGTACCATGGCGTCTTGTGCGACACATATGCCGTCCCAAACTGCCGACACATAGTGCTGTACCTGGTGTGCCCCGTGGCTGGCCATCATGTCCACATTGGGTGGGTAGAAACCCTTTTCCACCCAAATCTTTGCATGTTGTTTTACCTGACTTTCGAATAAGGCTGTAAGGTTTCGTGCTACCCGTCGGTAGGTGGACTGGTCACAATTCTCCACGTAACCGTCCATTTCTTCGTGCCAACGTGCATGCTCGTGCTCTGTGTCCTCCACAGTCAGTGCCTGGTGGTAATCAGTGCATATGCGTCTTGTTTCTGTCCTTCCGGTACATTTTCCCTTCCTCAAATCAGGCCCACGACTCTGGCTCTCACTACTCCCGGTACGACGGTTGTAGTCTCTGTCTGCCCTGTAAAAAATCGGGACCAGCGTTCCCGTTGCATGGGAGCCTGTTGCACGGCTTGCCGCATTGCTTGTCCGTGCCGACGTACTGGAAACACACGCTGCTACCTAGTTCGAGCTTTCTCTCTATTTGCTTCGCTACTGTCCTGTTGTCTGGAGTTGCGGCCGAACGTCCCTCCCGCGAACGCAGATCGCCCTGCCCCAGCCTTTGCCGTTTGGGGCTGCTCTCCCGGATACGGCTGGGTGCCGATGTCTGCCGAAATGTATAATCTATTTCAGCCGATGAGGCCTTGCTGTGGACTTCCTGTTCCCACCTTCGCACTGCTAAGAGTGTCTCGTCCCTTACTGCTCCCAGGGCAGCCAGCGCGAAACATTCCTGTTCCGCAGCTCCTCGACGCCGAATCAGCAACTTGCTGAGCACCTCGGGCAACTCGCTAGCGATGAATATTGATTCCATGCCGAGCTCCTTTGACAGCTCGCGGATGGCCTCGATCATCAGCTGTGCTGGCCCCATCTGGCTCGCCAGCATCTCTTCTGACATCGCCTCCGTCGTGTCCTGCAGCTTCCTGAGAAACGAAGCTTCCACATAGTGCGATGCGTTGCGGTCATAGCCTGCTCTCAGCGCACCGGGCGCACAGTCCTTGGCATTCATCATCTTACCTGAACATGTCCTCCAGACAGCCAGGGCGCGCTCTCGGTGCAGCTCGTGCTTGAGACTCTGCACAAGTCCCCTGTCAGCACTCTGTCCAACAATCGACCTTGGCCCAACTGCCAGCCATGCTGTTGTGTCGATGCTTGGCCTACACTGCTACCCGGCAGGTCGGATGGGATTACTGCCACTCCGGGCTCTTGGATACACTGCAACCCGGCAGGTCGGACTTGAAACCTGCCACTGCAGGGTCTTGGATACACTGCAACCCGGCAGGTCGGCTTGAACTCTGACCCGCAGGCCCTTGGATACACTGCTACCCGGCAGGTCGGCTTGAACTCTGACCCGCAGGCCCTTGGATACACTGCTACCCGGCAGGTCGGAGCTTGATACACTGCTACCCGGCAGGTCGGATCTTGATACACTGCTACCCGGCAGGTCGGATCTTGACACACTGCTACCCGGCAGGTCGGATCTTGACACTGCCACAGCAGGCCTTTGAATTCACTGCCGCAGCAAGTCGAGGTTTCACTGCTACTCGGCAGGTGGGACTATTGATGCACTGCCACCCGGCAGGTCGGATTCTTGCTACACTACCACTGCAGCTCACTGCCGCAGCAGGTCCTCACTTTTCTGAATGTGTTGTCATTCCATTGTCATTCAGCCTGTGTATGTACGCGCTCTGCTCCGTGCTCTGGACCTGATACCACTGGCCTGCATCAGATGCTAACGATTATCCCACAAGTTTAGGCGAGCAGTGACGAAAGTTGTGGTCAAACCAAGTTCCTGATCATTGCATAGCTCCTTTTTGCTCGTTGGACGTTTGTATGCTCTCAAAGCTCTTGTATGCAGGCCTGAAATTTCCAGCAGCAACTAATCTTGGGAAGTTTTAATTATATATTCCACTGCTTGCTCCAGCCATGCGTTCTTTGTGTACAATCCATGGTTGGTACTGATGCCTTCGACATAAATCTCAGCAGTAGCCATGTTGTGGCGACCAGCACTGCGTAGCACCGCCTGCCTGCTCTCGATGAATGTCCCACCAGCCATACTAAACTCGGGATAGTTGCGTAGATCAGAGTCTCTTCGTAGGCTTTCAGCTGGTCTCCAGTTGCAGCTTGACAAGAATTTGGTCCATGTACCGTCTGCCGCTCTTAAGTGACATCATTGACAGCCAGTTCCCCTTTAGATTCGTTGTTTCCGCTGAAAACTCAAGCACACTCTCCAGGAATTATTTTGCCCTGTCGCTGGCATGTGGGCGCCCTACCATCCAGAGTCCGTCGCCTATCCTGTTCGTAACATCATCAGATTTGCCAGCGCGTAGCTTATAACTGTTCTGTCGATGACACATGAATTCATTCCAGTTATGTTCGTGCTCTTGTCTTTAGGATGGACTGACTGCGACGCCCATGAGTTGCTGCGCCCTCGCTGCACAACTGCTGCTCTGCCGAGTTGAGAGCATACAATGTCCGTGTGGATATTTCAAATTGAACTTGCAGAGTCTTCAAACCGTTCCGCGCTATCGGCGGTTCCTGCTGGTGCCATACACCTACCCATCCTCGCTGCGATTCTCTGTTATTGTTGAAAGTCCATGCAGCAGTCAAACTACAACAGATGGATGATTCATCTGTTTGTGTTTGCTTAATCATCTGTGCGATGCTGGCACATTGTGCCGCATACGAGGTGCAGTTTGCCTGCTGTATTGTCTCTTTATCTCGGTTGCCAGTGTTCCACTGGTTGTCAGGCCAAATGGAGAAATGCATGGCCCGAGTGCAGACCCCCCCCTCTGGCGCAAGCAGCGCTGTCTTGCCAGCCCTCGCTGGGCAGCACCGCAAGCATGTCGCGCAAAGCACAGCGCCATCAATTACACAATCAATTGTGTCTTGTGACGCAACAAGGCGCAATCGTGTGTCTGTTTGTGCTCCTAGGCTGCGCAGTTGCACGTTGTGCAGGTGACTGCGCGCCGGTGGGACGACGTCACGCCCAGCTGGAACAGGTCATCAGCCGAAGCGTGACACCACCTGCTGCTTTGATATGCACACGCCTGCGTCACAGGACAGTGGTCACCGTAAACACGACCCAAAAATGACCCGCAACGTCCGCCTGCAGCTCTGGAGGCTATGCGATGCGTGCCCGCTTTCACCGTGGCATATGACAGATCTGTTCAGTGCAAGCACGTTTTCAAGTAGAGGTACCTGCCAAAAACGCCATGTTCAAGAACGCAAGAGATTCATCATGTATTCCTGCCAGGTCAAGCACGCACATGTTCTGAACGCACATGTTCTACAATTCACAGCTTGTAGATCAGCCAAGCTGGCGGCTCGATACCGTGACGCTGGCACACGTGACATTGATTGTGCAGGTGCAGGTGCAGCGCTCAAAGATTCCTCAGTACTGTACAACCGCTTGGACATCTTGCCCCAAACGGCCAATGTGCAGAGCTATTGTTACAACAAGGTCATGCGTCAGCAGAGCACTCCCATTGGCATTGGTATGTACAGTAAACGGTGCTCGTACATTCAGTCTGGATGAATCGGTGGCTGCAGAAGATGGCTGTCTGCACACAATTCACAGGGCACCGAGTTTTCGGTGCAGACATGCATTCGAACCGGACGGTCTCGCGCTGGTCAACGAAGGCCGCAACCCCATGCAATCCCGTTTCCAGGTGGACCTCCATGGCACCTACTGTTTCCTTCTCCAAGACTAACGATAATGCTCATGTCCCTCGACAAAGGTGTAGCCCGCGCGACGAATCGATCATTTCGACAGTCTGCATTCACTTCCATGTCGTAGGCAGTGGTTCATTTCCGCAGTACGCAGCACAGTCAGCCGAAGTAACATGGCAGACGCGCTGGTGCTGAATTGTCTCGTGACGCACGACCGGCCGTTCAATGTGCAAGCGGTAGCGGATCTTCTTGCAACAAAAGGAGTCAAGAAGCCCCAGGCGCAACGGTCCCTCGATGCTTTGGCCCAGGCCAAGAAGATTAGAGTAAAGGTATACGACGGCCAGCCTTTCCAGGTCTCAACGTGTAGCCGCTGCCTCTATGCCCGCGACGTCTTGTGGTTGCAGCTGCGTTGTGGATGTGTGAGCGGCCACAACAGGTTGCACAAGCAGTATCTGCCAACACATCACTGGAATTCCTAAGTGTGGCTTCTTTGCTGCAGGAGTTTGGCAAGACCAAAATATATTTGCCTCAGCATGATGGTCAAGTATTGGACAGAGCGGTATGCTGTCGCGCTCATGGCGCACTGGTTCAGGGGTTTCACAAGCCCTGCCAGTGTTGATCGAATGTTCGGAAATCACTGGTCTCTAGACAGGGAACAGGATTGTGTACATTTCATGTTGTGTCCTGCGCTGCAGGAGCTGGACCAAAGGCGTGCAAGCAACACAAAGATGTCCAGCACTGTTGCAGAGATTCAATCCACTGTGAAGCAACATCAAAGAGGTGTGAAAAGTGCAATTTGATTAATGAAAAATGCTGGTCATCATGTAATGATTGAGATTGTTGTACAAAGTGAGGCACTCATGCTGGTGACATGTGCAGAGCTGGCCTCTTTGAGAAGTGCGATCACCATCACCCAGATCACAGAAGATTGCAGCAAACTTGAACAAGAGGTGATACATCACGCTTCATTACCCTGTCTTGTTGAGCGCCGGCTTGTGCCTTCAAATTTCTCTTCTTCGTCTCAGATCCGACTTCACGATGGCCTTTTATCATGTGGGATACTGTGAAACGTATCAGCTGCATGCAGCAAGTTGGACATGCAGGTGAGCCAGCTACATAAACGGGTGACGCCATTGCGAGCTGGCAAGATCACCATTTCAGCAGCAGACTACGACAATGTCGAGCAGGTAAGTTTCTCCTTGACATTTACCACAAATGATCTGGGGACTCTGAACACAGTGAGAGAAGAATGTTCTTTGGTATGCTGTTCATCGGTAGCAATTATTCGGTCTTTCATGAGCAAAATTTTCACCCTGTTTGCAAATGCTTGCAGGAACTGCGAACGCGTTTAGATGCATGGCAACAAAGGAAGCGCATATTTGCTAATGTTTGGTGCGCTCCAACTATGCACAGATGCATTCTTGTCAATCGACGCTTGGCTTGGCCCCCATGTGATGACGGCACGTTAAAAACACAGTCAACAATCCGCAGTGTAAGTCGCATGCGTCGATGCCACGACAATGCAGGGAGATCATATCTGAAGGATGCGAGATGAAAGAAAACGATGTCTATGAAGATGCCGGCATCGACAGCGACGAAGCGATGAATGTGTCCTTGCGGGATTTCACCCAATTGGCGGCCAAAAGACGCCGAGCGTGACCACTCAGCCGCCTATAGCTCTGCAATTGAGATTCTTGGTGAATTTCATTGCATTTTCGGTCAACTGGCGCACTTTTCCGACCTAGATCGATGATGTGCTTGCTGCTATTCATGAGGGGTCGATCATTGCGAGCAGGATGCCCTCACGCCACAGAAGGCTTGCGTCCGTCAAAGACGATGGCGTTGTCGGATTGTAATGCTATACTTTTGCACGGCAGAGTCGCAGTAGCCCTTCAGTGTATCTAATCCGCTCAAGTGCAGGGTCTTCGCCTAGAGGGCTTGACTAGCTAGTTGCCGTGTCCTGTGTTGCGATTTTGCGTGTTGAGATTACGTTGGCAATATGAGGTGCCCTGCGTGCACGCCCGGCCTGGCCACAAGACTTTATCCGACCGTGCGGCTCATACCCAGGCACAGAAACAGGCATGCGCGATTGGTTGTGCGTGCTGAGGGAGAGTCGGATGAGCCAGCCCACAAGGCCGGTGACGCATGGTTCAATCACTTGAAGGCAGAATTTGACCCAGTGTCGTCCGCTCCGCCAGCAACTGCTGTACTGGACTTTGAGAAGCCGCTGGTTGAGCTGGACCGCCGAATCAGAGAGGTGTGCGATGGTATATCCGGCATCGTGTGCACCAGTTCAGTATACTAAGGTTACGCATGTAATTGCCCTCAGATTCCTTTCAATGCGGTGTTGACGCGTGAATGGGGCCGCAGCTCGCTCAAGTAGAGCAGGCGTGTACACGCCGCATGTCGGTATGGCAGCCTAGCAAACCGGCAAATGGACCCGAATTTGCAAGTTATAATATTGCAGATCATACATATGTAGCCGCGTGCGCGTCGCGCATACTGTTCACCGACCACGTGCGCCACAACACACAGAATGGTGATGAGTCTATTGCACATCGACCCCGCGCTTCTGCATCAATGTCGATACAAAACAATAGTGTAATTTCCCTTACGTGAAGATGACCGTAGGCTGTGCTATGCCTATACTGTTGGCGATCGTCCCGTTGCCGTTGAGCATGGATGCCCAGGTCAACATGCAGCGGGGGGCGCAACGGCGTCTGCCAGCCATGCTGATGCATTTCGCAATGAGTGTTGCAAATTTCGTCCATATGCGAAATTGTCATCGAATCGTTGCAGCCTCGTGCACAGGAAGTACTGCTGTTCAGAGATTTTCTGTCCAGATCATGCGGTTCCGCAGGAGGCTGCCCAGGAGCACTCAATGAAGTTTCAGATACAGCTTCAGTGTGTAAGCCGTCAACAGGATGCTACCCTTGGTTGCCACGTGCTGGCAAGCGTGATGCGCTAGGGTGTGGTCACTAAAATCTGAACACAATTGCGTTGTAGGTACGACAGGTGGCAGAGGAGAATGGTGTGGATGTCACAGAGCAGATCAAAGAACTTGAGACACGAGCAATCCAATTGAGGCAGGATACTTACTCCCGTTTGACCCCAGTTCAGCGCCTGCAAGTCGCACGCCACCCTTCCCGCCCCACTTTCCTTGATATTGCGTACAACATCTCGGATAAATTTGTGGAGCTGCATGGGGATCGTGGAGGCCTAGATGATGCTGCAGTAGTCTGTGGCCTGGCATCTATCGATGGCATCTCCTTCATGATGATCGGCCAGCAGAAAGGGCGAAACACGAAGGAAAACATCTTCCGCAATTTTGCCATGCCGCAGCCCAACGGTTATCGCAAGGCGTTGCGTTTCATGCAGTGCGGTTCCCTCTACACTGGACGAGCCATCTTGGTTGTGGTGCCTGGCGATATCGCGATGCAAGGTAGCTCCGCAGGATCCCGTATTCATTGGACATCATCAGCAGTATAAGCTGACAGTATGGTGCAACGAATGTGTATTGAATCAACGCTTGTGACCTGTGTCTTCTGGTGATGTACAGAAAAAGCCACACTCTTGTCAGTATGTTCACCTGGGCGGACAGGCCATTGGCTGCAACCGCAACTCCGGACTGCTGGAGTGCAGGTATGCAGACAAGTTTGGCATGCCTATCCTGACATTTGTGGATACTCCTGGAGCGTTTGCGGGACGTTCGGCTGAGGAACTTGGGCAGGGTGAGGCCATTGCACGCAATCTGAGGGAAATGTTTGGCATTCGGGTGCCGATCATCTCCGTTGTCATCGGTGAGGGGGGCTCTGGTGGGGCCCTGGCCATTGGCTGCGCCAACCGAAGTCTCATCATGGAGAACGCAGTCTACTACGTTGCAAGTCCTGAGGCGTGTGCGGCGATTCTGTGGAAAAGTCGTGAAGAGACTGGCATCGCGACAGAAGCTTTGCGAATCACAGCCCAGGACCTTATTGGGTTTGAGGTTATGGACGGTGTCATTGACGAGCCCTTGGGCGGTGCACACCGCAACCCAATGGGATCGTTCCCGTTCGTTAAGGAGGCCATCTTGAAGACCTTTGGGTGCGCCCAGTGCACCTGCTGCTGTGTACTGCATCCCAGGCCAAGGCAAGGCTTCTGTCAGATCGTGATGGTAGGAAAGTGGATTCTGTGTTCATGTGTCCCGCGTGCCCAGCCCTGCCGAATGGGTAGCAGCATTCGTTTTTTAGGTGGTTCACAGCACTGATTCTTGTGCTGCAGAGAGTTTGAAGGTTTGACGGAGGAGCAGATCAAAGCAGATCGGTACAGCAAGTTCAGGAAACTTGGGCAGTTCCGTGAGTATCTAGTTGAAGGAGGCGATTGGAAGAGTGCTGACGCGCGGCGTGAGGCGGCCCAAGGGGTGACCACCAAGACTGGCCGATGGGCGGAGGTGAATTGCTCGCACCTTGTCATTTGAATTTTTGAATTTGTGGTGATTATGTCTCGTTGAGCTTCTCACACATACTGGCACATGCACTCAAGGGAGACCCACCACACATGCATGGCTGCACCGTCTTGCCCTGAATTTGATGGCCAGGCGTTTTCCAATGCTATTTGGTGTATCTGTGAAGGACGAGCAAGAGGCAGCATACTGGGATATTTTTGACAAGATGACTGAAGACTGGGAGAGTACGATGGAGGCGAAGAAGGAGTGGTTGATGCCCCCAACATCAATGGGTGCTTCGCCAACTGGACTGCCCGATTCCGGTAGGTACACATCTGAAGCTACCTCGAAGAGTGACTCTGATGAGGAAGCTCCAGTTGTGAAAGAAGCCATTGGTAACAACAGTGTTTAGTAATTTCTTTTCCGTGTGGCGAGTTGCGTGACAGTGCAGAAAGTGGGGTGTGTGGCTTCAGACTCGTTCGTGCTCATTAACGATTCAAAATGAATTGGAGCTACAAGCACGAGAGGAGACAAGGTGTATAAATCACTGCCAGGAGTTGGCTTAGCAGCGCCTCCCATTGAAACAACATGCATGCATCTACATTTGTGTTTCACAGCATGTGTGCTGTCGTGTTCCCCACTTCGCTGTGCCAGTCAAGTGCGCATGAACAGGTTTTCATCTGAAAGTGGGAATCAAATGGGCACATAGGGTTGGTCTGATGTGGTGTGCTGCCATGTGCATCAAGCTGCTTTCTGCATAAAATAAATGCCTGCAGTCTCACAAAACATTGAGCAATGCAAATCGCAGGGTTATATTACATGCCGGCAATGGCGCCATCCAGATTGGTCCCTACCCTCGCTCCACACTTGGGAGGGTGATCTGGCTAGCCTGGCGAGCAGGCTGTTTGGCCAGGTTGATCAACAGCAATGTGTTTATCTTTCTTTCATATCAGTGCTGAACCCTTTGTACAGGAATGCAAAGACATTGTAGCTATGCGACGGTTCCCTGGCCAGCCGCAATAATAGAAAATTCGCTACTTAAGGGGCTGTCCACCACAGTTATCCTCAGAGCATCCTCCACGGGGCCTTGCTCTAATGGGAAACACGAAAGTTCAAACTCTTTGGTCTGTCCCACATCTACCCAAACTTCATTGGGTTTGATAGAGAATGCAGAAAGAGGCTTTGGGGGTGCTTTCCTGGCTTTCCCTGCTTTGCTGCCTGGTGGGGCGCTGAGTGCATCATTGGCAAGTGACACCAACTCAAGCTTGACATGTGCAATAAATTTGCCATTGTTTTCAAGTTTCAAACATGCCGTATGTTTGTTCGGAGGGTCTGAAGAGTTTCCTGAGGCTGGACGCTCTCTTGAAACAGGAAGAGGCCCGAAGTCAAAGTGTCCTGGCTGTATGGCGTAGCAGTGACGCAGCTCGACTCCTGCCTTTGCTTTGCGCTGAATTCTGGGGAAAATGCTCTTTGGATCCAAACTAACCTCTGGATATGCACAAGAAGCACGGACAGTGCTCTCAGATATGGCACCACCCACTTGTGTCATGAGCGCTAGGCGCGTGGACAGATCGGCGACTTCGGTACTTGCGAATTGCACTCTCACGCGAACGGTGCAGCCCGGTTGAATGACCCATCGCGAAGTAGCTGCCGCATGGCCTTCCTGGTCTTCATCGTCGATTGTGTGCAACGACAAAAGCTGCTGGCCGTCGTGTGCTACAGGAATAGCAGGCCTCCGGACCACCTGGACATCATAGCCAGGGGGAACTCTTGCTCCGTCTGCCTGCACAATCGGAGCACACTGTTCGATCCGTGCTTATCCAATATTGACTACCTAGCTATCATGGCCGACAGGAGCACCTGGACTGCGGGAAGCGCGAGCGTCATGGAATCCATATCAAAGCGGAGGCCAATTATCTGATCATGTATATCTGAGGGTTTCACTTGCTGAATATCGATTGGGATCACCCTGAGCTCCCTGACGGCATCACTTGCGGGTGGCTGACCATCTGCGGCTTGGTACCAAGGCTCCAAGGTTGCAGAATACTGTGAGTACCGCTCTCCAAACATGGGATCAATGCCCAGAGGACATTTGGGAGGACATTTGGGAAGATCCACAGGGCGTGTCTTTTTTGGAGATGCCTTCTTATTCTTGCTCAATGCAGCGTGTGTCAAGGAATTTTCAGTAATTGCCCGAAGCTCCTCTATCCTGTCCACAGCGGCAGACCGTTCTTCTTCTGAGAGCGTGTCCATGTAGCGCCTGTGGGCACTTTCTTGGTCTATGTACAAGTCAATGATGTATACGCTGTCAGGGCCTCGCACAGCAAATATTGCTTGCATCAGAGGATCCAGAGCCGATGGCGAATATTCACATGCTGTTCCCAAAATGACGAACCCCTTTGCATATTTGGACTGCTGCACGGCTTCTTTGAATGCTGAGATCATCAAATCATCACGTTGCTGTGCTGGGGTGGACAAATATGGGTGAGGATGTTCATTATCCAGAGCCCCCCCAGCCTCCCATCCAATAAGGTCATCGTAAAGCATGTCTCCAAATAACCTGCCGTCTTCACTGTGAATATGGTGGAGCTCGCCAGCTTCTAGAATCAGGTGATCCATGCTCGTAAGTGGGACTGAGTATCGCTCAGCCAGCAGCTGAGCTTGATGAAATGCGATGTCGGCCTGAAAGCAGCTCACAACTGCAATGAAAGGCTTCTGCGGAGCTGCTCTTGCATTCACAAACTCTTGCTCCGACACAGTATTGCTGCATCTGCCATGGGTTGTTCCTGCTACTACTGTCGGAGGTGCATGCGCGCCCTCTGTAGAGCGAGGTATGTTGGGATCCACTTGACAGGCATCCCCAGCGCGGCCTTGAATGACACCTTCACCAGGATGTTTCATCCTAGCGCTTACCTCCACGTCCCGCTTGATGTGCTCCCATAGCGCTTCTCGTAACCTTCTGGGCTTCAAGAGCGCAAATCCCCATTCATCACGGTAGCCATTCCATGCTGACAGAATTGCCGCTTCCTCTGCCCACTGCGTATCAAAGTCCACAGCAAATACTTCTATTGGGACGGACCCAGGGTTGGATAACTGCAGCTCTCCGTGTGCTGGCTGGCCAGCTGGATGAACAGCTCCTAAATCAAGCTCTTTCGGCAAAATCTTGACCTTGTTCAAAATACTGCGACCAGTTGCATGCAGCATGATCGTTCGGCTGCATGCAACCTTGATAGCCAAGTCTTGTTTGTAGTCCGTGAATCTCTGCCCGGGATGCTGAGGCACAAATATTACATTGACGTCAGTATGGCTGTGCGCTTCAACCACACCTGAGACAGGGTCACATCGGAAAGAACTCCAGTCCCGTAGGTCACCGGCTTCTGCAGGCTTCTTCACACACCACTCTGCTTGGACTACACCAGGATTCGATAGCCGAATGGTGAGGACTCTGGCCATGCCACAGATGACTGTGCCAAAGTCAAGATCACTGCTGTCACACGTGAGCTCGGGCACAGCTACATCAGCCTTTACATTGACCAAGACAGGTGGTCCATGCTGTACCAACAAAGGCAGGTGGAAGTCCACGTTGCCTTGTAAAATTTGGGGAGCCTGTGTATTAAAAGTCAGCATTATGTCGGTGCAGGATCTGTCGGGAAGTGCTGGCAGCCTCGGCAATTTGTCTGGTCGCAGTGTGCAGCCAAATGCTTCGAGTAAACCCTTATCGACACTGACAGCTCCATGAGATGTGGACGTATTTTGTAACCTGAATGTGCGGCGGACGCTTGTCCCTTTAATGACGATCCCAAAGTCCAGTACATATGTGCATGCCGTCACGGCTGGCAGTGTAGAATGCTTGCAGAGTACTTTCATATACTTCTTCATGCCAGGAGTTGACGGCAAAGGTTGCATGTTGTGTGGAGTATTCCTTGCACTGTTTTCTGTAGTCGGATCAACCTGGTCTCTGGCCAGCAGGAGGTCACAGATCCTTTGACGATCGGCTTCACAATCAACCTCGATCTGTGTCAGGCCATCAGCTGCCATGCAGATGGTGCCAAACAAATCCACGCCATCCAGCTGCGGAAGTGGATGCTTCTGCGGCGCATCTGCATCAGTGACTATGGCTTGCTCGCAGCGTATCTTCATCAAGCTTACGCTTGGAACCCGCTTCAGATTGATGCATGATAGACAGCTCGTTTTGGGACATACCTTGAAACTGCTTCAGATATTTTGAGTCCTTCTGTAATATCCTTTGCAATACCGTACTTCCAGAAGCCTGTAATCTTGCACAAGCTCGATATACCTGATCTATTCGCAATGCTTCATCGGGCCGTGGCAATGACAGAGCCACTGATGTGTATACGCCTTCAACATGAATGTACACCGCGATAGGTTCAAAATGAGCAATTTCAAAATGCACAACCTCACGTATAATGCATGGAGCCCCAGGCCTGACTTTTAGTGTCACAATTTGGTTTTCACCTGGCTGTATGGTCCCATGTACTGGCATGCATGTCAGAACACTTTGCCTTGCAAGTGCTTCACCATTGTATCTCCACCTGAACGGGACCCTGCATGACGGAAAACTGTTTGTTTAGTATTTGTTGACTTTGTGTGGTGTGGAGACATGACCAGTTTGAGGATGATGGCAACGCACATTGAGGGATTGGCAATGGTGATATCCCTGTGCACGGTTTGACTGTATTGGCAGAGTCCGCATTTGATCAAACGTGGTTCTAGATGAAAACATGTTTTGCTAGCCATCGCTTGCAGTGTGACATGGGTGTCCGGACCACCTTGTACATGCATTGTTGCAGATGCATGTGCCTTGAGGTTGGCTTTCGCGAAGTAACTGATTCGTAAAGACTCCGATTCACCAGGATGTAGCAAGCCCTCGATAGGCCTGATATCAAAAAGCTCATTTGCTGCGACGTCTACCATGGCACCATCAGCCGAGCCCACGTCTCCAATTCGGCCATTAGTGAGGTCCCAATGATATTTCACGGGCACCTCGCATGTGTTCGTAACAGTGAGAGATTGCGCTGTTATGGTGTCATTCAAGGTGCTTGCGAAAGTCACTGTTGTCTTGCTCAGGAGTATGTTGGGGTAACTTATGTTGCCATGAAGCTCTACATACTCTACATGTGGGTTGTCCTGAAATGTCACTTCTAATTTCTTCCTGCAGAAGCTCAGGCAATTTATAACATATGTCAATCCAGTATTAGCCATGGTTGTTCAATAGAACAACTGACCTGGGTCTATGACTGACCAAATCTTTTCGATAGGCATGATTCATACTGATGGTAGCTTGGACAGGGCTGCCTGGCTCCAGGCGCACAACTGTCGGAATGACGCTGAATGGCGTGTTTGCACGGATCGCTGCGGTGAGAGGAGTCTTGCCCCTGTTGCACAGACATACTGTGCGCGTCTTGGGGGGGCTTTTCAAGAGAGGATGATACAAGTACTCAAATGATAGGGTTCTGGACGAAAAGTTGATCTGTGGCGTGTCCACATCGGCCACTGCAGTGAAAGATAGCATACCCTTGGCAGACGAAGCCTGGATTCGATCAGGTCATCACATTATGATGTATACAGAGCCTGTGAGGGTCCAACAAAGTGAGGCGCACATCTTGGCCTGAGAGCAATTGCAGTAGCTCTCGGCGAACCCCTGAGAGTGTCGACAACCCGTGCAGGTTGAAGCGCCTTGCCTGCTTTGCAGGAATCATGGCCGCGTTGGGCTCAATCGAGAAGCAAATGCGATCTTGTGAGGGAATCAAAGAAAGGTCCTGCTTTCCATTAGGAGCTCGAAGACCACGGCCAAGTTTCTTTTTCACTGCTTCCAAAGCATCATTCTGCCAGAAAACACTGCATGCACGCCGGCCATGATTTTCAATTAGTAGAGAGCGAGAAAAAGATCTTCCGGCAATCTGTGGACCAAAGTCGATCTCTTCATTACTGATCTCTTGGCATGAGAGGGTGCTGCCGATGCCGACAGCGGTTAGTGGTATCTCCAGGGCATTCCCATTGGTGACCAGAATTTGCAGAAGATCTGAAAATGAATATGTTTCGTCCAGCCTGACAGAAAGAGCCAGGTCCATACAGCCGCCGGGTGAAATCGTTAACTCACGGCTGTCGACAGCAAATACAGAGGTCTTGGATGTGATAAAGACCTTGACTTCTGCTGAAATAAGGCTTGTGTTCTTCAAGCACAGAATTTTCTCATGGGTTTGCATGACTGGAATTCGTCCAAAGGCGACAGCTGCCAGCACATCCTTTGAAGAACCTTGCAAACAGCATGTGACTTCTGGCCCCACAGACTTTGCTGCAATAACAAAATCTAATGCAGGCAAAGAAGACCCCACAGCCTGTATGCGACAAGGCAGCTGCATGGCTCCCAGGCGCTTTGTTCTTAACGTGAACTTCACGAGTTGCTCCCCTACAGAGAAACTCAGTGACACCAGCGTTGCTTTTCGGCAGCAAGCTCGTAAAACAACCTGGCATCGTCTACTGATGCACGAAGGACTTCTACTTGATTCACGTCTTCAAGTGCGATTTTACCGCACCTTGTGGTACAACACCGCCTGCCTGTGGTTCAGCACAGAATTCTGCCAAAGCAAACCCTGCTGGATCTTGTTCCTCTATAATGAACTTGACAGGCAGCTTGGCTTTGTTGAAAACAATGAAAGCCATAGTGCATGGATAATCAAGCGGACATTCGCCAAATTCCAGGGTGTCGTTGCTGATGTGCAGCTTAGGAACGACGCAATCAGCCGCCGCGCCAACATGGAGCACATCCGCCTGAACCCCTGGCACATCTAGTGCCAAGGCAACATTGTATTTGCAGATATGTTTAGGTATAAATTCAATCAAGAAGATTTGTTGAGCACCAGGGAGAATCGCTCCATGCGCGGGGATCATGTTGAACTCCCCTTGTGGACGTTGGGCGGTCTCAAGCCGCCAGCTGAAAGGCATGGGGACGTCACTTGTGTTTTCTACTGTGACCTCTTTGACATACCTACATTCTCAGCACTGAGGATCCAGGCACATGACGTTGTGGAAGCAAGCCGCAAATGTCGCTCACACCTGAATCCGTATGCCACCACACCATAATTCAATGTTGTAGTGCTGATTCGACATGTTGGACCAACAATTCGACCTTTAAACTGAAGCATCAGCTGTGTATCTGTCCCCGCTACAGCAAAAGGAATTCGCTCATCGAATCGTCCCAGCTGATTGGCCATGACTTCCACTTGTATGTTCAATGTTTCATTGACTTCCACTGTGCCACTAGATGGAGAGAACTTGAACATGGAGTTGACGGCGGATTTCCCAGACACGATCCCAAATGGGACAGCGATGTCACCACGATTTTCGAGCAGAACAGAGTACTGATACAGGGTACGGATGTAGACGTCACCCACATCGAGCAAATCGTATGAAAACATGGCACGAGGGCCCAGCCCCACGCCACTCAGTTTCACTGGCAGTCGATTGGCCTGACCCTCCA
The DNA here is from genome assembly GCA_023078555.1 of Ulva prolifera. Classification (NCBI taxonomy): domain Eukaryota; kingdom Viridiplantae; phylum Chlorophyta; class Ulvophyceae; order Ulvales; family Ulvaceae; genus Ulva; species Ulva prolifera. The sequence continues at coordinate 11,568,836 of CM041198.1, read as the reverse complement.
CTGCAATAAAGCATGTCTCCACAAACGTCCGAGCCACCAGCGGTGCAAACTTGACCATCACCTGCACAAGATGAGATGCAATAGTGCAGAATTGTTTACATTCTGATTCTTCGGAATGTATACTGCATCATGTGCGGGCCAAGTATAAGGTACCTCGCTGTGAGAGTGCGGAGACACTACTCCAGAAACAGGAAATGCACTGATCTCGTCTGTGCCAAAGTCTGGATTGTCCGGAAGACTCCCTTCAGCTGTGCACCCAGACATGGAGGTCGCTCTGCCCACTGAGGAATGCCAGGATGAGTCTCGACCTGGAGAGCAATGGAGAGAGAACGTAATTGCCTGTGAGGTGTAATTCATAATCTTGAACGCTCGCTGTGTCGTCTTGGTAACAAATGTGTCGAGGAAAGAAACGTCTGTCGGGGTAACAGTGACATCAACATTTACTGCGGTACCGAGAAGTGCCACTTTGCGCTCCACTCCACAGCACGCAGTTGCCACAAGCGTTCCACTGATGCTCCCCGTTTTTCCGGGGTTCAGCTGTATTAGGCATTGCACAGTCTCTCCAACATCAAGAAAAGCTTCAGACGGCACCACACGAAACGGAGGCATTGCACTGAGCTGGAATTTTCCAGCACACCGCCCAATATTTCTAGCAATGACGGCCTTGTTTGATGTGCTGTTGCAGGGGCATGAACCTCCAAAATCGATCACATCTGGAACCTGTAGTTTTGGGCGAGCACCGAGCGCTCTGACTGGAACTTTGAAGCTTTCTCGGTCAGTACAGAACATAACATCATATTCATAGTCCCTAGATTCAGGAGGCCTGAAAACAACAGTGAACTGAGCTTCCATTCCAGGTGCTACTTTGTCTGTCAAGTTCTGCGCACTAACACTGAACAGTGATGAATTTGGAGAAACCACTTTTATTCTTCTGGCACTCTGCGCATTAAGAAATATTGCTTAGACACAGCGTTCCACAGCATGTGCCCCTCGCAATAGTAGCGATGATACTGGAAAAAGAGGCTGACCTTATCCTGATTACGCATGTAGAGCGTTGCCGACAGCACTTGGGGTGGCTCATAGTCGGAGAAAAACACAGTCGGAGGCCTGGGTACGAAAAGAGGTTCATCCGGTGGTACGAGAGAGTTAACTGGGTCGTGGAAATCCACACATGGCCAGGCATCTGACAGACCCTTGAATGCCTGCATATGGCATAGACGTAATACAGCTTACACAGGAGCGCTGCGACCTCTGAATATGACAGCGAAAGGCCACTGGATGTTCACGACGAACCTTGATCATGTCGTCTTCAGCTGAGCGCCTCCCCTGTGCTCCTTGGCGCTTGCAGGCGCCCATTTAAAAAACCCCAACGGATCAGGTCAAACAGATCGCCAAAGGCAAGTTAGATCTCGGATCAGTTTCGCACAGGGCAATGATGCCCGCATAGAAGCGCAGCGTCTAGCAAGCGCCCGGAGCAGCAATTGGTCCCGCAATGTATAGTGTGGCATGTGTCACGTTGCAGCACGCACATCCAGTATGGATGGGGATCCCAATTAGCTATCTGCTAGACTAAAATGCCAAGATTGAAAACTTTCGAAACGCCGCCATTGGAACATGATGCCTTGCGTTGTCCATAGTATTCGGAGCTGCTCAAAGATGACGACTAGTCGGCATGCATGCTTGTTGGTGCACGCCGATCTGTGCACGACGATCTAACGGCCGCAAGCGACAGATGTCAGATGATGGTGTTGCGTACATGGTGTCGTCTTAGATGTGAACCCCGGCTCCGTGGTGCCTGCTTGCATGCTGCAGATAACAACTGATCGCACGGTGCGGACGGTGTTCGCGGCGCAGGCATGCAGTTGTCACACGGCAGTTCAATTAAGATCGCATGCCATATCTACCTCACAATGGATGTAAACGCGAGCATTTTTGAAGGATGTGATGCCTCTTCCGCAAATGTGGCTGCTTGAGCGGGCGGGACTATTGTGTTCCAGCACTTAGCGTTCATTGCGGCTGGGCCAGCAAAAAGATGGCAACCAAGCGCTTGAAGTCCCCGCTCAGTCAGCTACACAAACTCAGTGCATTCTATTCTGGAGGCAGTATCGCTTCACTCGCGGATGAAGAGGCTGTTTTATGTGCATGTGGGGAGGACGTGAAGGTGCTACACTGACTGCTCTGCCCGCCGGCGCTGCACTCTGTACGCCAGCTGTGTGGGCACTGGGACATACATAAATAATGTAACATATGGTTAATTGCAGGTAGTCAATGCTATCACCGGGGATGTGACAGCATCGCTGCATGGGGACTCGGAGCCGATAACGGCCCTGTGTGTTCATCCAAACGGCAACAGTGCTGTGACATGTTCAAGAAGCCTCGTGAGTAAAGTTTGGAACCTCAAAACATATCTGTGTATCCGAGCCTGGAAAGTGCGTGATAATTTCCATCATTGTGTGCAGCTTTTGTGTCTGTTGCAAGTACATGCAAACCTTCCTCCGTTGCAGCGCCGCCGCTGAATCGCACTTGCGTGGACACAAGCTTCTCAAGCTGCTGAAGATTGATGGAAGATGTGTGAATGCACTGACAAACCATGTTCGATTCGGCATTGCAGCAAACTGCGCAGTTTGAGGTGCATTCATATGTCACATAAATGCCATGCAGGCTCACACAGCCCCAGTTGCCGATGCTGTATTTGATGCCTCTGGTGGCTGCATCGCCACTGGCTCGGCAGCTCGCGAGGTGAAGGTATGGGATGCCGATGCGGGGTACTGCACACACTCACTAGTCGGGCACGCTGGTGTTGTTATGCGTGTGCTATTCCACCCACAGCTGCCTCTGCTGGCCACAGCGGGTGATGATGGCGTTGTAGTCATCTGGGAGTTGATCACCAAGAGAAATGCATTCAAGCTCACAGGACACGTCAGTGCGGTGACAGCCATTGCATGGTCTCTAGACGGGCACCATATTTTGTCTGCGGGGAGAGACAAAGTGACAGTTCTGTGGGACATCAAGGCCGGGACCAAAATCCGCAGCATCGCAATCCTCGAGTCCGTCGAGGCTCTTGTGGTGTTACCGAATGTCATCAGCAATGGCCTGTTCCAGTCAAGTTCGAGGTCTTCTTCCAGCATTCTTTTTGCAACAGGAGGTGAAGGGGGAACCGTCAGATTTTGGGATGCTCAGACCGGCCGGTGTGTGCTGAGTTCCGGAGTAGATCCCATCGAGGCTGCAAACAAGGCCATAGTACAATTGATTGCCTTGTCTGGCTCTGGGAGATTGTTGAGTGCCACTGCAGACTGCACTCTGACATTCATGTCAGTTTGCAACAACAGTCTAACAAGTGAATATAAGCTGCTGGGAAATCTGGGCGAAGTCACATGTGCAACATTCATCGATGACGCCAATGATGTGCGTCAAATCAAGGAATCTTCCCGACTAACAGGGGACGAATGTGAGGAGGCTGCGCTGCCTCGTTCTGTCGCAGTTGCAACAAATAACAGCAGCTTTTATCTGCTTTCGACAGATGGCTGCAATTGCACACAGGTGTATGAAGGCCACAGAGATATAGTTTTGTCCATCGCAGCCCACAGATTTCAGAGTACGTCGATGAATTTTTGGCTTGTGGCATCAGGAAGCAAAGACAACACTATCAGAGTGTGGCATGTTCCAACTGGCCGTTGTATTGCGATTGGGTCTGGCCATCTTGGGTCAGTGTGTGCGGTGGCCTTCTTCACGAAGCAAGGCACATTTTTGCTGTCTGGTGGGGCTGATAAACTTATACAAACGTGGAATCTCAGCAGTTTGTTCGAAAGTCTCACAGCCGGTGATCTTCCAGCTATGCCGGTTGAGCTCTCTGTATCTGCAGCTGTTGCAGCCCATGAGAAAGAGGTCAACTGTGTAGCAGTATCCCCCATGCATGCACTAGCAGCGTCCGGTGGGGCAGATCGGAAAGCACGTATATGGAAGCTCCCTGCACTGTCCATGCCGGTCGTTCTATCCGGCCACAAGCGCGGTGTCTGGGATGTGCAGTTTGCGCCAGTCGATCAGGTGTGAATCAAACATCTGGGCTGGAATGTGTGACAGTGTAGGAGGTTCCAGTGCTGAAGTAAAGCAGGAAAGCCCTCCTTCAGCTTGTGCCTTGGCTACATGAAGCGTGCATCGGCAGAATTACTTGATTTCAAAGTTGCGTATGCAGGCTGTTATGACAGCTTCTGCTGATGCCACTCTACGCTTATGGAGTGTTAAAGACGGTTCCTGCATCCGTACATTTATAGGCCATGGGGCATCTGCGCTTCGAGCCAGATTCAGTGCTGTGGGGTCCAAAATCTTCTCGAGTGGCAGTGATGGGTTGCTCAAAGTGTGGAATACTCATACTGGTCATTGCCTATTCACAGAAGAAGCTCATGAGGGAAAAGTCTGGGCCATGGATTCCGGTGGGAGGAATCACAGTTTCGCTGTATCTGGGGCTGATGATGGCTCACTTGTGCTGTGGGGCGATGCGTCCCATGCAGAAGCCGACTTCCTTCGGCAACAACGTGAAGAGGACGTTCAACAACAGCAAGTGTGTGTGCATTGATCTTGACATACAGCCACAGCCAGCTTTCACAAACTTGCTTACCCCGCACACAATTGTGTATATGGTGCAGGTCCTTGAGAATGCGCTGTTGGGCAAACAGTATATTGAAGCAGCGAAATTGGCCATTCGACTCCAAAAGCCGGCGAAGTTGCTTCAAATTATCCGCGAAACAATCACCAGCAGAAGCGAAAGTAGTAGCGATGCACTAGACTTGGCATTTATTTCACGAGATCTGGACAACGAAGAGCTCCGCAGGCTGATCACATACTTGAGGGATTGGAACACGTCACCAAAGCACTTCTGCTGTGCCCAAGCTATGCTCCATGCTGTTTTGGCATCAAAGCATCCTCAGGTTAGCTCTCTCAAGAAAACAGATAATCTGACTTGAGGTAAAGCTGTTGAAAGCACGGCCATGAGGTATATCCGACATTGTATGACAAATTCGTTGACCACAATGTCGTGCTGGCAATTTACAGGAACTGAGCGCACTGCATGGACTCCATGATGCAATCGAAGGCATGATGCTGTATTCAGCGCGGCACTACGATCGCATGGATCGTTTGCTACAGTCAACCTATCTGCTTGACTACGTTCAGATTCGATCGAAAGTTTACAATGGGCTTGATACGGAGTAGAGACATACAGGTTCCTCACCTCTTCCCAACAAGCTGTTGTGCCTTGTTGCGGTCGCACCTTGTGAGACCTTAGAATACTACTTTCGTTTAAAATAGATTCCAACAGGCAGGAACTTTTCTATTGTGCAATTTGACGATTGCGTCGTTTTCTGCCTCTTCACGAAGTTTGGCAGCATATCTTATCTGCTAGAAAGGGCCTGCACTTTTGCCAAATGCTGTCAATACATTGGTTCAGTACTTGGTGAGGAACTTTACTCTATGCCACATCACTTCTGCTGCAGTGATATCCAGCCTGATGCAGTGCAAAAAATGGCTGAGAGACCGCAGAAGCTGCTCCGGATCTTTGCCCATGCAGTCCTCGGACCAGGTGCCGAGGTGCAACTCGAGAAGAATAAGATAAATCTCGAGGACCACCATCTACCGTGTTTGCTGGGCGTTGGCCACTACAACCTAGTGACAGGTCTAATCGTCCTGTGCAAGAGTATGGGATTGATGTGAGCCCGCAGCGATTATCTGGCGTTGCATAATCATACTGGGCACCATTTTCACCCAGATGATGATACCGACCTGAACACGCCTGCAACACACAGTAAGGCTATCGAAGTTCGTATGACCACTTGCTTGGCCAGACATCCAATCGTGGCAACATGTGAGAACATACTCGTCGTGTTTGTATCGATTGCTCCTTCATCATGTGTAAGAGATCTGCGGCGCCTTGTAGAACATCTGGATGCTCGCTCTGATGTCTGTATAAGCATGCTGGGGATGGCCTGATAGATGAACACTGGAATGGTCCATTCTCCCCACTGTTTAGTTTGGCTCTGTCCACGGCCATATGTTGTGATCTAGAGTTTTCTGAAAGGTATAGAGCTCCTGGTTGTGCACAGAACCTGCCATCACGTCGCAGAATCTTGTTGCCAACGGCACAACAAGATCGGGCGAGGTGGAACAACCCTTCACAAGTGCCCTTCGGAACATACAAGTTGCTTGTGAGCATTGTGCTACCTGCCTCTTGGGTAGCCCGACTTGAGTGTTGATGAGTGTTCACATCATCGTCATACGCACTGCCTCTTTTGGGTGGTCCATTGGCTTTTTCGCAGCCACCTTTATTCCTGGCAAACTCTTCGATGAATTTGCGAGCGGCAGCTGATGCATGCCGAGATCCACGTACATTGAATGGATGGGCATCAATGACAGCCTCATCACTGCTTATGCGTTCGCTATATAGACCGTCCGTGCTGCCCTTTTTCTTCTCGCGCTGCATCTTGGAGTAGCAAGCAGTGCACATTCGTATATCTGCAATCATGTGGAGTCGAGCCGCAGCATAGAAGTTTTCCAGATGCTGTGGATATTCGCAAACTTTCATTTCTGGAGTCACTGCCGGCAATTCTCCAGAGCTCATGCGCGTGTGATGATCGTATGATTATGCAGGGATCACAGCGGCACACTGTTTGGTCCATTGCGCCTCAGACTTGTCTGTGTATTCGAGCAGACATCACATTGCCAGCCATCGTTTTCATAGGTTACGCGCTTCTTCGCTTTCTGACCTCCCTGCAGGACTCGCACGCTCACTGCATTCAGTCGAACAGAAACCAAGATCACCAAGGCAGATGATGCTACCTCTGGCTATAAAGGCCATCAAAATACAAGCATGCAAAGCTTTCGGAGCAGGATGATTTTATATCGCTCGCACGTAGCGGAATCAAGCGCTTTGTTCCGCCACATAGGAGTGGACGATACCATGCCGGTAGACACGCTCTCAGTACACCTCCCACCTGCAATCCAAAATAGCGAGCAGAATGACAATGTACTGCTTATCGGAGATCTGCGCCACGATCCTCGAAGAATGTAGCTCCCTGCATCGCCTGCGAAGGACTCTGGCGATCTATGATTGGGAGAGAGACTGCAAGGAAATAAACGTGGTAAACGTCTCAAAATGAACTGTTCCCACGGATCGAAAGTACTTATCTGCACATTGCATATGTTGTCGCAGCAGTGAATAGGCTCGGCGCTGACGAACTATATGCATGCCGAACTTGAATGCTCGAACAGCCGCGACTACCGCGTCACTGTAACAGCCCTTCGCCACTGACTGGCGCCTTGAAAGGGCATCTGCGACCTGGATGAGGTGCACATTGGAGAGTACTCATGTTCCTGATGAGGCAGGCAGCTTTCGAATTCTGAGTGCGCTGCATTGGTGTTGCTATTTCCTACAGCGTGTTGGCATTGTGCAAAGCGGAGCTGATTGTATGAGGAAAAGCCACGATCCTGTAGAGGAACCATTACCTCACCACTACACTTAGCGCAGCCTTCACCAAGCGCTCGATCTAACAATTATCGTCACGATGACTCGCTACGCTCTGATCCATGATAAGTAGTGATCAAACACAACACCGGGAACTGCAAATCATATAGCTGTTGCAAAGTTTCCAGATCTATGTTGCTTTCACGCTTGCAACTGTGCTGGGCAACTTGCGGCAGAGCTTGCGGGAACGTAAGCCATCGCTTGAATCAGACCCGCGAATGCGCTGGTCGAGATGCCAGTTATGTTTCGCGTTATAAGGGGCCCAGCAGCCTGCCAACTAAGGAAAAAAAACTCCGGTGGCCAAACGCAGGCCTGAAACTCGCATGTGCCATCATGCACCGCACAGCATCAAACTTGACACAAGTACCACTCAATGTCTCAATATTGTTACTGCATTGTTTCAACCGCATCGAGCGTCTTTGAGTGATCTCGCCGCTGGTAGCTATAGGCCCCGCTCACCAGCGTGACGGTGCCCGTGCAACCTGTCTCTCCACAAGCTTGTGATTGTGATGACACAGCATAGATTAGTTTGATTCGCTGCTGCATCTGATGCCATTTGTACGCGACGTAAATGGTCGATGGTGTGGTGATCGCCAGGCAACACCGTTGCTACACTGCTACCGCCGCCTGAACGTCCCAAGGACACCAGAATGTACAAAACTTCCTGTTTATGGCTAATCTGGTCCTGAAAGTGGCATCGCTGCATCTGTACTTCAGCACATAGATTCCGTCGTTCACATGTGGGGTATGCAGTTCTAGCTGAGTGCAGAGCAAAGGGAATGCAGCTGCATCCAATCTGCATTCGGTGAAAAAATAACTGGCTCATCCTAACATGCAATAGGAATTCATGATGTCCTCCAGTGGTGGAGGTCCATCCAGAATTGTTGCTGCCTGATCGGTGTCCGGCCTATCGTTGCAGGCTGCAGTCTTTATATTAGTTCACAGAATATGCTGAACTATTTGCGTAGACTTCTGTGGCTTGATGCAATGGATGTGCTTTGACGACTGTTTCAAGAACTCAGCAACACGCTTGCACACACCAGCTGACATGCACCGTTTACAAAGCTACAGGAGCAGCCGTTGTACAATTTCGACGGACAAAGAGTGTAGCTGCTGTCCTTCAGCCGGATTAGCAGGCACCGGTGGCGAGCAATGCAGTTCAGCTCTAAAGAGAGAATCATGTGCCGCCTATCCATCCTTGCTTCCATCAGTAGAGCCCCAACCTTTTCTGCTCATGACAAGGCCTATGACACCTTGGTGCGATCATCAATGATTGTAATGTGATCGTGTGTGTGCTATACATGTTGTTGCTTCGGATGAGATTCTTTCGTGGTATTTGTCTTCTCCTGTTTACTCTTTTGTAAACAAAGTTGCCGCAAGGTGGCCCTGCGTCGATGTTTGGGATGCACAAAGCTACACACCGTGACGTGCGTGGGTGTGTAGTGTGTGC